>CAKNXH010060640.1:227140-251848 GCA_932178445.1 Andricus quercusramuli
CGAAACAAATTTTCCGAATAAAACTTACGTATTTCGTAAAGGAGAATCTGAATCTGTGATAAAAAATTGGGGTTGCCATTTGAAATTACAAAGTTACCCCCACCCCTGCCTCCTGTGGGGGTTGGGGTGGGGTAAATTTTAACAAATATTTTTTCCCCCTCGAAAATAAAAAGTTTTTATTCCAGACATTTTTTCCGTAGGATGCGTATTTTTTGAGATATTTCGTTGTCTCAAGTTAAAAAAAAACAACCTGTATAGTGTGAAAAACCATTTTGAAAATTGGTTTTTGTTTTTCAATATCTATTTAATAATTTATTGAAATAAATATGAAAAAAATTTCGATTTTATTATTTCATCAAATATATTTTTTTAATTTTTCCTCCAGTCACCGACGCCATGTAGATTTAACCTCAGCACCAGGGACCAACGGACCGAACCCCTTAGCCCCTCACCAGCCTTGAACTTCACGGATGGCGGGCTACATCGCGTGTTTTTTACTTGGTTTTCTCGGTTGTTTTTCGTTCTGTGGCCAATATATTCTTTGCCTGTGGTAATTTTGTATCTCCACTGATTTCGTGTTTTCTCAATTTGTACGTGTCAAGGAATTATATACCATATATTCATTTTACTTCTGTGTTAAGTATATAAACAAATGATATAACCTCAATTCCTCGCACGTGGAAAGTCTCATATTTCATGATATTAGAATGAGAATTCTGTAAAGACTATTTGAGTTTGGCTCGAAAAATCATATTCTTTTTATTATTCATTTATTAAGTGCCAAGTTCAAATGGTATTTATCGTTTTACCATTTTAATATTTTCAGCGTGATGTTACAATCATTTTACTAGCTCTACGTGCTCGCATTCCACCTGCACACGTGCGACTCGCACGACATGCAAAACATATGCGAACACATGAAAGACACATCTGCGTGGTAATATGAACTCACGTAATGCGGCCTTATCCGCACGCGTGCGACCCATAATGCTCGCACTGTGCAGGCATTTTGTTATCTGGGTAGTTTTTAAGGCTTAATAATGCGTAACATCTTACTATTTTACTTCAAAACGACCAATTTTGTATTGCTTAGATTGAAAATCACATGCGCTACTCTACTTCTCATAATCTTTTGCTTATTATAGTTCAATTTTATGAATGGTTACAATATTTTACTTATACTTATAGAAGTTGATTCCATTTGATTTGAATGGAATTGATTCTTCCAAAAATTCTGGCTTATTCAAACAAATACATCTCCTTTTCTCTCTTCTAAACGTAACACACTGACTGCTCGCATGAACGAACGCTACGTCGGATTTTTTCGGTTTTGCACCAGTGTGTGACGCAATAGTGAGGTAGCGGTTTACCGGCCGGGCCGTAGTCTACACGGGAGAAGATCCATCGCAGCGGGAAATTAGAACAGCAGCAGTTTGTTAACCAGTACTTCAACTCAGCAGTAACTTCCTAAAAAAACTTCGTTGAACCTTTATGAATAATTTTCTCAGTTACAGTTTTTACTTGCTTAAAATTGTCTCGACTACCGAAATGCTGGAACTGTTTGTGCACGAATTATGCAACATTTTAACAAAAAATTATCAATATTTTTGTTAATAAACATTTTGAACTTTTGCTAACGCCGTTGGTCGAATCCATACAAAAATTGATCAATTTTAGCCTAAAAAAGAAATGATATTTATAAGGCATGAAGTTTAACACGTATTTCCTATAAGAAAAAAAGACGTTTTTGTACATTCTATTCAGAATCGTCAATATTAAATGAATCGACCTGGAATTCAACAGCTCTCTTCACAGTTAGCCATGGAATATGAATAGAATATTACTGTTTGAATATCAACGTTAAAAGTCTGTTTCATAGGGTCCCAAAAAAACCCCATAAGGGAAAAAGTGGGTTTGGCGAGTTTTGGCACTAATTATGATTTTTTGAAATTTTTTAATGCAAATTACTTCTGTTACATAAAATATCGCTTTATGTTGGTGATTAGATGTTTACATGAATTGTTGAAACAATTTATTACTGTTTTTAGCAATTGTTTCTTAGAATAGAGTTAGAAAGTCGAGGTTGTTTAAAAAATGTTCCACTTTTTGTCCAATTTTCAATGAGAGTGAGATAATAGTTAATTATTGTTAACAAACATAATTTTCCAAACAATCTATCATTATTGTATTGAATATTCTCTTAGAATAATGCTAGAAAATTGCAGTTTTTTCAAAAATTTTCCACTTCTTGCCCAATTTTCAATGAAAGTGTGGTGAATAATTAGTTAAAATCAATAAAAAATAGAATCGTAAAGATGTATTATATCTTTCTTCTGGTCTGAAGTATGTTATTTATTCATAACATTTTTAATAATATTCAATTTGAATAGTGCTAGTAAGTTGCGATTTTTTCTTAAATTTTCAACTACTGGTCTATTTTTCACTTGGATTGAGTTATTAATTAACTCAATTTGGTAGAAATAATAATTTACACAAATGTATATTGTGTATAGGTATCTTCTTCTTTATAATTGCTGAATAGTTGTGGTTTCTTCTGAAATTTTCAACTTTTTACCAACTTTTTATTTAGTCAAGTACAATGCAAGTTAACAAACATGGTTGCCTTAACAATTTATTATTGTTTATAATTGTCTTCTCTTAGATGAGTGCCTGAAAAGTTTTGGTTCTTTCTGAAGTCTCAAACTTTTTGTTCACTTGTCAATTAGTGAGGTAATAGAATTAATGCAAGTCAACAAACATGCATATTTAAACATTTTATCATTGTTTATAACTGTCTCAGCTTAGAGTATTGCTAGGAAGTTGTTTTTTCGGAAATCTTAACTTTTGCTTTGACTTTCTAGTTATGAATAAATAATAACAAATAATAAGTGAACCACAAAACAAATAATTTTTTGAATAGTATTGTATTTTTTTAAGTGAATTTTGTAAACAACAAGAAGTTTATTGTAAAGCAAAAAAGAAAAATTCGGAATATGTACGTGAAACGCTTCCCCAAACCGCTGCTTGATCAAGCTGCAGACGGAGATGAGGAAGCGACATTAAGACCAACCGCAGAAAACAGGCACCTTCTGAGAGATGATCTGATTTCACTAGAAGGAGGAACATTAACATGCAAGTTCCTCCTAAGCCCCAAGATCTGGCTGAAATGGATACCTCCCTCCGTGGAGATATCTCGCAAGAGTCCTACCTCTTGACCATCAATTGCTCAGTTTATGGTGCTGCGAGAGCTTTGGCTTATTCTACTCGAAGACTAAAACCAACGATGAATCAAAAGACCAAAAGACGCTTGCATCAACTGAACAAGAAGATTGGATGGGCAAGACAGAATGCGTCCCGTGTTCAATGTGTGGTTCACTGCATAACATCTGGTAGACCGTTCACGGAAAGGGTTCGAAAGTTCGCCCAAGAACTAAGGATCTTGAATCACACACTAAACAAGTAAAAGCTGCTGACAATCAAGCAGCACATTGTTGACAAAATACGGCTGTTATCCGACGCATGGAGAAGAATACCAAAGAGGGAGAAATGGATCAGGGAGAATCAACAGTTTCTCGCTGACCCATCGCGCCTCTTCAGCGATTTCCCTGTTTCTGTAAAAAATCCATCCACGCCCAAGGTGGTAGAGACTTTTTGGAGAGAGTTGTACAAGATCCCGGAAAGATTAGAGTTGAAAGAAGATACTGACAATATCATCCGCTTCAAGGAGTTTTGCGACAACCTCATAAAATCTGAGGACGAATGTCTATCAATCACTGTCGAAGAGGTGAAAAAAAGCACTTGAAGGCACAAAGAACTTTTCCGCTGCTGGACCAGATTGTATCAATGACTTCTGGTGGAAGAAGTTTAATTTTACATACCAAAATTTGGCCCGCACATTCACCTCATGTTTAAAGTCGAAGACGCTCATTCCGCAGTGGCTAGTCTTAGGACGCACTCTAATCCTGCCGAAAAAAGGCAACTTGTCGAACACAGAGAATTACAGGCCAGTAAATTGTTTGAAAACTGTATGAGATCTTTACAGCTGTCCTAAAAAACAGAATTGTTCGACGAATTGAACCTGTATGGCGAGAGATAGACGAACAACGTGGCTCGAAAAGAGGTGTAGCAGGCTGTCGAGAGAACCTCCTAATTGACAGGTGTGTCTGTAAAGCTGAAGGTACATCCACACGCAGTGAGATGCATAGAGAGATTGATGCTTCTTTGGAAAACTACATTTACTATCTCATCTAGAAATTATCATGTGACAACGAACAACATCTTCCAAATGAGTGTTTTTCAAGGTGATACCATGAGCCCTTTGCTTTTTTGCATCACACTTCGGCCTTTGCGAGATGGATGCAGAAAG
The DNA here is from genome assembly GCA_932178445.1 of Andricus quercusramuli. Taxonomy (NCBI): domain Eukaryota; kingdom Metazoa; phylum Arthropoda; class Insecta; order Hymenoptera; family Cynipidae; genus Andricus; species Andricus quercusramuli. Next base: position 231,507 of record CAKNXH010060640.1, read on the forward strand.
CTGTCATCCTTGGGACACTTCGTGTCTTCAAGACACACGAGGGTTTCACCGGCCTGTCGTTGTGATTTCGTCATGCCCTGTAATCACCCATCTAATGGTTGTGAGACGTGGCCATAAGAGTCAATGCGATGGACCGGCGGAATGTCAATACTTTTGGGTGGACGGGTCGACTGAATGACGACCTGCTAGAATGCTATGATAGCAGTATGGCCCCCGAGCAAGAAGGTTACATGGCACTACTGCAAGTTCTGTGGTGCGAGAAATACCCAGAGCTCTCGCACTTTTCGCGTCAACGTCTGCAAAACCATGCCGAACAACTCCGAAAAAGGGGCTATGTATACGGAGAGCCTACTGAACCGCAGCCAGAACAAACCAATAACAGAGAAAGAGAGGCGACACGGAGCCCAACCGCGAGCAGGCATCCAATAGAGGAAGAGCGATGCTTCAGGACCCAGAGAAACATCAACATTCGGTTCAGGTTCCTCTCAAGCCCAAAGATCTGACTGAACTGAATGTCAAATTTCGTGGAGATTTTTACGAAGAATGCAACCTCTGGAACATCAATTTTATTGTATGTAATGCAGCGAGAGCTTTGGCAGATGCAAACCATGAAACAAAACGAACGGTTGATCATAAGAGCAAAAGACGAATGCATTAACTCAGCACAAAGAAAGACTAAGCAAGGCAGTGCGCGTCCCGCTTGCAGTGTGTTATTGCCCACATAACATCTGGCAGGACTTTCACTGCCAACGTTCGACAGTTCGCGCGCGAAAAGCGCATCCGTCATCATACACTCAACAAGTCAAAGCTACTGACCACCATGCAGCATATTGTTGACAGAATACGAGTATTATCCAATGCTAGGAGAAGTTTTGAGAGGAGAGAGAGGTGGAACAGAGAAAATCAACAGTTTTTGTCGGACCCATCTCGACTCTTTCAAGACCCTCTTGTTATCGCCATCCACCTGCCCACACCAGAAGAGGTCGAGGCATTTTGAAGAGAAGTCTACGAATTTCAGTTTCCAATAAATCTATCACTGCCGACGAGGTGAAAAACGTATTATGAGGCAAGAAGAACTATTCCGCTTCGGGACCAGATGGTATCAAGACATTCTGGTGGAAGAAGTTTCCTTCAACCCACCAGCATTTGGCCCGAATTTTTACCTCATATCTAGAGTCGGAAGAGCCTATTCTGGTGTGGTTGGTGGAAGGGCGCACAGTGCTCCTGCCGAGGATAGGCAACTTAGCTGACCCTAAGAAACTGGCACAGAAAAAAACACTTTTCTGATCTACAGAGGCGACACATATATTCTCATGTATTTCGACCCGCTGAGCACGAATCCGAGGTCCGTCTGATCCCAGCACATCTGGGTCACGGGCATTTGAAGATTTGGGTTAAGTTAGCTACTATCATTTAGGCTTTTGGGCCGCTGAATCCAAATCCGGTGTCCATTTTAACTTATCGAGTCAAGGTTATGGCCATTTGAAGGTCAATTTCTTTATTTTTCTAAAAACAAATTTCTGACCGGAGATTCTGAAAGAACGGAAGATTTTACGTCCAGATATGTATGCTTGTATTTTTCTATGACGACCTCTAACGTCATTTTAAGGTTATTTTATTTAAATATATAGATGGTTCATATGGGCAAAATATAGCTTCATGACACTAGACTAGTATACTAAAATTTTGTGGGGGTCGCTGAATCTGAATCCGAGGCCCGCTTGACCCAGGGTGCCAAGGTAAAAGTCAGATCAATGTCATTATCCAAGTTAGATCGGAAGAAAAAGGTGCTACCGATCCAATATTTGACTTCTACATGTTTTGGGTGAAAAAATTCGAATTCGAAGCCCGTTTAACACAACAAATCAAGACTACAATTCCAAGTGCACAACAACCATCAAGCGCTATGAACATGATAATGAAGATGGTGACAGTTCGAAGAGAACTAGAAATCCACTGCGTACATCCTTTGACAATAAGAGAGAACGTTATAGGCGGAAGAAAGAATAAACGCTATTCCAAAATACCATACCGTAACTCTCGTTTAGTCCTGATTTGTTGGGTTAAAGGAGATTCAGATTCGAATTCAGCGATCCTTACAATATGTATAAGTCAAATTTTGGAACAGTTACACCTTTCTCTTCCGATCTAACTTTGACATGACCTTGGTCTGACCTTGACCTTGAGACCCTGGAGTCAAGCGGGCTTCGGATTAAGATTTAGCGACTCCCACAACATATTAGTATAGTAGTCTAGCCCCATGTAGCTATATTTTACCCGTATCAACCATCTATATATTTAAATAAAATAACCTCACAATGACCTTAGAGGTCATCATAGAAAAATACAAACATACATATCTGGGCGTAAAAAATTCCGTTCTTTGAGAATCTGCAGACATAAATTTACTGTTAGAAAAATGAACGAAATTGACCTTGAAATTACCTTGACCTTGACTGGATAAGTGAAAATGGACCCGGGATTCGGATTCGGCGACCCAAAAACCCTAAATTATAGTAGCTATCATCAGCCAAATGACTTTTCTGTCCATTTGACCTTCAAATGCCCTTGACCCAGATGTGCCGGGGTCAAACGGACCACGGATTCGTGCTCATCTGGTCAAAATACATTGGAATATATGTGTCGCGTATGTATCCCAAATGATAGGATTGTTCGGACAATTGGACCTGTGTGGCGAGAGATATATGAATGCATGTCGGGAGAACCTGCTCATCGATAGATGTGTTTGTGAAGGCGCAGCATCCTATTAGCGTAACTCCATGGCCTGGATTGATCACCGAAAAGCCTCGCATTCAACCTCTCATAGACTTATCATCTGTCTGTTGGAAAGCTTAAAGGTTCATCCACACGTCGTGTAGTACATAGGGAGATTAATGCCGTTTTGGAAAACCAGATTTACTATCTTATCTGGAAAACATCGTGTGATCACCAACAGTGTCACCTGTCAGAGAGGTGTGTTCCAGGGCGGCACTACGAGCCCTCTCCTCTTCTGCCTCACATTATTGCCACTATCTCTCGCATTTCGCCATTCCGAAGGGTACCTCTGCGGCAAACCTGGAAATCGAAAGCATAAGGTCACCCATGTATTTTACATGGACGATCTTGAGATATATGATAAAAATAAAGAGAAACTATATCTAGCTCTAGACATTGTCGACGAGTACACTCAAGAGATTGGAATGGAGTTCGGGTTAGAGGAATGCGCCAAGGTTTGCTTGAACGAAGGAAAACCTAATGGCATCCCCGAAGACCCTGTGCTCGTCGACAAAAGCGCTATACGACACCTTGGCGCTAGAGAGACGTATAGGTCTCATAGTAAGTAAGCCCAGGTATGTATAGATACCTGGGCGTGCTACAGAGCCACATTCAGGAAGTGACATCTATGAAGGATACTCTCTGATGCAGATAAAAATGTGACATCCGACGGATATGGTCTCCCGAATTGTCGCTGGCGAGTAGAGAAGTATCTGCGACGAACATGCTTGGTTCCATGGGCAAAGGACGAGCTCAGCTCCCTCAATATCGGGTCTCGAAATGTTACGCACATGAACAAAAGCATGCACCTTAAGTCTTTTGTTCCGCGACTTTACATCTCGCGCGGTCAAGGAAGCCGCGGAATACTGAATCTTGAACGTCTTTACAACAGGATTATCCTGGGTACAGCACATATAGTCGCAAATGAGCAAGACCCTCTTCTTAAAATGGCCAGGAGACACGAAGAAGTGGGCAAGGGGGCGTTTCTGTACAAAGCAGCGGAGGAGAATGCTGAAACTTTTGGCCATAACTTCAATATCAGGGGTGAGTAATATGAATCAAATTTTATCCATCTCAAGAACTCGCTTCTGACGGCCCGGATTAAAAAAGCACAGGAAAAAAATTTCACGAACAGTTCCTGGACAAGAGTATGCACGGCATCTTCCACGTAAATGTAGAGAATCATTTTTGATGTCGTATGAGCTAACGTTTGCTTTCCTTAAATTACCCGGATTGAAGTAGGGCGTGTCGTGCACACCCCGAGCATCTAGGATACATACCAGCAAGTTGTCAAAATGATGTGGGAACGACCTACATCCAAAGGCACAGTGCAGCACTAAGATTTCTTTATTACCATCTCTGTCACTCTTACGGCATTATCCCAAATACATCTCTGCTAAAGGCTCCTAGAGAAATAGACCTGACATAGTTCTTCTTGACTTTGAGAAAGGAACCATATTCGTTATCGAATTTTCGGCATCAACTGACAAAAACGGCATAGCCAAAGAGAAAGAGAAGGAAAAGAGGTATAAAGACCTTATAAGGGAGTTGCGATTGTTATATTCAGAACATTCTGTTAAGCTCATCGTCGTGATCATCGGCGCTCTTGGAGGTGCCAAAGTTTCACTGGTTAAGAGCCTGAAAAGCATCCCTGCGTGTGAACAAAATGCTGAGATACTTGCGGGGAAAATGCAGAAGGGTGTCGTCCTTGGGTCGCTCCGTGTCCTCAGGCTGCACGAGACCTTTTCCGGATCATCGTATTGAATTCGTCGCAGATTGTAAACACCTACCTCACAGTCGTAAGACGTGTTTACAGCTAAATTTTACCGTGATTTCGCTGGGAACAGGTTCATAATTGGAAAGGCAAAGGAATTTTGAAAATTTCAGAAAAAAAATCCAACTTTCTAGCACTAATCTCAAAAAAAGTAGTTATAAATAATGATAAATTGTTTGAACTTTTTTTTAATTGTTTAAATTTTTGTTAACTTGCATTAATTTATTACCTCACTAAGTGAAAAGTAGACAACAAGTTTAGAATTCCAGAGAAAAGAAAACGCAACTATATGACACTAATATAGATGGAGATAGTTATAGACAATAATAATTTGTTAACAACATTATTTTTGTTAAATATAATTAATTATTAAGTCACTCCAAGTGAAAAATAGATAAATAGTTAACAATTTCAGCATGAACTGCAACTTTCTAACATTAGGCAAAGATAATATCATCAACAACAACAAAAAATGGTTTAGAATAATTATTTTTCTTAACTTGTATTAATCATTACTTGACTCTAATTAAAAGGTGTACAAGAAGTTAAAAATTTCAGAAAAAAAACAACCATCTAGCATTAATAAAGAAGAAGGTAGCTGTGAACAAGAATAACAATTGCGCCACCTCCAAATATTTTTTTTTTCTCAGAAAAAAAGAATTTATTTTTGTGTGGATTCGAGAAAAATTCCCGGGCAATATCCGTGAAAAAAAAAGAAAAAAAATGCTAATGTATTTTTGGACCACGCTAATGTTCCATCTCCATTTTGCATCCGGTTGTCTTCAAGCCCATGTCAATTCATGAGTAATTAAAATTTAAACTATTCTTGATTTTCATTTAAAAATATATGAATTTATAATGCTAGAAATTATTTAAAAATCTCTTATCTCGTTGCTTTTTGCTTTGTGACATGTAATCCACGTTGTGAGGAAAGTGTGAGGAATAATGTAAAGAATTTGCTCGCGAATCTGTACTCAATAAAATCTTAAATTTATTTTTCATATCGTAGTTTTGATTCAATTAGACCGGGGCGACACCTTAACAAAAAAACATTGTCATTTTGAATAGTTATTTGTATAAACAAATAAACAAATTATTAACCCTCAGTTACCCCACGGGGGTCAAAATGACCCAGAGGTTTTTTGAAAGCGGTGTCATTTCGGTATAGGCTAAGGGAGCGGGCCTGGACCCGGGGGGGAAAAAAGTTTAGAGGTCCTAGTCCATGCTGAACCCATGATCGGACTCAGTTCGGTTGGTTACGCCGAAACCAACAGTGTGAAAGTTCGATTTGTGCCTTTTAGACCCCCGTGGGGTAACAACGTTACAAAAAGTGATCTGAAGACAAATACAAAACGTAAGTAAATTCTTTATTGAAATTTTTGTTTTGTTTCCATAATAAAATAAAAGTAAGTTGTCTGTGACGCAAGAGTGAACTTATATTGAAATGTTGTGTTTTCTTGATTTTATAGAAATTTCTCCCCCGAAACATCCATCGACAGAGATTGGTTGTGAAGCAAGGCCTTTCGTGTATCACAGGTAAAAAGCACTATATATTTGTGAACAAAATTATAATAATATGATTTTGCAACTGAATTTTCAAATTTAAAAGTTAATATTTTTCTTATTTTATAGAAATTTGAATAAAAAATATCAATATTTTTCTCATATTCTTGAAAAAATGATTCTATGATTTCGCCAATATTTGTATTTGAGAAATATTTTTCAGAAACGGAAATAAAGACGCGTTCTTGCACTCGAACATATCAAAAAGCGTGGTACAAATGTCTGCGTTGTAATAGAGCCATGTGTCATGAACATACGACAACACTGTGACAATATTGCGCATAATAAAATTACAATTGTACGTCGGAAAATCGAATAAATTAACCGTTTTTTAATGCATTTCCTTGATTTTTTTAAATTTCACCCTATTATATACATACTGCATGATTTTGTGTCAGGTAATATTTTTATACGTTTTGCAATTTTTCGCAATTTTCACATGATGAAATAATTATGCTTTTTAAAACCGATCATTATGCCACCTATATCACCTAAAAGTGTGACTCTTGAGCTTTAAAAATCACTATATATAAACACTTTTATCTTCATTTGACTGAGAATTATATCATTTTGAAAAAAAATATATTTCAGATTTTGTAATCAAATTTTTGTTTGTTAATTCTGATACAGATTTGACAATTTTTTTTTTTAATTATTTAATTAGCATAGCCTTTTAGAGCTCAAAAAAACCTTTTCAGTGAAAACAAAATTGACTCTAATTAACCGATTTGTCACTGAGATACAAACCTGAGAAGACGGGCCGAGACTTTTTGACCCCCGTGGGGTAATAACGTATACTAAAATACGTAGGGTAACTGAGGGTTAAATGAATCAAACTTAGTTTTAAATATCATGAATATTGTAAGATAAATCGAAACCTGTGATTCGAACCCCAAATGAACTAAAGTTATAAATCGGAATTGAACACTTTCATTTTAATTTGACTTCGATCGAATTTCTCAAATCACTTGTGGTTTTGTGGATTACATTCTCATATAGCGACACTCGCATTTTGTGCTTAAAAATCAGGTTATAAAGACGATTTGGTTTGAAAAATAAAACGATGTAACCACCGCGAAATGGAATAATATTATAAAATAATACGGACAAAAAAAAATAATGAGGAAATGAAGAAAAAAATTTCATGGTTCTGAAAATGATCTTTCCGAATTCTGGTCTAATAAGAAAATTTCACTATTTTCAACTGTAAGTCTTTTGTCATTTGCTAGAACTTTTCACGAAAATTTCTGAAACTCTTTATAAAATAATTTTTTTTTTCTTGTAATTTTTTCTTTGATGAAATCTGAGTTAGTTTAACTTGATTAACGAAATTTACTCTAATTTTGGTACCCTAAAAAGTTTATCGAAGACTGCTTCGATTTGATAAATCTGTCAAAAATTAGCGTGACAACAACATTCAGCAACCAAACAGTCAGTTAAGAACCAGAGATCGAAAGTTTGGACTATTCTGTTACAGGGAAAAATTCAAAAACAAAATTAGTGTCTAGACTTGTGAAGAGTTTTGAAAATTTTGAAACATTTTGAGGTTCTATGTAGAATAAAAAGGTTCAATTTTCGGTCGAAACACTTATTGATACACGGAAAAGAATTAATAATAAATCAAGAAAATATCAATAAGAATAGGGAAGATAAAACAGTTTCTTGGTATAAGAAAATATCTTTCGTTTCCATAAAATTTACAAGATGAAAGAAACTTGGTTTTATTCATTTAAGTATATTTTCTTGAGATGAGATAAAGTTTCTTCGATCATGAAAATATTGTAACGTCAGTATTCGTAACGATATTTTCTTCATTAAATGCTAATTTTTGTGTGTAATATTTAATTCTGCGTGAGTAGCACATTTTGTAAACCAAATTGTTAGCTTTCTATATTTGAGAATATTTGTTTAATTGAATGAAAGTTTGGAACGAAGATTGGTTTATTCAATACAAATCTTCCAACAAATCTACTTCCATCGAATTTCGGCAAAACTAGCCGCACTCTCGAGTTTTCCTGAGCTCAGGGAAAATATTTGTTCTACTCTCATTGAATATTGGTAAACCTAATAGATACGGCCTTGTGGGGAAACTATAAAAGCTGAACATTTTTATTTTTCAAGGAAGGGTTGCATTTCTTTATTTCTAAAGTACAAAAGCGTCTAAATGTATTTCCAAAAATAAAAACTTTAAAAAATGTATAAGCATGATCAACAGCCTAAATTAAAATACATAAATTCTTCCTGACATAAAAAAAATTATTACTATTCACCAAGTTTTTTACATACATGCATGGAAGTATAATAATAATCATCAATAAATGTTTAATACAAAAATGTCAATATTCGTTCCAAAATTCTTATCCATGAAGTGTTCATAATTTACATTTACTTACAGTGTAGGGGAGAAGCGCGTAATGTGGCGCGCTTAACGTACATTTATATCAACCGATAGAAAAAACATCGATAATGTAATAACAAAATATGTAATACGTAGATCAATATCGTAGCATTGCTTTACGAAAAGGAAATATGGAATCTATATCAACTAAAATACTTAATCATTAGGTCTTGAAAAAAAGTCCATATGCGTGAAGTTACCCTAGCCGTCGGGTAATGCGGGCAATATTAATTTGATCTGTTTGCAAATTGAAAATAAATTTCTAACAATAATGTCAATAATGTCCAATAATGATTTTAAACAGTTCATACAGTCAAAAGTTAACGAAAGAAGTATGCTATATTCATGTTACATCGTTAATATAAGTGGAGAAGAGTAGTGAGTCCTGAAAAAGTACAACAAAGAAGTGAAAATGCTCGCCTACCCCAGCGTAGTCCTACCGACGACGCGACGTCGCACGTTTTTATCCTAACTTTTCAGATGTACCTTTTAATGTAAGATCTGCGAATTGACTAAAGAAGAGCTTAAGTCAGTATAATTATTATCTAGCAATAATTTTCAGTAGGTTAGAGTAAGAAAAAAATATTGTTTATAATGATTTAAACAAATTAATGAACAAAAGCCATTTTTTGTGATTCGCAATGATTAGTTCTTTGAAATTCACAGTTTTTATATAGAATATCAGAGAAATGTGTGCCTTATTATGATTATTTGAAAATATCTGCTGTTTGGCAGCATTAGTTAAAGAATTTTTATAAACAAATACACAGTTTTCGTATGTCACAATGAATAGGCTCCATTTTTTTTTTTGCAGAATGGACCAAATATGTCTTGCTAATGACTTCTTGCTGTCATTTTTTCAAATTTACAACAACTGGTAATTATTTAAACAATATTTGTGAACAAATTTACATTTTAAACATTATTCCACGAAAAGGGCCAATTTTTTGCTGAACCTAAAATGTTTTGTGATGAAATACCAGCCAAAACGCGATAGGGGTCAATTGACCCCTGCCGTTAACAGACTATAAAAATTCAATTTTTTTTTAAAGTGCGCATCCAATATTTCCGAAAAAATTGTCAACTACTCCTATTTATAAATAATTAAAAGTCACAAAACGCCATCTCTCTGCAAGCAACCGCTGCGGAGATTTACCACTTTAAAAATCGAAAGGTGTCAATTGACCCAGCCTGGTACTTCTTGTGTCAAAATGGCCGTCCGCGCCGCATTACCCGCTTGTGTATAGTATGAAAATGAGATTTCTATTTGCAAATGTTAACTAACTTTACGTATTTGTGACACATGCCATTCTTCTGCAAAACCAGAATATTAATAAAATTTTAGTACATTTGGAACAAAATACTATATCTTCAATGATTTTTTCGCGACTAAAAATTAAAGAATTATCATAAATGACTCAATTAATTTACTATTTAATATTACATTCATGAATATATATATACTGAACCTAACCTCATTAGTTCATAATACGCAGATTTGTCTAAAAGCGACCGCACCGCATTTAGAAAAAGGCAGTAGAAAAAATAATAAATGAATGAAAAGCATTAAGAAAAACAAAAGAAGTATAGCAAAACAGAAAAAAAAGACTAAAAGTAATAAGTATTCAAATAAATAAACGAAATAAGAGCAAAAAAGAGAAGAAAAAATTCCGGAAAGGAGGATGAAGAAAGATGAAAAAAAGACGAAACAATAATTTATATACAAGGTGCTTTTTAATCTTGAAAGGTTGAAATATTTCAAGAAATACGCATCCTGCGACGCAAATGTCTATAAACAAAACTCTTTATTTTTTAGGGGAACCCTGGTGGGTCACTGCTTCACCATCATTGGGGCCATTGCATTGTTTTGCATTTTCTAATTAAGAATCTTAATCTGTCATAAAAAATAGAAGTTCCCGTTTGAAGTTCTAAGGCCCCCCTCCAGACTTCAGGCGGTTAGGTAAATATTTGTAGAATCGTTTTTCTCCTTCAGAAAAAAAATTATTATTACAGAGATTTTTTTCGCAAGTCGAGATTTCTTGATTTTTCGATATCTCAAGATTTTGAAGAATACCCTGTACATGATTGCATCAGAATGTTTCTGGTGATAGATATTGTGATATTTAGAAAAATTTTCCCAAAAAGTGATAATCTAAAAAGTATATAGCTTCCACTGATGGAAATCGTGACTTTCCTGTAACGGTTATAGGGATGTTTTATGGCTCTTTTAAAAGCGCAGGAGGTTTCGACCCCCGGGCAAATAGAAATGGAGCTCTATCGTGAATAAACTTTTATTCTATTGTTTTTTGAAATGAATAAAATTGAAACATTTACACTTTACGATATTCGGTTATGGATATTCTCGTTCTGCTGTAAGAGTCACATGTCACCTTTTATGGCTCATTTGAACTGATACCTCAGAAACATGGAAAAATACATAAAAGAAATTTCTTTGTTATTTGTTCCCTTCTAAAATTACATTTTCGTTTTTTGTTTTTAATCTCATATGAATTGAAAAAAAATTTAATTTGGAATGTGGATTTTCCAAACATAATGATATTCAACTCAATAAATAACATAAATAACAACCTTCGTGAATATAACTTATGAAGGTGTATTAGTTTGACATATTTTTGAGAAGCAACTTTCACGTAGTGAATCTTGGAAACAAGTTCGCTGAATAAAATTTCAAATCAAGAAAAACTTTTGACCAACTAAAATTTAAAAAAAATTATTTTTAAATGAAATAAAGAAGATGATTCAGCAGTCAATTTATTGAGAAGAACCGATAAAAAAGTATTAACTCGTCGAGAGGGGCAAGGTGGGGTCTAATGAAGAATTTAACAGAAATTAATTTAAAATATATGAAGAAAAGACAAAACTAATTACGCATGTTAACCGTCAGTGACGGCGATTGAGGATTCAATAAAATTTAGGTTTGAGTTGAATACCATTTAGTTTAATTGAATGCCATCGAATTTCATTGAATTATCTTGAATTACATTGGATTTTAGCGAAGTACTTTGTACTCTAACCGATTGTTATTGAACTCCATGAAAATCCATTGCACTTAAGCTAGTTATAGTGAATTCATTTAGTTTTGCTTGAATTATGTTAAGTTCACTTACAATTTATTTGAATTCCATGTTGATAACTTCTAATGTAGATCTAAATTGTAAGTTGAATCAAAATTTAATTCAGGTTTTGGATTCAATTCAATTCCGATGAGTACCGTTGAGTTACATTGAATTCTACTTTTAAATTCCATATAATTGATTCACAAGTATTTATTCAATAATTATTTTATATATTTCAGAAGTATATTCAATTAGCAAATAATTACGAATTGTCTCGAAACGTAACATCAACCGTAACTTCGATCCTGATCATTTTGCTCCCATGCTCGAACTAGAGCAGGTGGTGTCACATGTGAATAAATTTATTTAATCTTATATCAATTTTTTTTTATTTGTAATAGCCACGGTCAGTTTGCTTCTGATACAATATATATTTTAAGTCACTGATTTAACGTTTTCATTGATTTTAGAAATAAGCAGAAGATAAAACTTGTTTTGATGTAATTCATAAGAATTAAAGAGTATTTAAATTACTTCAGAAGAATGCATTAATTCCGGTATCATTAAAATTAAATTTGGGTTGGTTATTCATTCAGAAAATGGTCCAGAAATTGATCAAAGGAAGGTATTCTATACGAAAAGGCATATGAAAGAAGAATGATAAATATAACAGAATTAGTGAAAGAAAATAGAAAAATTACAAAATAACAAATATATTTAGAAATTCAAGGATATGCACTTTTTAAATTTACTAAAGAAGTCAGTTTTCACTATTTCCGACTATCGTGATCGATAATGCAAGCAATTTACGATTATGGACTGGAATTAGACCTTCCTTTTTTCATGTTTATCACCTATGCCGCACAATTTTCATTATTTACTCTATTATTTAGCGTCTATTAAGATAGCAGCTCCACTAACGTGGTACGGTATTTTGTTTTTTAACAACATTTTTGTACTTAATTTTGTATTCAGTCATAACATTAATTTTTTGCATGGAAGTTCAAGATATTAATTCGAATATTCTAATATTTTTGTTGCTATTATTAATTTTTTTCAAGTATAGGTTCTTTTTGTCGAGAGTATACAAGTCGGTCATTTTGATCGATCTTTCAGTTGGAATGAGGTTAAATTTTCAAAATTGGCAGAAGTAATACAAAGATAAATTCAGTTAAAAATTCGATTTTTGAAAAAAGTTGTTCTATAATTCAACGTTTACAAAAAACGAAACAATAAATTTATAGTTTTTTTTTTCAAAAGAAAATTCTTTTATTGCTAATTATTCTTTCAACACTTCATATCCGCATACACGTTCTATACACAGTCTGTTTTGATTTACTTTATAATTTTTGTTGACACTAATTTTTAATACTTTTAATATTCATTGATGTCATTTTTTAATTTTACTGCTGTTATTTCTATTATTTGTTGTTTTAGCTATGAGTTTCCGACAATCAATCAATCCGTTTCTTTTGAATTATTTTCCTTTTATTTATGTCAGTTATCTGTGATCTATCCTTACATATTTGTCTCATATGTTTCTTCATTACCTTTTTTATTGATTTTTATTTCATTTAAGTGATTTTTGGTTTAAAATAATAATTTACTATTTGATCTTAAAAATCATTTGAAATTTCACTGAACCTTTTTGACGTTAGAACTTTTTGGCACTTTAAAAGGCACTTCCACAAAATATTGTTGCACCACGTTTTTGTAGTTCAAAGTTGCTAAAAATGTTTTTGTTTCTTGAATACACTCTTTTCTATTTCAAATGTTACTCGCACAATTGTCCGTTATTCATTGTTTGAATGAAATATTCAGTGATCAAAATCCAAAAACGCCACACGTGCGAGAAGTGTGCAGAAAATGATGTAAGCTCCTCCGATTCTACTTCCTGAATGCTTTCACGTGGATCTGATGTCCTGGATCAAAAGCGCGTGTTCGCGGCTCGCTCGGCGCGCAGACTGAAGGAAGGCGACTCGGCTTAGGGGGTCTGCGGCTGGTTTGGCACATGCTTATTTCCCTGCTTATACATATGGTGTTACTCCCTCACCTGTCCTATTGCTACGCATTCTCAATCTTCACCGATCTGTCTTTCGAAATAGTTTCCCGTCATCTTCGCACCACCCAAGCCCATGATTTTTGCCCTCCAAGGACCGGTTTCATTTTTCGCATCAGCGAATCACGTCCACCTTCTTCGTAGCATAACCAATCAACTAATGTTAGGTAGGTGGATCCATACAGTGGTTTTACAATTGCCGATGATCCTAATAATGGACTGTTAAATCATTTGAATTACTATACTACTTCATTTATTGAAAGAAGAGCTGAATACATAAATAAAGGAAACATTACTTTTCAGCGAGGTTTTGAAGTAATTCCCTAATTATTGGGTTAATGAATTAATATACTTCTGTGGTTCTATCGGTGATATTAATGATTAAATTTAATATTATATATGACGGCGCTATTTAAGAAAGGCAAGTTATTTTTAGAATATAATAAGAATTTAAGAAATTCCTTAAACCAGAAGAATGTGCATCAGTGTAACATAATAAAAATTCTAGAATGTATAATACTTTGCTTGAAAAATAAAATAAATGTTTAGGTACATTTTTTTAGTGATGGGAATTTATCAAGACTGAATGCACCTGGGAATAACTTGATCTTACCTGAGCTTAAGGATGTTTGATCCATTAACATAACGTCGAATTAAAGAAAGATTAATTTAAGCAGAAAAAATACAACCGCATAATTGATTCCAATGCATCTTGGAAGGGTTAGCAATCTATTTTGTAGAAATAAATAGATTAAGTATAAAATTTATCGTAAAGTTTTTTTTTAGAAACTATTAACTGTAAAACTTTGTTTATTTGAAAAATTCAAAACAAATCATATTAAATATAATTATTATGATGGGACAACATTTGAAAAAAAATATATTCAAAAAATTGGAAAATTTTAAAAAAAGCTGCCAGTTAACAGTAACAAATGATAAATCAAAAATAATAAACAAAAACGTCTGCTAAAAAAATTATACAATAAAATAACTCAACACTCAAAAAAATGTCTGGTTAGATCAACCAGAACTCTGGTTAAATATGGCCTTACTATATTTTCTGGTTAATGTAATCAGAATTATGATTATTTTGATAAGAATTTCTGGTTAATTTGAACAGAATTCTGGTTAATTTAACCATAATTCTGGTTAGTCTAACCAGAAAAAATAGTAAGGGCATATTTAACCGGAATTCTGGTTGATCTAACCAGACATTTTTTTGAGTGAATATTAGATCAAAAATTACCTCAACAATTTAAATATTTAAAAAAAACTCCCCGTATTAAAGTTCTTCACGAAAATATAAATAGAAAAAATTCTACTAAAAAAATTAAGAAAAACTAAATAATTTATTTTAAAAAATAACTGAAAAATTTAAAAAAATTAAAAAACTCTCCACCTTAGTGTCCTTCATAACTATATAAATGAAAAAATATTTTAAAAAATACTCCTAGTCGATAAAGTTATAATCATAAAACTCAAAACTCCCGAATTTGGATGATACCATTACAGAAGCGAATTTCATTGGAAAAAAACATTAAAGATAATTAACTATGCAAAAATGAAAAATAAATTACCAAGCAAAAAATTTCAGATTTGAAAAAATATAACTACACCGGGGGCGTTTACGAAGAAGTTATAATATAGAAACAGATGGAGACAACGTCCCCGGTAAGGTTACATTTTTTTAATTAGTGAAATTTTTACTTAGAAATTTATTTATTTTTGCATGGTTAATTATTTTAAATGTTTGTCTTCGATTAAATTCTCTACCATAATAGTATCGTCACAGTTTAAGAGCGTTCAGCTCTATTAGTTACAATCTTTTTAATTTTAACTTTTTTAATTAGGAGTATTTTTAAAAATATTTTTTTATTTATATGATTGGAAGGAACACTGAGGCCGGGAGTTTTTTTGAGTTTTAAAAATTTTTATTTATATTTTTGATAAATTACATATTTAGTTTTTCAAAAGACTTTTTTAGTAACAATTTTTCCTATTCATATTACTTGAACTCAAATTAACGGTCGGATTACCAAAAGATTAATAAATAATAATATTTAGTATCCATTTAATAAATGAATATCCTACTGTTACTAAATTTGCAGACCCTTGTAGACCGTTTTACTTAATTGCATTCTACTGAATTCACTTAAATACACTTATATTTTTCTAAATTCACCTTCAATTCACTTGCATTCTTGAATTTTAAACTGTGAACAATTTACTTTAAATGAGATTTTCATAGATAACACAGGCCGACAAAAATGACATTATTTTGGTACCCAAAGACCGGACTACGTGGAGGCGAAGGATTTTGGTACCCTAAAACCGAAATCGTTAACCAAATTTTTCCAATACGTCAGGTTTTTGGGATATTCTAACCTGAAAGTGCAAAAATGGCTATTTTTAGCCATATTTGGGGCAATATAGCACGATCAGTAATTTTTTTTTCTAAAAACTGCTAACGCATCGTTTAGTTCTTCATTTTACCTTTCATTTCCATTTTTGATAATCTCGGTTTTAGGATACCAAACTCCTTCGGAGTCACGTAGTCCGGTCTTTGCGCGCAGAAAATTTGTGTGCTAAATTTTGCATAACTTAGTACGGTAAACGGAGGACATTACGGCATTATATTAAAATTTCACTTTCAGTCTTGTAAAATGAAATAGGGTAATATTTGATGTGAAAATTTGAATTATTAATATAAATGTATTAAAATTTAATTCGCGATTCTGTAAGAAATTATACAACAAGATATTAGAGATTACCTGACAGTTGTGTAAAATGAGATGTCGATTACCTACCAGTTAGGTAAAATGAGTCGAACTGTTAGATGCAGTTTCAATCATAGAAAACAATGTCTACCTCTCTAAATATGTGAATTCTACATCCCAGTCATGTAAAATTTCGTGCGCCAGCAAAAAAATCATTCTTGCTACAAACTGATTCTGTGGAAGGTCATCCACTACTAACAAACACATGCTTACACATTTAACATTTTTTTTTATAGCCATTACATCTTTTCGGTTTAAAATTAAATTATTCTGTTGAAAATTCATTTTATTTGTTCATAAACTTATTTCTCTCTCTGAAAATTAAACTGTTCTAGTCTTTTTTTTAAATTTATTTTTTAGTTGAAAATTGGTCTTTTTTCATCGAAAATTCATCTTTTCGGTTGTTCATTTACCTAATTGGTGAAATGTTGTTTTTTGTTTGTTTTTGTTTGAAGATTGATTATTTTAGTTAAAAGTTTATTTCTTTTGTTGAAAATTGAACAAATTTTATTGAAAATATGTTGTTTTTTTGTGTGTAAAAAATAATGTTTACAACGAAAAAGGTAGCTACTTCATTTTTACTAGAAAATTGATCTTTTCAAGTTAAACATTCACTTATTTTGTTGGAAAAACTCTCTCTTTTATGAGAAAGTCAATTATTTAGGTAGAAAATTCATATTTTTTCGTTATAAATTCAACCTTGTTTTCAAACATTAGTCTTCGGATATCTCTCGCCTCGAAGTTCGAAGTCAGTTGTCCAGTGCTGTCCGATGTTTTTTCATCACCCGCATCTTTATACGTTAATTTTTAAATACATTCTACTTTTATTTAGTGACTTAATGAGTATTATCTACTAAGAGGAAAGGATAGTCTATATATTTGAATATTTTCTCAAATTTTACAATATAAACCGAAACTTAAAAATGTTAAAGTGTCTACGGGGGACTTGGCTTTAAACTTCAGCCCTGAGAATGTTGGCGTCCCTAGCGACTCTCATTTTACCTCACTGTTGCCTAATGAAAGTGAAAATCTCTTTAAAAATTCTAAAATCTATACTTTCTTTCAATTGAATCGTTAATATCACACAAAAGTAAACTTTATATCATTCATCTGATGAAAATTTACAATACATCGCGTTATTTTATAATATACTGGTATTAAAATAATACAACCCTTGTATTAATTATTACATATCAGAATTTTCACTTTTGGACTTGAGATTTTGCATAACTCTTTTGTATTATTTATGGTTCTGTTTTGTATTAAATCCTAAAATAATTGTAAACTTTATCTAAATGCAGTTATGCCCTCCATTTACCTAACTAATTGGGTAAATTTTAATGAACAAATTTTCTCCTAGTGGGTTTAACTTTTGTCGGCCTCTTTAATTTATTAGTATTTATTTGATACTTATTTAATTGCCGAAATGTTTTCCGAAAATATTAGAAAATCGTAACGTTGTATATATTTTAATCGAAAATGTCTAATTTCCTAAAAAAAAAGTAAAAATAACCAACCATATTATGTATCTAAGAAATGAGATGACATGCTCCTAAGAAAAATACTTATTAGGCTTAACCGGAAATCACAGACTCGTAATTTATAGGTACAAGATAAAAGTTGTCCCACAGACTTAACGATCTCTCGATCAATTGCACCGACCTAGATTCCCCAGAAACATACATTGCGCCCACACTTTATGTGCTCTTCATTGCAACATTGCATTTAAAGGAAAAAAGAGAACTAAAACATAAATTTACGGAAACCTCCAAGGACAGTGAAAGGAAACATAGAATGTTAGCAATGATAACCGAAAAAATATAGAAGAAGCAAACACATGTGGTTGAAAAACAGGAGAATTTCACACATTAATAAAAAAATTTAATTTAAATTAATTATTGGGCATTTCCACGCCTGATGCACGGCCGTTCGTACGTCACTTTCTACTGGCATTCTTTTCCTAGGGTCCTTATATGTTTTCGAAATAATCTCTTTATTACATATTTATATATATATATATATATATATATATATATATATATATATATTATTCAGACGATCCCGAAGCTTCCATATTTTTTCCTTTTTGATGACTTTAAAAACTTTAAAAACAAAGTATTATTTCAGGGCTAGTTTCAGGTATTACAATAAAAGATTCAGAAAAAAACAGTTTCGATTGGTACTAAAATGATACCATTCGTGGGAACCCAGATTCATTTGCTCTACATTGAAAATTGACAGCATGAAGTTATTTTATTCAAAAACAGGACATGAAAAAATGTGATAACATAAAAAAGAGATCTCTCGTTTTTACAGGGTATTAAGGAAAATACCGTGACGCACGGACGTTGTTAGGACATGGATTTGCACTCCGTAGTATTTTTAGTCAAAGTTCTGCGAATTGAAATGTTTAAAAATATTTAATTTGCATAGGTAGATACTGCAGTGCACACAAGAAAAATAGATACTAAAGAAGATTATCTAGATATTACTAGTTAATATCTTAGCGGTTTGACTATGGGACAGAAATCTAAATATTGAAGCAGAGCATCCATAGATATGAAAAAGAAAATTTAACCTGACAATATCCAAGATAGTGAAGGGTAAGATATTCAACAAATATTTTTAATTATGCAAAAATTACCTGTAAATCATGCCAATTATTATAAAATCCAGAAGGATTTTACATCGCAGTCCTCTGTTTTTGATGTCCGAATCCTTGAGCATTGTTAATAATACGCTGTTTAAGGCTAACATGAGTGATGCTTGCAGCGTCAAATTCTAATTTTCTTGATAAAATTATGATATCTATGTCACAATGCTCCAAAAAAATTTCGCGTTTTTAATATCTTATAGATATTAACGGTTAATATCACACATTTTATTCTTTCAATTTAAACAGCGATTGCCCTTCAATATCTTGTATATTGAATAGAAGATATTAGATGTTGTACCATAACACCTATCACTTTTAGAAATATCTGGTTGAATTTTCAACCACATGTGGTTGAAGTTTCATATAATTACCGTTGTTGAAATTTCAACCATGCCTTTGAATTTTCAACCATGCAGTTGAAATTTCAACAACATGTAATTGAAATTTTAGTAACGAGAAAAAAATTTTATCCGGCCCAGTTAGTGAATTTCAAAGCAATTATAATTTTCCAAAAATCAGGAATAAAACCCATGAAAATTCCTGAAAAATACTGTGCTTTGAAATTCACTAACTGTACCGAAAGAATTCTGAGAAGGAATCAGTGAGTTATTTCGTACGCTTGTGTCATGTGATCCATGAGATTAACAAAATGCATATAATATTTAGGAAAATAAGCAGCTTTAAAGAAGAAAAACAGAAGGTACGTTGGAATAATGAGTTGCGCGCCCAATTAGACCAACTTTTCAACATTAGTTTCTGTCAACATAACCTAATAAAGCATACAGCAGTTAGTACCGATAGTGTGAATGAAATTTTCCCATTATGATAATATTATTCCAACGCAACTTTTGTTTTTCTTCTTTGAAGCTGTTTTTTTCCGGAATATTATGTTCTTTATTAACCCTTGTTTGACACTCTGGGGTGCAAAACACCCCACGACCATTTTTCTTCACTTTCATCATTATTTAATTAATAATTAATTTTAATTCTTTGCTATATAACCTATACATTCATTTCAAGTAAGCTCTTAAGATTATCTGATACGATTTTCGAGTAAAAATATTCAAAAGATTATTTTTTTAAACAATTTTTCGTCGCTATTGTTTAGAGCACCTCAGAAGTGTGTCAAGTGAGGGTTAATTTCGCAAATCTCACGACATAAACATACGAAATCACTCCTCGCGGGACTTTGTCTCGTTGAGGTATATTATAGTTCATATATATATATATATATATATATATATATATATATATATATATATA
>CAKNXH010060640.1:258325-286242 GCA_932178445.1 Andricus quercusramuli
GAAAAAACCCTGTTTGTTAGCATTCAATAGAGCCATGTTTGCTAGCACGTAATAGAACCGTGTCTGCTAGCACTGAATAGAACCATGTTTGCTAGCATGTAAAAGAAACATGTTTGCTAGCATGTAGTAGAACCATGTTCACTAGCATTCGTTAGAACCATCTCCGCTAGCATGAAATGGATTCATGTTTGCTAGCATGGAATAGCAGCATGTTTGCTAGCATGTATAGAACCAAGTTTGCCAGCATTGAATAGCACTATGTTTGCTGGCATGTAACAGAACCGTGTTCGCTAGCATTGAATAGCAATATCTTTGCTACAATGTAGTAAACCCATTTTTTCTAGCAATAAATAGCAACATGTTTGCCAGCATGTAATAGAACCATGCTTGCTTACATTGAATAGCACCATGTCTGCTAGCGTGTGATTGAACCATGTTAGCTAGCATTGAATAGCACCTTGTTTGCGGGTATGTGATAGGTAGGGATAGGAAGTTTATGCATTTATTGTACCCCTAATTATGCGCATACATTTTCCCATATTATGCATTAAAAACCAAAGATTATGCGCCATTATGCGGGTTTAAAAATCAATTTATTTTATTTTCATCTTTGAAAAATGTGTTATTTTTTATAAGGGGTAAACAATTAAGCTTTTTTCCTTCCATGAAAAAAATGTTTTGCAGGCTTATATGATAAACCATTCACAATTTTGCCGAAGGAAAGAGTTAAAACAACTTTTACTCAGAACAAAAACGGTTTATTGAATTTTTATGAAGAAAGTAATGAGTGTTAATTAACAGAGTCATAGCCTCGATACAATAAACTTAGTCCTCATCAGATCTTGGCGAAGAATATATGAGCACCTCAGAGCAAAAGAAAGACTCCGCAGAATCGTGTGGAAAAATGAGACAATTATCGTTGCGCTGTCTTACTCTTCAGGCATTCTGCGTAAGAGTTTCTCTTTCTAACGTTACTTGTCTCGTTTTTCCTCACGGCTCTGCAGAGTCTCTCTTTTGCTCTGACGTGCTCATATCTAAAATCAATATTGAAAAAAATGAAACATGTATATAGACATTCATTCCGTGTACATTAAAAAAATAATAATAGAAATTTAATTTACATTAAAATAAAATTTGGTTTGAAACTAGATAACTGAGCTAATACTCTCATGCTTAAACAGTCTTCAGCATATACACATTCATTTAGCGCACATTTTAAAGATAATAATGTAAATTTAATTAACATTGAGATGAAATTTGGTTTGAAACTAGCCAACTGAGCTTTGCTCTCATGCTCAGTCTTAATCCTCCTTATTCAGGTCATAGTCATTTGCACCAACGCCAAAGTATAGAGAAACCATAATTTCTGCATTCTGGGGCATCAGGCGGCATCTCTTAGGAGACACAATATCACCATATGCAGAGAAGCCCCTCTCACTATCTACATTTGATACTGACATGTGCAGAACCTGAAGGCACCTGGTTGCGAATTCAGTGTTGGTCACTCTCATACCAATTAGCACCTCGTTGATAATATCTTTTTTTTGCTCTGGATTACCCTTCTGAAGAGAAGCTCTAACATCATCCCGTAAAATTTTGTAGAAGACAACAAAACTAGAATTAGGTATTTCTTTAAGTAAAGAAATCTTTTCTTTAGCTTCAGAGATGATCTTTGAATTGTAAGTGATGTTGTGAGACAGCATCTTTGGTGGTTAGAACAAGAACTCCACAGAATCAAAAAATGAATTAGCAGAATCAGATGAAATAAAATCACTCAACTTATAATGGCATTTTGTGGCTGCAGCTTTGATTCGGTCAGAGGCGTTTCGTCTTTTTGACGAAGGCAATACACTCAAATACTCCTTAGTTTCAGGCTTTAAGATAGTCTTGATGTCTTGAGCAGTGGACAGAACAGAAAAAACAGTGATCAGTTCTCTTAGTTTAGGGTACAACTTATGTGCCATAGGGTACTTAGTACCTTCAACAAGCAGGAGCAGGTCACAAACTGGTTCACTATACTCTTTAACATAGGCAGCCTCAGCTTTGATTATCTTAACATCTTCATCTGTCAATGAATTGAAGTATTTCACAGCCTTGACTGGCTTATCAGAGTCAGACAGTGTTTTGACATATTTCACAATATCTTCAACATACTCGAGTAAATACACAGCTGATCTCTGCCAGGAACCCCAACGAAGCATTATAGGCAAAGGGAAGAGTTTGGCTTCCCTTTTCTGGGAAAAGCTATATTTATCTTTCAAAAACTTCAAGTACCTATTTTTGCGTTTTCTGGTATTCTTAAAGAGTTTCTTAGTTTTAGAAACACATTCATTTAAGCACTGCAATGTATCTGGGAAAACTTTCACTATCTTGTCCAGCTTATGCGCCCAACACTGAATATGAACAAGATTGGGGTTGTCGAGTTCCTTTAAAAGTCGGACACAAAGGTTCATATAGGCCGCGCTATCTGAAGAAACTCCTATGACATTTTCAAACTTCACATCAAATTTGTTAAGAGCTTGAATTATGGCTTTGGAACACTCATCTCCATTGCAAGCTGTGAGAATGGTGACAGCAGCGACCACTAATTGCGCTTCGGTATTAGTGTCTGTTGGGAGAATCTTGAACAGTATTAGGAAGACAGCCTCCCCCTTCCGGTTTGTTGTCTCGTCACAATGAACTATTATTTTCTTATTTGTCACATCTTTTTTGATCTGTTCATCCTAGTCATCTTTTATTATAGGTAGATATCGCTCTCGTACCCATTTTGCTGTAGGAAAGTCAGCTCAACCTGAATGAAATTTTTTCTTGAAATGTTTCACCATGTCAATCTGTCTGTACCATGTTTAATTCACTCATAACTATGCTAATATGCAGCTTGTCAATGCCGCGTGTAGAGCGTACCTAATATAATCTTACCTTTCACATACTTTTTCAGCCAGCCTCTCATTGATGAGTCGTCAAACTTATGGAGTAGGATGTTCACTTTGACAAATGCGTCAACTGTCGCCATTATAAATTCTTCCTTATCTTCTTTCACTTTCTTCTGATGCTCCACTGATTCACTAATAGATGCCTGTCTCTTTAGATTTCCTTTCTCGCTCTCTGCTCTTTTCTTCTTATCTTTGTGCGTTACTGACGTACAGTGATTGTCTATGGTGCTTTTTCTATCCCACGATACACGAACATTGCAAAACTCGCACATCATAATTTTTGCTTTGTTGTCAAAGATGTACATTCCTTCGTGCTTGTACTCATACACACGGTCATAGAGACTGGTTTTGTGTCTGCCTGCCATTCTGATCCAGGTGACGGGTAACTTCGACAAAACAATATCAGGCAGGCCAAAAGGGAATGTCATTCGGCATACGCGCTTGTGTATAAACGGGCCTCGGGACCTGCCAGGACCGGCACAAACAGAACGCGCTGTCACTTAGTAGCCTGATCTAAAAATACATCGTCTAGCCACGCGCAACTAAAAAAAATTTAACCAATAGGAAGCAGCTCTCCCACAGCCAGCCATATTGGATAAGTGAGCGCGCGAGAATTAAGTAGATTTGAAATTAGGTAAACGGCATGAGCGAAGATTTCAAGTAAAAGATAAAGAAATTGTACAATTTATAAATCAATGAAATTAGTTTGGAAATAATGTAATTATCAGTATACCATAGCCCGGCGCGCTATCTAATAAATGTAACTTATGCACTATTTTAAAATTTATGGAATAATATGATAAAAAACTAATACACCACGACTTTATAAACGCAATTATGCATCATTTATGCGAAAATGCGTTATGCTGCGTCGAATGTCCGATTATGCGTTTTTATGCGACTTCCATTTAACTATTTTTGAGTCAGGATACACGTTACTAGTGAAATGGAAGGTCCCGAAGCATTCTGGCAACATTATGCGTTTATGCGCCTTGCATAAACTTCCTATCCCTAGTGATAGGACCATGTTTGCTAGCATTGGATCGAAGAATATTTGCTAGCATTGAATAGAACCATGCTTGCTAGCGGGTAACGGAATCATGTTTGCCGGTACTGAATAGAAACATGCTTACTAGCTTGTAACGGAACTGTGTTTGCTAGCATTCAACAGAACCATGTTTGCTGGCACATGTACTAGAAACAAGTTTGCTAGCATTAAATAGAACCGTGTTCGCTGGTATGTAATAGAACCATGTTTTCGAGCATGTAATAGAGCCATATTCTCTAGCATTGAAGAGAACTATGTTTGCTAGAAAGTTGTGTTTTTTCTGAAATCTTAACTTTACTTCGCCTTCTGATTTTTTCACAAATAATAATATATAAAAATTTAGTTTTGAGTCTTTTTAATTTTCACATATATGTATATTTTCATTGACGAGATTTGTTTTCTCCAGGGCAAGAGGAGCGGGTGGGGGTGGGGGGGAGTGACTGACATTGGAATATTTGCAATTCCAAGTATATATCGATATCAATTCCAGGTATATTCATTTGCAATTCCTTCCACTTACTCCTGATTATTCCATTCTTTATTTTTACCTCTTGTGCGTCTAAGATAGCTTCTTTTCTTAAAACTATTGCTGCTAAGCACTAGGAAAAGAGCGATAATGATTCACTTAAAACAATAATGCTATTTGAAAAATAATTTTGGTTGAGGTTGACTTGTTATTTGCGAATAACTAAAAAGGCGAAGCAAAGTTAAAGATTTTAGAAAAAACCACAACTTTCTAGCAAGTATCTGAGAAAAGATAGGTGTAAACAATAATAAAGTGTTGAGACAACTTTTTTGTTAACTTTTTTTTATTATTACCTCACTAAGTGAAAAAGAACCGACTTGTGAAAATTGCCGAAAAAACCGCAAAAACAATAATGTGTTCAAACAATTATTTTTGCCTAATCTAATTGATTATTAAGTCACGCGTAATGAAAAATAGACAAGCAGTGGAAAATTTAAGAAAAAACTGCAACATTCTACCATCAAGCAAAGAGAATATTGCTAACAATGATAATAAATTTTTTGAACAATTATTTTTGTTTACTTGGATTAATTATTACTTCACTCTAATCGAAAATTGGACAAAAGCCAGAAATTTCAGACAAAATCACTTCCCTTTAGCATTATTCAAATGGAATATTATCATTGATAATAATAAATTGTTTAAACAAATAATTTTCTTGACTCTAATTGATTATTCAACTTACTTTGATTGAAAATTCGAATGGAAGTGAAATTTTTTACTGCAATTTTGTAGCATTATTATAAGATATTATAATTAACAATGATTATAAATTGTTTAAACAATCATCCTTGTTAAAATCGATGAACTTTCACCTTCCACTGATTGAAAATTGCATAACATGTGGACAATTTTGGAATAAACCGCGACTTTCTATCTCTATTCTATGAAAAAATGGCTGAAAACAATAATAAATTGTTTAAACAATTTATGTGAGCATATAATTATCAGAACGAAATAGCCTTTCATGTGCCAGAAACAATTTGCATTAAAACCACAAAATAAGTCATAATTAGCGCCAAAATCTCACAAAACCCATTTTTTCACTTATGGGGTTGTTTGGGACCCTATAAAACAGACTGATGGTGTTGATATTTGAAAAGTATTATCTTATTCGAGTTTTATGGCTAATTGTGGAGAGAAATGTTGAATTTCCACTAGATCGAGATAATATTGAGGATTTTGTATGAAATTTACAAAAACGTATTTTTTTCTTATAGGAAATATGTGTTAAATTGCATGGGGCTTGCGGCACCTCTAAATATTATTTTTTTTCCAGAACGAAGAAACTGGATTTATTTTTGTGGGTATTCAAACAAATTTCCGACCTGTCTCCAGAAAAATTCAAAAAAAAAAAATTTCCAATGCATTTTTGGACCTCGCTAGTGTACATACTAGGAAAATACCAAAATTTGTTTGTATCTAATCTGGAAGCGCTACTTGGTTGGTATTTATTTTTACTGGGTTATTCGTAACCAGTGGTATGTAAAATGAATATATATTTCGAAGTGTGCATGCGCTGATATTGTTCTCGCACCATCGCGTTTACTTGAATAAGTTACTTTGTACAAATTTCGAGATGGGTATTGCAAAATAGTATATTACGTGGCAAGGGGCTAAACCGAGCGAATACAAAGGAGCATGAAGTTTTATGCACGAGGGGGCATAGCCCTCGTGTACAGCCAACATGCGAGTTGGCGTACGCGAGTTTTCAACCCCATGCCGCGTAGGCTATTTTTCACAAAAAGGACGTTGAAAATGGCGGCTTTCGTTGCCTGCGAAGTGTGTACGAAACTACTTTACAAACCCTAGAATTTCCAAGCCTCTTATCACAAACCCGCTCACCTACATACCCTCACTTTTGCCCCGCTTCGTACGCTACGAAAGCCGCAGATTTGGGAAGATTTTTTCGATACCATTAGTGATACAAGTAGATACTCCATATAAAATATGAAAATCAGTAGATTTAAGAGTGCCCACTTATGAAAATTAAAAGTCGAAAAACTTATACTCATTTGCGAAAGCACTAAATTAATCATTACAGTCCTGAAGTAAAAAGGATTACGAATCTAGGAGCACATACGTTGAAGCATAAATCCAAAAAAGGAGATCATGTCCTGGTATCCATTCTCCAGTCTTGCAAAGGAAAATGGGTTCAAATACTTGGGTGTTTTTTCAAGTAAAGGTAGCGTCACTGAAACGATAGTTCTTTGATTATTATAAAACACATCATTTTAGAAGAATGGACTGTATGGATTATGTCGCATGCGATGACGTAACCTGAAACTTGTCCATGTGAGATATATTCATTTGGCTTATTGGGCAACAAGTCAGTGTCACACCTAAGGTTGATTCTAAATATAGCTCATGGGTTTTCTCCGATTTTCAAAATCTTCAAACTTGTTTTTTGTAAAGTTCATCCATTTACTCACATATCATCAATTCCTAGGGAGTTTTTCTTCTCTTGATTCTATAGCAATGCACTTTCTAGCGATTTAAAGTTACCCAAAGTTCCACGCGATATTGAATAATTTGATACAGCAGTATATTGCTTAAGACGTATATTTCAATTGAGATGGGCACATTTTCACATTTGAGACAATGAGCATCTCTAAGAGTGCAATCGGGAGAAACCGAGTAAGAAGCAGGCGTGCTTTTGTACTCTACCTGGCCCGCGCGCTCGCAAGCATTGATTTCGACGTTTACGTTCACTTCCGGTTGAAAAATAACTGAATTTATTGAAATTTGGTACAATAAGTTGCGCCATATCGTGTTCTATTTACAGGACGCAGTTTTTGGAGATGATTTTCCGGGAAGAAGTAAGGCATTCACGCCAAGCTGATCTAATTTCTAGTATAAAAAAGAAAGAACTTTGTTCCATCGCTCTTGCATTGCAACGAACTGCTGCTCCTAATTGCCTGCGAAGTCTTTCGACCACGTTTTCTGCTTCGATATTTATCGGAAATAGGTCTTGCATTGAGATCATGGTAGTCTGCGCAAGCTCGCCAATCGTCTTCACCAGGTTTCGGTACAGGGTTAATGGGGGAGGGGGGGGGGGGTGCCCAGCTACTCTCTGAAGGACGCGGAATACGTAACTGCACCATTCAAATATGAAACTCCTTTTTTGCACGCCAGCAATTATGGAAAGGTAAGCGACGAGCTTTGCAAGTCACCGAAGGGGCTAGCTTGGTTCTAATATAGTGCTCTGTTGTGTGCTTTGTTGTAAAAGGAGTTTCAAAAGACTTAATTATATCTTTGTAATGCAGCAGAAGCTGATGAAAAGCAGTTGGTCCTGAAACGATTTGAATTTCTGATAGATGCTTACTGCATTCTGCTAGTTTTTTTTTTCTAAGGAGAATTGAGAAATGCTTTATGTACAGACCACCTTCGAACTTTAGGGACGAAGGTGAGTGTCGGAATGTCCTGAAAAACGGCCTTACCAACTAAGCGAACTCCTTTATACCTGCCAACCCATGTTCCCGGACGCGCTTCGACGTCCCTCTGGTGTCCCCTGAAGACTCTCTTCGTCAAACACACCTTCACATTGTCCGGATCGACGCCGCTAAAGTGATTACATACCGCCTTTGTCACCTTCTCCACGTCAGGGGTCGTGTCCCAATCCAAGACCTCCACTTCCGTTCGCAGGACGATCTCGCGTACGGAGTTGCCTGCACCAAGGCGATCAAGAAAAACACACGCATATGCAGCCGTTTCACTGAGAAATTGTACCTTTGATGTCGCTTCCGTTATGAAGAGGCGGAGAGATCTCGCGGTAGGGTCACTAGCCTCCATTAGCTACACTCTTTGGCATTTCCCGGATATATGAAAGACGTGAGGTGCATTTTTTTGCGTCGGCACCGAATTTCAGCAATGCATTGACCGTTTTCACGGGATGGACAACGGCTTCGCGAGCATGAACGCAAATTTTGACGATTGTATATCACGGTTGGTCGCGTTTTGCGGACACGGCAGTGATTTTCTGGCAAAACAAGACAGATTTTGCAATTTGCAAATTCACCATGAGGGTCAAACGCTGGAACAATTATTGTGAGGGAGCTACTGCTTTCGTTTTTGATACACGTCCATGGCTCAGTGCAACATCTTCAATGTAATCGGCTAGATTAGGCATATTGTATACTCTATTTTCCATTCGAAAGGCTAAACATTTTTGAATTCTAATAGGCAAAAGACCAAGCTGAAGGGGCTGCGACACGTTTTCTGGTACGAAAGTGCCTGCATAACTGCGTAAATGATGTAAATACTACAAAGGCTTGCTGTATTAGCGATTCCCTCACGCTCTAGGAGGCGGCACATTTCGTTTTCTTGCGGATCACTTAGATATTTGATTATTTTGGTTTTAACGCGCATATATATGTTTCCGTCGCGGGAGGTGGTGCTAAAATATCTCTTACCTCAATTGCATACTTTGGCTCCAGATAGTCAGCAATATAGCTGAATTTTGTTTCATCACTCACAATACCGGCAGGTATGAATTGGTGTTCCACTTGTATGAACCACATTTGAGGATCCCAGGAAATGTGCCCAATGCGTTAGGCGTGTTCCTTTTGGTCATGATTCCGTCAGATGTCAAATCCGTGATAGCATTTAGAGTGGTAGGGACGGTAGTAGTTGCCAATTTCATACTGTTATTACGCAAACTCTAAAACTGTTCACAAAAAGTCGCAGATAGGTAGCTCGACTTGAAAGTTACTTGATGCACTAGTTATTGCGTTTTTTTAAATGTTGCTCCAAAGAAGTCACTTTTGTTCAAATCACACCAGGCTCACCACTGGCGTATGTCAGGAGCCATAAAGAGGCTCATGAGTTCCCAAAGTAACCCGGAATCTACATGATTTATGGTGGACGCAGAACGCTGACGACCGCCAGCGTGCCGGCAATTTCAAAATCAATAATTCGTGCTTTCTTTCTTGTAGCTGTTCGACCTACAACAAACGCGCTAGAAATTATATTTTAGTATGAAGCCTAATTACGTATTTTTCCCTTACATTTAGTAGAAAAGAGACAAGTCAAGCACGGGGACGAAGCGAAGAAGGCAAGAATGTTGTCCTGTTACCAGAATCTGATTAGTGCGCTGGTGCAAACCTAATAGCCGGTCGGATATGGCATAAACAGAGGTGGCCATGGAGAATAGACATACGGAGATCAAAGTCCTGTACATTAAACTCTCGCGTACCTTCGTTAGGTATTCAAAAACTACGTGGAAGAAAATGAATAAGAAATGCTCTGTCATAAGCCTATAGAAAAAAGATTGTCCCCCTTGGACTTGGAAGCTGCACCAACCCGACTTCTGTGACAGCAACTAGTCCGCAGATTTATCTGAAAGAGAAGAACAGCACAAAGCCGGAAACACAGGGAAACCACGCGTAGTTCAAAGGAAAGGCCATTACAAATTATTACATAGATTTACACAGATTTACACAGATCATAGTGAATACATCGGCCATGCAGTCAGTACCTTGCGTAGAGTTGCGCACCGGCAAAAAGTAGTGCCCTGCGTACAGCAACACAGCAATACCAAAGCATGCTGTAACGCTTCGACCAAGAGAGTACTCGGAGTCGAATCGTTCATCGTGCAAGTAGTAGTATGTATGTATACCATTAAGCCATTTCCCTTTCAGGGTAGGCGTGACACTACCCGATTCGGTAGTGTTTCTAGGTGGATAGTTTCTTGTAGTAAATAACTACAAGTGTGGGCTCACCACACACATGTAGTGCCATGCGCAAAGTAACGCAGCAGCCAATGCAATGCCAAAGCGTGAAGAAACGCAGGTAACAAGGCTCGAATATGAGCACATTTGCGCCTTGAATTAGCAGTTTAGAAGTTGAGTTTTTAACGGCTTGGAACGTGATGACTTTGCTGGTGAGGCATGTGTTAGGCGAGACGAAAGTAGGCTCAGATGCGGTACCCCTGTCTGAGTCAGCAAATGCTGTTATGACGAGCAAAGCACGTGGTGAGCGTGGGAGTAAAGTCCGATCTACGTGCAAAGTCTTTCTTAACTTCACTTTTTTACTTCACTATCGTGATCCAGCTTCCGAAAGACCATAAGTTTTGAAAAAGGAGAATGTTGATCCGACAGTGAAGTTAGAAATTAATTACATGTAGGACAAGAAATAATACTGCGTTTCACGAACAAGAAGTGGTTTATTCTACTTTTTCACACTGTGACAGCATGGGCTTGTTTGTTCATTCACATTAGTACTCCCAGGTACTCGATCCCTTGGAGGGATGAGTGGGCAGAATCACCAGGAGCGTACACGATCCGACATCAAACCCGACTACGAGAAATAAAGGAAATTGTGTCACAGTTTCGAACGTATAAGGCAGAGAAACCAAAGGTGGATCGGGATTTAAAATGTGGATCAGTGGTTTTTCTTGTATAAATGTGGATATTTTTAGTTATACTGCTCATGCAAATATTTCATTATATATCAGACTACAAACTTTCCATAAAAAATATTTTAAATATACAAAATATTCCAGTCTATGTCAGAAGTATCAAGATCTGCAAGTGGTCATTTGATTTTTATGAAACTTAGCGAAATTCTATTGTTATATAATAGGTAAAAAAACTTGAATACCGATGGCTACCAAATCGCAAGAAATAAATCAACAATACAGGAATTTAAGGATCACAAATTGAATGGATAAAAATTCAATAAAATACAAGTAGAGAAATGACTAAAGTCATGAATAGGAAATTTAAAAGAGTACAAATTGAAAAGATTAGTCGTAGAGCATAATAGTGCGCCTGAATACACTTCTTGACCAACCTTCGAACTAAGTTTTTTTGTTTGGTTTCATCTACCTTAAATAGTATGACCATTTAACAAACAAGAATTTGAATAGAGAGAAGATCGTAATGAGCTTTCGATACATACGGTACTTACAGCTTTTTAGCTATGTGAGTAGTTTCTACACTATCGTCTGCTAGTCTGGGACGTGCATCAGGCTTCAGTAGACTTGGGACCACAGGTGGGGTCAGCAGCGGCTCACTTATTGGCAGGAATATAATATATACAAATAGGCTGAGGCGAGAAGGTCAATGGTTATAGTCTGTGTTCGTCCCTTTGATATGGCAGGCTGTCTCTTGATATTCGATGTAGGTTTGGTTTTAAGCTTCCGCAATCGGTTACTGGAAGGTTATGATGGTAGATGGTTATCGGGATCAGTATTCGGTCCGGAATAGGTACTTCTGACAGGTCTTGTAGAGCCAGGGTTGGAGTATTTGAAAATAAGAAGCTGGATAGTGGTGGTTTCTGATTGTTTCAGAATCTGCTCTATTTATATACAGACACCCTGAGGCCCGTGGAGAGGAAAACCGGGCCTGGGGACAAGGAATGACGGGCCCCTATCAGTGACGGCCTAAGGGGGAGGGACCAGGGACTGGTTTCTAAAAAAAAAAGAAAAAAAAAAAAAAGAAAAAGTCATCGAAGTAGGAGCCGGTGGAGAAGCCGCCACTGATCTCTATAATTAATTTTTAAAATTTAGAATTTAGACTGATTCCGGAAAATCCGGGCCCCCTCAAAAAACTCCGGGCCCGGGGACGATGTCCCCGTTGTCGTCCCCCTCTCGTCAGGCCTGGACACCCTCTTTGAATTTGCTTAGGGGTGACTGATGTTAAATGTAGAGTTATGGACACTATAATTGATGAAATGGACGCAGATTGGAACCTAGATCTACATACTTTGTTGTTTGGTAATAAAATCATGTTGAAACGTGGTTTCATATCTTTACATAAACTATCCATAAATTCATCTGCTGGTGCTATAGCTGTTATTAAATCTGATCGATCTACGTTTAAGCATTGTTTAATTTTGATATCTTCAACGTAATTTTCAATGTGGGTATTTTCCGAAAGCAGTTTAAGGTTCTCGTCGCTAGGACAGTTTAGACATTTACTGAAATAATACGTGAGGGTACATATAAAATGTGAGAGTGAAATTTTTTTGTTTTTACAATTCAGATTTCAGGCTAAGACATATTTAACGTCAGTTTCGATAACTTGCTTGCCGCAAATTTGGAAACAAAAGCTAATCGTGCCAATATGAAACTTGGATGACTTTTTAAGTACATTTATGGTTTCTTTCAACAAAAAAAGTTTAAAAAATTAAAGAATACTTATTTTCAAAAACGCGATTATAGTTTTTGAGTTTTCCAAAAATGTCAATTTTTTTCTTTATAGATATTTTTTTGTTTGAATGTGAATGAAATAAAAAACAATTCTAAACCTTGAAAAGATGAATCAGTTAGTCATTTTTTCGAATTTTCGAAAAATAGTCTTGGGTATTTTTCTTCACTAATAAAGGACTGTATATGCCAAGTGACACGCAAATCCCTTTCCAAAAAAAAATTCTTGATCCGCTTGACATGGAATCCACCATTTGGAGATTGCGAATAATCTCATGTTTTGAGATAGCGCAAAACGTGCATTTGTAGATTGAAGTAATCTAACTTTCAATTTTTGGTGTAGGAAATTTAATAACTATAGAATAATTTTGTGACTTTTCTCATGATGGAAGTCATTCTACAACTGTTATGTTCATTAGCGATATTTTTGTCGTTTACGTGATAAAGACTTTAGTTTTTCACGAAAATCCCGTATCCAGTGCATGGGAATGCATGATAAAGACGTTAAAATGATACGGATATGTGATTCTGGTTCCAGTATTGGTAGGCGTAGGAGATTGAAAATGTAGTCAGTTTTCATCGCTATCTTGTTGATTAATTTTATGGGTCCCTAACTGATTTGCGCCTGTTCGTTGCATTAATTCTGCGAAAATTGATACGTACTGCCCACTTTGAACTATTGCTTTGATCCTTCAAATCTGGTCTTTATAACTTATCTGCATGCGATATTATGTTTAATCTTTTTGAGATATTGAACGTAATAATTAGCTATTGGATTCCAAAGAGGTTTTTACAATATTTAAGTATGGTCTTCCAACTTATTGATTTATTATTGAATATAAATGTTCAATACTTATAAACTATTTGTTGTCAATAATAATCATAATAAAAATCGCGCAGCGTGACACATTTGAAAATAATGAAGTTTCAACATATATTTTTTTCAGTTTATGAATGTATATTATTTTTTTGATTTTCGAAGTAAGAAATATTAATCTTAATGGGAAGCAGCAGATTTTCTTAGATTTTAATAGTATGTTGATAATAAAGTCTAATAAATAAAAATAAATAATAAAAATAAAAACAAAATAAAGTCTAAATAAAGTCTAAAGTTTAATAATATATTGCGTGACGAGGGTCGAAAGGCAACGATTTCACGAGTGTGAAGTTAGCTGCCCAAGCGAAGCGAGGGCTGATATCACACAAGTGAAATCGTTGCCTCGGCCCGAGTCATGAATACAATTTTTCATCATATCGATAATCGAACATTTGACTTGAGATTCCTCTGGAGCGGGTCGACAATCGAATTTTCAACCGTAGGGAAGAAAGTGACAGATCAGAAAGTGAAAGATGCAGATGGCGGTGTGAAACACCGCCATTTGCATTGATCTGTCACTTTTTTCCCTAGGGTTGAAAATTCGATTTTCGACCCGCTCCAAAGGCATCGAAAGTCGAATTTTCGATTGAGGTATGATGAAAAATATTTTGTGGTTTTCTTCTGGGTCAACAGAGCGTTTCCACACTATTAGAACTTTGTAGTGAAAGCTTTTTCGAGGCCCTATGTATGGCGTTTTCATACCAAAGGGGTAGGGGTTTGACCAATATTATTTCTGTGACCAGTCGAAGAGGTGCCTCCCCCCCACGAGAAGTTGGAAAAGGCGTTAGGGTTTGACCATCATTATCTTTGTGACCAGTGCAAGAGGTGCCTTTCCGCCTCCACGAGACTTTAAAAAGGGGTAGAGGTTTGACCATTATTATTTCTGTAACCAGTCAAAGGGGCACCTTTTTGCCCCCATGAGACTTAGCAAACGGGTAGGGGTTTGACCAACATTATTTACGTGACGAGTCAAACGGTTGCCTTCCCGCCCCCACGAGACGTTAGAAAGGGGTAGGGCTTTAACCAATATTATTTATCTGACAAATCCAAGGGGTGCCTTTTTGCCCATTAGGACGTCATAAGAAGGGGGTAGGGGTTTGGCCAACATTATTTCTGTGAACAGTCAAAGAGGTGAATTCCCGCCCTCACGAGATGTTGGAAAGGGTTAGGGGTTTGTCCAACATTATTTATGTAACGAGTTAAAGGGGTGCCTTTCCACCCCCACACGAGAAGTTGGAAAGGGGAAAGAGTTTGACCAACATTATTTCTGTGACGTGTCAAATCGGTGCCCCCCCCCCATACGAGATGTTGGAAAGAGGTGGGGCTTTGACCAACATTATTTATGTAACCAGTCAAAGGGGTGCCTTTTTGCCCATTGAGACGTTTGAAGGTAATCGACGATAAGGGGCGATATACACATGAAAAGTTCCATATAAAGCGTCCAAAACAAAAATATGACAAAATAACTCCTACACGGAAAAAATAAGTTGTCGAAACTTTACTTTACTGGTCAACCATTCTAGGATAGGCCACTTTTAGTTTAGAATCTCGTATAATTTTGATTGAAGAACCACAGACTTCATCGAAAAAGTGAAATAAGTCATCCGAATTATTGGAAGACAAACTAGGAACATCAGTTTTCGAATTTGTATTGAGCAGATTTTGAGAAAGATCTAGACAAGCATTCAGTTTTTCATAAAATTTCCTCCAGATTCCACAAGATTTAGAATACAATAACTCTAGCACAGAAACGAATAACTGATTTATAAGTTGTCGAAGAATTCGTTGACTGTCTTCTACATATCTATATATTCACAATGTACAGTTACATTCGATGCTGGTATTACCACATAGTGACGCTCAGGTGAAGTGGTATATGTATAAGTCTGAATGGAGTCGCGGTCACCGACAATGAAAAAATCAGCTCGGATTTAAATTTGACTCTTCACTGCGATTTGTGCAAAATATTCAATCTGTTAAGTTAGCTGTGGGGTCTAGTTGTTATGGATAAGTTGCGTTCGATAGGCGTTAGGTAGTTCGAATCCCGCCGAAAAATTTGTTTCGATTTTTCATAGGTTCGTGTGTATATGTAGAAATAAATATAACTTAAGAGTAAGTCTATGTGAATAACAATATAGTTGATATAACCGCGAAATATATATTTTTTTAACTTGACTGCATTGTTTTCTAAAAACAGTGTTTCAAGAACTCTATTCCTCTGGTCTTCACATTTTCATTGAAATTATTTTGTACTTTCATAACCTCTTTCTACTTTTTAAACATGTATCAATTAAGGTTTGTAAGACGATTCTTCCAATTAATGACATACGTTTAGCCCTATCCTAGAGTGGTTAACTCAGTCATTCAAAATTTCAACAACTAATTTTTTCCGTGTAAATCACATGTCCTTACTCTGAAATGCTTGACAATCTCTTCGGTATGCTGGAAATGTATTTTTTTACTGATACCGGCAGAGAATTTTGTTGCTGGTACCGGCGGAAAACTTTTTTCCCGGTACCGGCAGTCTATCCACTCCGTTTACATTACAGTTGCCCGAAAATTACAACACGTTCACGTTAACCTTACGTTTTAAAAAAAAGTATCACGTTACTGTTACGGTTAATAAACAATTTAACGATCCAGGTAACGCGTTACTGTCCAACACTGTTTTTTAATATATCCCTACCTCATACTTTTTAACTTTATATCAAGTTCTGAAGAATAAATTTTGAATGTAGCAGGATCTAGATAGCTGAATGGGGATATATTATTACATGCGACAGAAGGCATACAATCATTAGAGTGTATCGAAAATCCAGTTTTTTATGTTTTGGATGATGGGGGATGCGAAAAAGTTGAAAAATCATGTTAAATGAAAGAACAAAAAGTTTCAGTCCGATCGGATAATATTTACTATCCCCGCAGCGCCCCCCAAAATTTTGAAATTTTCATGAAAACATGCAAATTTGCTCGTAGCATTGCAGCGGGGACCCGAAAGTCGGTATGGTAACATTTGAGCTCGAGGGGCCATAAAATGTGTCTTGACATACCATGAAAGCGATTGGTCGAATCAGGATTATCATTTAAGCCCCGAAAACCAGGTAGAAAAATGGTAGAAAATGTGCCATTTTAGTGAATTGCAGCAAGAACAGCATATATATATATGCATTAGGTCCCTTTCTTTGCGGACGGTCACATACATGTGACCGTCCGCAAAGAAAGGGACCTAATGCGGAAAAAATCGATTTTCGTTTTTTTTTTACGCCAATCGATAGTTTCTGAGTTATACTTTCATTTCCAATAATCAGAAATTTTTTAAGGTAATTAATTTTCTTTTTATTAAGCTACAAACATAGGCATGATAAGCGTACGCGGAGACGGAACTAGAGGCCTAAGAAAGCCAGCCCCACCACTTACCACACAGCTCTACGCGACGTGTCCGTGAGCTCCACTGGCTCGTGTCTAAAAGTGTAGTAGTAAGTGGAGAGTGTACTTTTCGCAGACGCATTCCCACTATTCAAATGCTGGCTTGCAGTCTCTGCTACGATCGCCCGTCCTGTAAAATTCAGTTTTGACGCATTAGGTCCCTTTCTTCGCGGACGGTCAAATATGTACCTGGGTAAGCGCCGTAACGAGTTAGGGACTAAAAAATAGTGCGGTGAAGGTGAAGTGGGGGGTTAGGCACCCTCCACCCAACCCCTGCACCGCCGCCTTCCCCCTGCCGACTGCGCCGCCACCCCCCTCTCGCTACTGCTCGTCGCCCGCCGGCCATCCCAGTCCTACACTAACTTCGTGGTTTTGACTGGCGCTTGCGTCTCATCGCGACTCGTTTTGACTTGTTCCTACTTGTCTCGCTTCATAATTGATTCTCAACACACTAGTCTATTTCTTCTAGACTTGGTTGAATGTTTTCCTTAGGCTGTGGCTCCTGGCCAGCATAATGCCACGCACAGAATCTTCTTTTAGCTGCCCTATACTTGGCACTCCACGGAGTTTGCCCGAGAGTCAACTGCCGACGTTGAAGGATGTCCTTCTGGCCTATTTTGACGAAAAGTTCAATAACACGCAATGGAAGGAACTTTCTCATCCTGCGCGTCAAAAAACTTTCACTGATAGAATTGTTTCTTTTCATAAAGAACACCAGGACCTTCTCAATCCTTCCAGGGATAGCAAGTGAAACCTACTCCGATTCGGACGAAGAGTTCAAAATCAAAATTGAAGGAGATAGCCCAGGAACTTCACAAAATAGATCTGCACTTGATTAATACTGATCTAGTAAGTGATAGGTATGGTTTGAGCTTCAGACTAACAGCTGCCATAGCCTCAGCGGTTCTTACGGACGTTGGTCATTTCAGTAGCACGGATAACTCATTTGTGATAAATATGTCAAAAATTCAAAGAGTCAAAAGAGTTGTTCGTGGTAGTCATGTGTCCTATGCTGATGTATTCACCAAAAACCCACTTCGCGGTCTTTACATTGACATCGAGGAACAGATTTCACTTGTGCAAGAGCCAAGCTCGTGTTATAGTGGCCACGTTACTTCAGCATCGGGCACAGCAATTGACATATCAAAATGCATCCTCTAAGGACCTAGCGAGGCAAGACCCCGGTCTTCTTGCACACTCAAGGTGTCTAACCGCAGCCAACAGGATACTTCGTCTTTACGTAGCAATGACCAGGCCATCCGCTTATCTGAAAGCTTTAGTGAGTTTTGTCTTGAAAGTTTACGTCCTGTCATGGATTGCTATCAAGATCAAGCACTCGGTTCTTGATGGCAGCAAGTTGCTTTTTGAAATAGTGGAGAGATCAAGGTATTCGCCTAAGAAACACCGTGAAATTGTCGACCCGGTCATCGGCAATAATGCGTACTTTGCGCACCAAGAAAATGTACTTCTGTCCATGTTGGCCGACGAAAGAAAGGAAGTTAAAAAAATGGCAGTTCAAACAATTCTATCAAAGAGGCAGCAGGCTGCGGCTGCGGAAGGCAGGGCGGAGACACAGATCCACGCATTTTCCGTGTTCCTGTACTAAACTTTCAAGCACCACAGTACACGGGAATGGTAGATCGGCCCAAAGATGAACTATTTAAACCCCCAATTTTGAGTGGAACAGCAGACGAAGCAATTCCACATTTTCCACCATTTTTCTACCTGGCTTTCGGGGCTTAAATGAAAATCTCTGTTCGACAATCGCTTTCATGGTATATCGAGACACATTTTATGACCCCTTGAACTCAAATATTACTATATCGACATTCGGGTCACCGTGTAAAGCTACGAGCAAATTTGCATGTTTTCATGAAAATTTCAAAATTCTAAGGGCGCTGTGAGGATAGTAGATATTACCCGACCGAACTGAAACTTCGTACTTTCATTTGGCATGGTTTCACAACTTTTCGGCACCACCCATTATCCAAACATGCAAAACTCGATTTTCGATACACTCTTACAATCATTGGCTTCTGTTTTAGGAATCGGTTGTGATGAACATGATGTACGTATCACCTATAAAATAATAAATAACTTTTCATACAGCAACGAGGATTCACTTCTCACTGAAAGTAGAGCCAAGCAACTGTAGAATGCAGCAGATTACAATGCTACTACAAATAAATCGAAGTACTCGTGCAGTACAATTATGTAATCGAAGAAGCGAGCAGTTTGTTCAATTCCTTACAACAGAAAAGGCAATAAAGGAAAAATTGGCCTCAATAAGGGAACGCAAATCCCCTGATAGCTAAAACGTTAATATTTCCTATCAAAAATCCTTCTGAGAAAGCATCGTTTGAAGGAAACAACGAACATTATGTTATGATATTTTTCTTATCTAGCTTAACCAAAATTTGCCGAGGTTGACCCAAGAATTTTTCGTGGTGATTTCAGACCGCGGGTGGGGGTAACTCATTTCTTGGAACTATATTCCCCTGCAAGCCCGAGCTTGGTCTTATTCGGAGGCTGCACTGTAATTATTGTGTTTTTCAAAAAGTGCATCTACGTCAAGTTGTCCTACCTCGTTTGATGATGTGGCATGTTTCGATTTCAATTCATAATTATTGAATAAAAAACAAATTATAAAGAAAAATTAGTACAATTTATAACAAATAAGATAAATATATTTACGTTTGATATTATTAACATATTTGAGGGATTATGTCTGCCTAAATTTCAAGAAA
Organism: Andricus quercusramuli; assembly: GCA_932178445.1. NCBI lineage: Eukaryota > Metazoa > Arthropoda > Insecta > Hymenoptera > Cynipidae > Andricus > Andricus quercusramuli. The sequence goes on from CAKNXH010060640.1 coordinate 278,032, forward strand.
AAATGCTTTTTCAACAGTGCGGAATGTCTCACAATAATTTGAGTGTTATGTCTGCTGAAACGTCACGAAAAAATTTCTTCTTAACAGTGCATAATGACACACTAATATAAAAAATAACATAATGAAGGATATATTTAAATAATTATCAATGGGGAAACTTTTTAAACAATTCTTTATATTAAACTATAATATTAAGACAAGGTACAACGAATGCGCCATATTAATCGCATATGTGAATAGTAATAATAAAGATTTTTTTCATACAAGTTTATTAATTATAATCCAAGTGTTAAACTTTTAAGCATTCAAGAAACTCGAAACATTATATTTCTAAAACAATTCATAAGTCTAAACGAAACTTCTGTAACTTTTTACTTGTTTTCAGCTACTCTGACAATACAAGGGAAAGAACCAAAATTAACTTTTCGTCATAAAAATCAGGCAATCAATTTAATTATCCCAATTTTTATTAATGCAACGTAAAAAATATATACATGCAATGAAACTACCTCCACGAGTAGACCAGTGAAAATAGCTATTCAATTAACCAAAATTCCGAAGGTCTTCAAAAAAATTCTATAGTTGTTTTTTTTACATGTTGAACATAAAATAACATTTAGCAAAATGTGATTGGGTCGGCAATTTGTTTAAAAAAATTAATTTGCAACATTTGCCCCCTATTGCTCCACGACAATTCGAAACATTTTGCAAACTTGAGTGAGTAATTACAAATTCAGTCACTATCTTGCATTACATTTGCAAAACGTTCGTGATACGGCAACATTATTAAAAAAAAAAAACCGAGGGTTTTGCAAAATCTTGTTTCTGCTTTTTTCATTGAGAGGAGACAATTATATGACTTGCAAAACTGAATAAATAACGCAAATTATCGTTTTTGAAATTATTGTTAAGTCTTTTGCAATTCGACTGCAAAAATTCCAGCGAAAATTACGAAGGTTGTGTTTTTGGGTAGCAAATGTTAGAAATGTCGAGGTTGGAAAATTATCAAATTTGTAAAACGTTGCTCGGCCGGCAATAATATTGAAATTGCAATTAAACAAATTAATTACTTTAGTAAACTAGCCAAAAATTACAAACATTTTGCAAATCGTATTGAGTGATGAACAACTTATTACCAACGTTATATAACATTTCAACGTGTTTATAACTTGGCAACATTAATAAATATAAACAAATTATTATTTTGTTAATCACTCCCCAGCGAAAATACCGTAGGTTTAGCAAAATGTTCTTTCTGTTTTTTTTTTCATTGAAAAAAGGCTATTATATGATTTGCAAAACTAAATAAATAACGCAGATTATCGTTTCTTAAATTATTGTTCAATTTTTTGCAATTCGACTGCTAAAATTCCAGCAAAAATTGCGAAGGTTGCGTTTTTGGGTAGCAAAGGTTAGAAATGTCGAGATTTGAAAATGATTAAAATTGCAAAACGTTGCTCGGCCGCCAATAATATTAAAATTGCAAGTAAACAAATTAGTTTCTTTTGTAAACTAGCCAAAAATTACAATCATTTTGCAAATCGTACTGAGTAATAATTAACTAAGTACTAACATCATATTAGATTTGAAAACTGCTTACTACTGGGCAACATTTTTAATTATAAACAAATTATTATTTTGTTTATGACTCACCAGCGCATCATCGTTTTTGTAATGAATGTTGTATTTTTTGCAATTCAAGTCATAAATTTCCTACGAGAATTGCAAATGTTGCGTTTTTGGGTAAAATTCTTTTGGAAAAGTCGAAATCTAAAAAATATTAAATTTCAAAAGGTTGCACGACCGGCAACAATATTAATATCGCAAATAAATAAATTAGGTACTTTGCTGAACTAGCAAAAAGAAAAACATTTCGCATATCGCAGAAGTTATATTGTGTTTGAAAGGCTTAAAGTTTATTTTTGAACATAAAATATCTCATAAAAATCAAAAGTTTTAGCGACACTTCACTTTCAGGATCATTCTCTGTCAAAGTGTAAATTCTATACGTATAAGCCCCCTGGTTTCTAAAAATCGAGTAACCTCAATAATTGACCTATAGGAGTGCATCCTGTATTGAAATTTTATAAAAGACTTACTACTATCACTAGTAGTAATGCTTTTACAAAGTATCAATACAGGAAAAATTCCTATTGGTCACTTATTGTGGTTATTCTATTTTTGGAAATCGGGGAATCAAATCATTGATTCAGATCTCAGGTATCGAGGAGATAGCGTCGTTACTTGGTCGCTGTTCCCACCTGTTTTAATTTGTCTTGCCTTGATAAGGGTGCTGTGTGGGCACCGAAACGTTGGAATTGCAATAGGAGCATTTTGTGGTGGTTGTCCAAATTTGATCGTTGAATTATTGTTCTATTTTCAGGAATTCTATATATTAAATTAAGAAAGGTAAACTATCTCAATCAATAACGGCGAAACTATAAATTTCTAAAAAAATTTAATTTCTTAATATTGTTACAAGCCGACAATTACCCCCACTCTACGCCTAATTAGCATATATAAAGCGCCGCATCTCTGAGAAGTTTAGTTCTAGACCTGTACTCATAATCGCAAATAAAGCGCTCGAAGTCAGAGATTGACTTCGAGCTTACACAAAAAAGTCAACTAAGCATTTTTACGCTTAACATTTTGGCGATCCTGCCAGGATTGCATTTTCGATTTCTGTATCCACGGATACAATAGAGAAATCCCATAAGAGCAATTCTTGTGACGAATCCTGGAAAGGAATTCTACGGAATTCATTTAAGACGAGAAAGGACAGAATTTTACGAAATTCACTGGAACTCCGGATCTACCTACGGGTGACCCGACAACCTGAAAAGTAGGAAAACGTTAGCTAAAAATAGTTGGTGAATTGAGTAGCCGCTATACAACGAAAAGCCACTGTTTTTCCGAAATTCAAAAATTGAACGAGACCCGCAATCAGGCGGAAGATACATCTGCGTAACAACGTTTGGAAGACCGACGACCAGTCATCGGCCAACGCCCATATCCAGGTTAACAACGAGGAACTCCATGGACTCCCAGCTGTCAACCAGAAAGGATCAAGCCATCCAGCGAATTTAGAAAGAGTAAGCATTCAAATAAAAAACAAAAACAAATCGTATCGAATTGCAAAGAGAATAAGTCCTCCTTGCTGTCTGAGGAAGGAGACTAACGTGAAATCAAAGTTAATTTCACGTTAGGCGAGGCGAAGTTTTGCAATTCCGGTAAGGTATACTCCTGGTGCTCCAGAGCACTGCCTTTCCTCAACAATAATAGAAACCATTACTTTGGAATCAGAGAAATTGTAATAGACGATATCCTTGTATTCCACTGTATTAAAAGACTAAACATCCGAAGTGAGCGATAGCCGCGCGTATTAGATAACAAGAGCGAGACCGATATTTTACGCTGGCATACGCAAAGTATCGAGATAACAACGGTGTAACTTACGCGACTGACGATACTGACGAGACTTCTGATTCATCACGCGATCTGATTCCTTTATTCCTTACGGCAATGACCTCTCCCAACAATACTCATCCCACGTCGAGGGCACAATCTCCAACGCACACAGCACCGGATTCTTTATTAACTCTGAATCCCATTCAACAATTGCGATTGGAAATGCAAGCGTTGAGACTCGAGAATTCCAGAATGAAGGAAGAACTCGCTACACTCAACGATGAAAATCACAACAGGAGACGGGAAATTAAACAGGTTGCAAAAAATACAGCACTTATAACAGACGACGATTCGGACCCTGACGCTCAAAAAACTGAAGTCCCTAGACGAGGAATAATAAAACAGCTCCCACGATCCACTGAGCTTCCGATATTAGAAATTAGACAGTCGACCTGTCAGCAAACTGCATTTACGAATCCAGCACTGTCAAGAAATATGTCAACGGGACGACCCAATGAGCTGCCCACTAGAACAGCCCCTATAATCACTCCCCTAGCACCAGCAAAGGATATGATAAGAACGATTAAAATCCTTCATGGAACTAACGATGCCGGCATCCATGAATGGATAAAAAGCATAAAAAGAGCTCATTTACGCTGCGACAATCAAGACCTACTTCTTGATTTTATAATAGCTGAAAACATTAGAGACAACGCCGAACAAGCTATAAGACACATCTCAATAGGGAGTTACGACGAATTATACTCAGCTTTAGAAACTAACCTCGGAATACAAAGCTCAATTGAATTGTGCAGAGCTAAGTTGGACACAATTAGACAAGGAGGAACCACGGTTCAAACTTTTAGCCTTCTTTTCAGAGATGCCTATAAAGACCTTGTGTACGCGGTACAAGCAGAATACCCTTCCGGAACGAAAAGAAAAATGGCCCTAGAGATAGAAGAGAACAGCGCGATCAAAAGATTCATAGTGAATTTAAGAGACGATATTTCGTCACAGGTTAGACCAATGAAACCTACTACACTAACAAAAGCCCTGCAAGAAGCACTGGAAGCAGAAGCTTGGCAACGAGAAAAAAATAAAGATAAAATACTTAGACAAAGCGAAGTGCCTAGACAAACTACTAAATTCCAACCCCGCCCGATAACAACTAGACCTTCAGCAAATACCACACCCCAACAGGCGAGAGTACCAAACTCGAATTTCCCACTAAGCGAAAGATTAAAGATGTCCTGCCACAAGTGCGGAAAACCTGGTCACTTTGCATCCCAATGTTTTTCAAAACCTCAAAATTTTCAACTGGGACAGTTCCGAAAAAGACCACCGGAAGTGAAAACTATTCAAGATCAACAGGAACCCCAAGAAGAATGTTCAGAAGGGGAGGAGATGACAACGGAGGAAATCCAGGAGCACATAAATTACGAGGACCAAGCAGAATATCTAAATTATCCGGAAAATTACAATCAATACATGGAAGAAGAAGAAGCGATGGATCAATATACAAATTATTAGTAGATAGCGGAGCAGCAATCAACATAATTAAAAGAAACCATTTACAGCCCGACCAAGAAACTTTCAAGTTTCATAAAAAATTCTCAATGGGAGACGATCACCATGAAAGTATGGAAGCCACTTATCTGCAGTATTTTGGAAAAAAACAACTTTTCCACATAGTAGAAGAAAACTTCCCATTATTAGAAGATGGAATAATAGGATTACCATTCTTCCACAAATACCCCAGATATGCTATCACAAAAACTGATTTGATAATCGACAAATGGAAACTACCATTGCATTTCGAGGGAGACTACCTACCCGGAAACTCAACAAAAATCTGTAAAATAAAAGTACCCGACGAAGAAAATCAAATAATTTGGATAGAAGACCAAAAAGAAATTCCTGATGGGCTATACACGATATACAATAATAAGGTAGAAATACCATATTATAACTATTCCCAAAAACCCATCAAAATACCAGAGGAAATTAAATTCAGCAGAATTACGTCTTTAAGATCACAAGACGTAGATCTTGTCCAAAAAGGGGGTGATTACCCTTCAAACTATTTCAAACGATTGGAAAAACTTCAAAATTGCCTGAATCTAAAACATATTGAACCAAAAATTAGAGAACGGATAAAAGAAATCGTGACTCAGGAAAAATTATCAACTTAAGATCCCATAAACTACCGGAAAAACACAAGGAATTCGCACTTAACGAAACAAGTGAATTACTGAAAAAAGGTATAATAAGAGAGTCCCAATCACCTTTCAATTCACCACTATGGATAGTCCCTAAAAAAGGAGGAAAGCTTAGAATGTTAGTAGATTATCGTCAGATTAATAAAGACACCGATCAGGATGCATACCCTCTCCCGGTAATAGACGATATTCTCGACCAGTTAGGAAATGCAAAGTTGTTCTCAGCCTTCGACCTTAGTGCAGGATTCCACCAAATCCCCATGAAGGAAGAGTGCAAAAAATATACAGCATTCTCTACTATACAAGGGCATTTTAAATATAATAGGATGCCATTTGGTCTAAAAAACGCACCCGCTACCTTCCAACGTATGATGGACAATGCGTTCAGAGGACTAATTGGGAAAGAATGTTTCGTTTACATTGACGATATTGTAATATTTGGAAAAACATTAGGAGAACATAACAAAAATTTAGTAACTGTCCTGGAAAGAATAAAACAATTAGGCTTGAAATTAGAACCATCAAAATGTGAGTACCTACGTCCAGAACTAGAATACCTAGACCACCTGATCACCGCAGAAGGAGTTAAGCCAAACCCTATTAAGATCAAAGCAATCCAAGAATTCAAGCAGCTGAAAACACCTAAAGACGTGCAATCATTCTTAGGATTAGCCGGATATTATAGGAAGTTTATAAAGAACTTTTCATCTATAGCTAGACCACTCACCAGGTTAACTCAAAAGGACACAATTTTTGATTGGACTCCAAAGTGTGAAGAAGCATTTGAAAAATTGAAAAACGCATTAACAACATCACCAGTATTGAGATTCCCCGATTTTAAAGAAGTATTCACTCTAACAACCGACGCATCGAATCAAGGATTAGGCGCAGTGCTATCCCAGGCCGGACATCCTTGCTTATTTATCAGCAGAACCCTTAATAAAGCAGAAGAAAATTACAGTACCTCAGAAATACTTGCTAGGAAACAAGTTCAAAATCCAAACTGATCACAAAGCACTCATTTGGTTACACAATGTGAAAGACCCTAGCTCGCGACTCTTACGATGGCGATTACGGCTAGAGGAATATAAGTATGAAATAGAATATGTTAAAGGAAAGGAGAACAAAGTAGCAGACTGCTTATCCAGACTGTTTCCAATACACACCAGCGACATTCTACAACAAGCGCTAAACGGAATAGATTTGACTACCGACGATGAGCTATCAGACAGCGAAATTTTGGGTACGCCGGTTAAACGCCCCACTATCATCAAGGACGAAATACTACAAGAAAAAATTGAAATCCCATTCAGAAGAATGTGCGAATCAGTAGCAAGTAACGACGATCCCAATAATTCATCTGGTTCTGAAACACCTCAACAAAATGAACTTTACAACGATTTTATGACATGGCGATTGAACCCAACGCAAGGAAAATTAAAAACAAAACCCAACGCTGTCGGAAGACTCTGGAAAGTAATAAATAAAGAAGACATGCCAAAATATAATGAAGAGGATTGGTTACGGAAACTAGGCTGGTTCATCGATGAAACTATGAGCAAAAAACTGACATTGATAAGATTTATATTCGGTGACCCACTATTTACACCAATAGAAAAGGAACTGATACAGGAAATGATGGAATACCTATCTAACTTGTATCCCCACTTAGGATTTCATATATGCTTCAACAATACCCGAGAATTAACGAAAGAAGAAAAAGCTAATATCGTTAAAGAAGCGCATGCGGAACATCTTGGGGAAAAGAATACCATTGAAAAAGCGAAGAAAATAGGACAATGGATAGGTATGGATGAAGACATTAAAAAGTACGTCAAAACATGCCCCATCTGTCAACTCCAAAAAACTACAAGAATCAAGAACCAAGCTGAGGGGATTATACCAGACATTCCTCTGAACCCCAATGAAAAAATAGCCCTAGATATATGCGGCCCATTACCCGAAACAGTAAAAGGTAACAAATATATTTTGAGCCTACAAGATAGGTTAACCCGGTATACGGTGTTAATCCCGATGGCTAATGAGACAACTAAAGTCGCGTCCAAAAGTCGAGGCCCCTCACTTTTTTTGATTCAAACTCGCACAAAAAAAATCTCTGAAATGTCTAATAAAAAGCATCTGAATGCTTAAAGTCTTCCGAATGCACCGATATGTTCACTTTTGTCCTAAAAAATTGGTTTCAATAGTTAGAATGCAAAACGTCTCAAAAAACAAGGTTTTTCGGCCTCCTTTTTCAAGGGTCCACTTTGACCTGTTCCCAGAAGGAGGGCGACGTTAGGAAAAATCCGAGAAAATTTGCAGATATTCTTTGCTAATTCCTGAATGCAATGCATTTTTCGAAATGCTGAATTATGCAATAGTTTTCTTTTAACGGTGATTTATTTACAAACATTTTATCTTGAGAACGAATGAAGATAGGAAGCCGTTTAATGGTTCCAAATGTGCAGTTTTGTCTTGCGATTGCAATGCAATACTTAAATTTATGATAAAATCATTCTTACGCGATAAATATCATTTTGAATATTTCTGACTTTAATCAGTGTGGGCGCGTGGCCAGCACAGC
>CAKNXH010060640.1:291242-315044 GCA_932178445.1 Andricus quercusramuli
GTCCAGAGGTCGGACTCTTGCGAGATATCTCCACAAAGGGAGGCATCCATTTCAGCCAGATCTTGGGGCTTAAGAGGAACTTGCATGTTGATGTTCCTCCTTGTACTGAAATTGCCATCATCTTCAAGAAGGTGCCTACTTTCTGCGGTTGGTCTTAATGTCGTTTCATCTTCGTCTGCAGCTTGTTCAAGCAGCGGTTGAGGAAGCGCTCCGCGTACATATCCATTTTTGCGGAGGTAGTCGGCTTGATTTCGCAAAGACTGATGATATATATATATATGATATATATATATATATATTAATATAATTAAATTAAATAATATTAAATATCAAATATTATATTATTAAATATTAAATTAATATATATGATTGAAAAAAAAGTTAAACAACCACCGCAGGGTACCACTAAGAGCAACTGCCATCTAAAAAGAAAATGTCAATAGCCCCCAGTAGAACCGCGGTAAAATACACCTATGGCCACGTCTCACATCCGTGAGATGGGTGGTCACAGGGCACGTCGAAATCACAACGACAGGCCGGCGAAACCCTCGTGTGTCTTGAGACACTCTCGTGTGTATTCGGACGGAGCCGAGAATTCGATCACGAATATCGTTCGTTTCTCGAAGTCTTGGAGAACAATGTCAGGCCTCGAGTGCGCAACGGAGACTGCTGCCCGAAAATCGTAGTTCCAGAAAATCTGGCACTTCTCGTTTCGAACAATTGACTCTATATCCCTTGGAGCGTTCGGCAGGGCGGGGTCGCGACCAACACCGTAAGAGCGACAAAGGTGGTAATAAATTACTCTTAGGGCCGCATTATGTCTATAGATATACGTTGTTCCTGCGTGGGTCGGACACCCCGATAGTATGTGTATGAGGAATTCCACGGACTCCCAGGTGCCAACCAGAAAGGATCAAGCCATCCAGCGAATTTAGAAAGAGTAAGCATTGAAATAAAAAACAAGAACAAATCGTATCGAATTGCAAAGAGAATAAGTCCTCCTTGCTGTCTGAGGAAGGAGACTAACGTGAAATCAAAGTTCATTTCACTTTAGGCGAGGCGGAGTTTTGCAATTCCGGTAAAGTATACTCCTGGTGCTCCAGAGCACTGCCTTTTCTCAACAACAATAGAAACCATTACTTTGGAATCAGAGAAATTGTAATAGACGATATCCTTGCATTCCACTGTATTGAAAGACTAAACATCCGAAGTGAGCGATAGCCGCGCGTATCAGATAACAAGAGCGAGACCGATATTTTACGCTGGCATACGCAAAGTATCGAGATAACAACGGTGTAACTTACGCGACTGACGACACTGACGAGACTTCTGATTCATCACACGATCTGATTCCTTTATTCCTTACGGCAATGACCTCTCCCAACAATACTCAACCCACGTCGAGGGCACAATCTCCAACGCACACAGCAGCGGATTCTTTATTAACTCTGGATCCCATTCAGCAATTGCGATTGGAAATGCAAGCGTTGAAACTTGAGAATTCCAGAATGAAGGAAGAACTCGCTACACTCAACGATGAAAATCACAACAGGAGACGGGAAATTAAACAAGTTGCAAAAAATACAGCACTTATAACAGACGACGATTCGGACCCTGACGCACAAAAAACTGAAGTCCCTAGACGAGGAATAATAAAACAGCTCCCACGATCCACCGAGATTCCGATATTAGAAATTAGACAGTCAACCTCTCAGCAAACTGCATTTACGAATCTAGCACTGTCAAGAAATATGTCAACGGAATGACCCAATGAGCTGCCCGCTAGAACAGCCCCTATAATCACTCCCCTAGCACCAGCAAAGTATATGATAAGAACGATTAAAATCCTCAATGGAACTAACGATGCCGGTATCCATGAATGGATAAAAAGCGTAAAAAGAGCTCGTTTACGCTGTGAAAATCAAGACCTACTTCTTGATTTTATAATAGCTGAAAAAATTAGAGACAACGCCGAACAAGCTATAAGACACATCTCAATAGGGAGTTACGACGAATAATACTCAGCTTTAGAAACTAACCTCGGAATACAAAGCTCAATTGAATTGTGCAGAGCTAAGTTGGACACAATTAGACAAGGAGGAACCACGGTTCAAACTTTTAGCCTTCTTTTCAGAGATGCCTATAAAGACCTTGTGTACGCGGTACAAGCAGAATACCCTTCCGGAACGAAAAGGAAAATGGCCCTAGAGATAGAAGAGAACAGCGCGATCAAAAGATTCATAATGAATTTAAGAGACGATATTTCGTCACAGGTAAGACCGATGAAACCTACCACACTAACAAAAGCCCTGCAAGAAGCACTGGAAGCAGAAGCTTGGCAACGAGAAAAAAATAAAGATAGAATACTTAGACAAAGCGAAGTGCCTAGACAACCCACTAAATTCCTACCCCGCCCGATAACAACTAGACCTTCAGCAAATACCACACCCCAACAGGCGAGAGTACCAAACTCAAATTTCCCACTAAGCGAAAGATTAAAGATGTCCTGCCACAAGTGCGGAAAACCTGGTCATTTTGCATCCCAATGTTTTTCAAAACCTCAAAATTGTCAACTGGGACAGTTCCAAAAAAGACCACCGGAAGTAAAAACTATTCAAGAACAACAGGAACCCCAAGAAGAATCTTTAGAAGGGGAGGAGATGACAACGGAGGAAATCCAGGAGCACATAAATTACGAGGACCAAGCAGAATATCTAAATTATCCGGAAAATTACAATCAATACATGGAAGAAGAAGAAGCGATGGATCAATATATAAATTATTAGTAGATAGCGGAGCAGCAATCAAAATAATTAAAAGAAACCATTTACAGCCCGACCAAGAAACCTTCAAGTTTCATAAAAAATTCTCAATGGGAGGCGATCACCATGAAAGTACGGAAGCCACTTATCTGCAGTATTTTGGGAAAAAGCAACTTTTCCACATAGTAGAAGAAAACTTCCCATTATTAGAAGATGGAATAATAAGATTACCATTCTTTCACAAATACCCCAGATACGCTATCACAAAAACTGATTTGATATTCGAGAAATGGAAACTACCATTGCATTTCGAGGGAGACTACCTACCCGGAAACTCAACAAAAATCTGTAAAATCAAAGTACCCGACGAAGAAAATCAAATAATTTGGATAGAAGACCAAAAAGAAATTCCTGATGGGCTATACACGATATACAATAATAAGGTAGAAATACCATATTATAACTATTCCCAGAAACCCATCAAAATACCACAGGAAATTAAATTCAGCAGAATTACGTCTGTAAGATCACGAGACGTAGATCTTGTCCAAAAAGGGGGTGATTACCCTTCAAACCACTTCAAACGATTGGAAAAACTTCAAAATTGCCTGAACCTGACACATATTGAACCAAAAATTAGAGAACGGATCAAAGAAATCGTGACTCAATACTCAGAAGTCTTTACTTTAGATGGAGACCCCCTACCCTGTACAAATCTAACTGAACATGAAATAATCTTGAACTCAGGAAAAATTATCAACTTAAGATCCCATAAACTACCGGAAAACACAAGGAATTCGCACTTAAAGAAACAAGTGAATTACTGAAAAAAGGTATAATAAGAGAGTCCCAATGACCTTTCAATTTACCAGTATGGATAGTCCCTAAAAAAGGAGGAAAGCTTAGAATGGTAGTAGATTATCGTCAGATTAATAAAGACACCGGTCAGGATGCATACCCTCTCCCGGTAATAGACGATATTCTCGACCAGTTAGGAAATGCAAAGTTTTTCTCAGCCTTCGACCTTAGTGCAGGATTCCACCAAATCCCCATGAAGGAAGAGTGCAAAAAATATACAGCATTCTCTACTATACAAGGGCATTTTGAATATAATAGGATGCCATTTGGTCTAAAAAACGCACCCGCTACCTTCCAACGTATGATGGACAATGCGTTCAGAGGACTAATTGGGAAAGAATGTTTCGTTTACATTGACGATATTGTAATATTTGGAAAAACATTAGAAGAACATAACAAAAATTCAGTAACTGTCCTGGAAAGAATAAAACAATTAGGCTTGAAATTAGAACCATCAAAATGTGAGTACCTACGTCCAAAACTAGAATACCTAGGCCACCTGATCACCGCAGAAGGAGTTGAGCCAAACCCTATTAAGATCAAAGCAATCCAAGAATTCAAGCAGCTGAAAACACCTGAAGACGTGCAATCATTCTTAGGATTAGCCGGATATTATAGGAAGTTTATAAAGAACTTTTCATCTATAGCTAGATCACTCACCAGGTTAACTCAAAAGGACACAATTTTTGATTGGACTCCAAAGTGTGAAGAAGCATTTGAAAAATTGAAAAACGCATTAACAACATCACCAGTATTGAGATTCCCCGATTTTAAAGAAGTATTCACTCTAACAACCGATGCATCGAATCAAGGATTAGGCGCAGTGCTATCCCAGGCCGGACATCCTTGCTTATTTGTCAGCAGAACCCTTAATAAAGCAGAAGAAAATTACAGTACCCCAGAAAAAGAACTCTTAGCTATAGTATGGGCAATGAAAAGGTTACGTCAATACTTGCTAGAAAACAATCCAAACTGATCACAAAGCACTCATTTGGTTACACAATGTGAAAGACCCTAGCTCGCGACTCTTACGATGGCGATTACGGCTAGAGGAATATAAGTATGAAATAGAATATGTTAAAGGAAAGGATAACAAAGTAGCAGACTGCTTATCCATACTATTTCCAATCCACACCAGCGACATTCTTCAACAAGCGCTAGATGGAATAGATTTGACTACCAACGATGAGCTATCAGACAGCGAAATTTTGGGTACGCCGTTTAAACGCCCCACTATCATCAAGAACGAAATACTACAAGAAAAAATTGAAATCCCATTCAGAAGAATGTGCGAATCAGTAGCAAGTAACGACGACCCCAATAATTCACCTGGTTCCGAAACACCTCAACAAAATGAACTTTACAACGATTTTATGACATGACGATTGAACCCAACGCAAGGAACATTAAAAAAAAACCCAACGCCGTCGGAGAACTCTGGAAAGTAATAAATAAAGAAGACATGCCAAAATATATTGAAGAGGATTGGTTACGGAAACTAGGCTGGTTCATCGATAACACTATGAGCAAAAAACTGACATTGATAAGATTTATATTCGGTGACCCACTATTTACACCAATAGAAAAGGAACTGATACAGGAAATGATGGAATACCTATCTAACTTGTATCCCCACTTAGGATTTCATATATGCTTTAACAATACCCGAGAATTAACGAAAGAAGAAAAAACTAATATCGTTAAAGAAGCGCATGCGGAACATCTTGGGGAAAAGAATACCATTGAGAAAGCGAAGAAAATAGGACAATGGATAGGTATGGATGAAGACATTAAAAAGTACGTCAAAACATGCCCCATCTGTCAACTCCAAAAAACTACAAGAATCAAGAACCAAGCTGAGGGGATTATACCAGACATTCCTCTGAAACCCAATGAAAAAATAGCCCTAGATATATACGGCCCATTACCCGAAACAGTGAAAGGCAACAAATATATTTTGAGCCTACAAGATAGGTTAACCCGGTATACGGTGTTAATCCCGATGGCCAAAGAGACAACTAGTTCAATAATAGAAGGGCTGCTCGATCACTACATCTACATCTTTGGAGCACCCAAAATAATCCTAACAGACCAGGGACAAAACTTTCTATGAGAAATGGTGCAACAGTTTGAAGAAGCATTACACATCACTCATGTAAAAACAACAGCTTTTCATCCGCAGTCCAACGGTAACATCGAAAGAATGCACTCCACCCTAGGGAACCTAATCAAAACACGCATTTCAAAAAGAAACAATGAATGGGATGACAATTTGAAATTTATTAACTTTGCAATCAACACAATGAAGAACCAAACAACAGGATTTTCACCCTTTGAACTTATGTTTGGAAGAGAAGCTAACATACCCTCATCGGTAACGTGTTCACCAACTTTGACGTATCCGAAACTAGTGAGAAAGTGGAAAAAGAAACACGAAGACAACCTACGAAGGGCTAGAGAAAGAATAGAAATAGAAACAGAAAAAACGAAGAAAAGACTCGACGAAAATATCACTCACAAACACCCCCTATACAAACCAGGAGACACAGTAAAAATCATTAACGATACTAAGTCTAACAAACTAGACCCCTCTTGGAAAGGCCCTTTTGAAATTATTGGCTACTTAGACAATAATAATTTACGAATAAGAAATAAGGACAAAATTATCCGAATTCATATAAATCAGATAATGCCCTATTTCACAGACGATAATGACACCCTTCTGGACCCTCCTGCTGGCCCTAGCACCGATCATCAGTGCTAACTATACCCTCGAAAAAATTCAAGGGAACGTCTGCATCGAGGAAATCTCTAAAGTACACTTGTTTCATGAAAAGTGGAAAATGGTTGTAGCTATCAATATGACATCCACCGAAAACCGGATTAAAGCCATCGACACCACCATTACTATGGCAGAACTAGCCTGTAACAAGAAATGCACACCTTATTATGAACTCCAATTGGTTAGGAACCGCTACAATAGACTAACTAGTAAAAACAATATCCTGCACAAGTTATTAGGCAAACAACGTTAAAAAAGAGGATTAGCGAATTTTGTGGGTGATATATCCAAAACTCTGTTCGGAACATTGAGCGAATCCGACCTGAAACAAATTAACACCGAATTCGACACAATTTATACAGATAACAAAAACATAGCTAGCATCCTGTCAAATCACACAAAAATACTTAAATTAATCTTAGACTCCTCGTCAACGGACCATAAATGGATAACTGCCAAGGAAAATACCGACAGACAGTTTGTAAAAAACCTCACTTTCGGACTCAATGCTGCAACAAAGAATAGTTTTGTCAACTCAAAATTAGTACTAGCAGCAATACTATTAGATGAAACAAACGAGGATATTGAAACAGCGAT
The DNA here is from genome assembly GCA_932178445.1 of Andricus quercusramuli. NCBI lineage: Eukaryota > Metazoa > Arthropoda > Insecta > Hymenoptera > Cynipidae > Andricus > Andricus quercusramuli. Next base: position 298,242 of record CAKNXH010060640.1, read on the forward strand.
CAACGCCATAAACGGCGGAAAGCATGGGATAACACACCCCCAAATTTTAACACCAAAGATGTTGAAAGAAACCATAAAAGAATTCGAGACAACTCAACGTACGCGCTACCATTTTGACAATGAAGAAGAAAACTACCAGCACATCATAGACATCAGCACCGTCTCTGTAGCAGTAATCCAAGGCCTATTTACATGCATACTGGAGATACCGGTAATTGAGAAAGAAGAAGGTTCCTTGCAAAGAATAGTCCCTATCCCTATACAAGTAAATAAAGTCCACATATCAATAGTCCCCGACTATGACATGATCATTAAATACAGAGACTCTTACGTGCCCACCGACACGCAGACCATTGATAAATGTAAACAGATATATAAAATATATAGAAGAAACCAACCTAATGTCAAGTTAATAGATAGCGAATCTTGCGAAGCCAGTTAACTTAGAAGATACTCAGAAACCAAATGTAATCAGTCACCTTACCTGCTACACAAGGAAACTTTCATACCCATTATAAATGGTTATATTATAGTACCCTCCAAACCATTAGACTTAGACATAAGTTGCGAAGGTTCAGTTAAAACAGAAAAAATTTACGAACCCCAAAAAATTACAGGATTTGGATGCAAAGTGTATAACAGCTACGATACCCTGGAATTAGAAAAATCATATGAAGCTCATATGACACAATGGCTAAATGTAACATACGAGATAAATTTTGAACAAAAAGACATTGACAGCTTAGAACAAAAATTAGTACAACTTCCAAAACAAATATCACACGAAGAACTTAAGCAAGCCAGAATTAGCCTAGACGACACTGAAAATATCTTACATACTATTGCCACCCACAGAAGGCTCAGTACTTGGAAAGAAAATAGTTTAGAATGGTTACAATATTTAGGTTACGCTGCATTAGGACTAGGAACTCTGTATACTTTAGGAAAATTAGGCATCCTCGATTGCATAAAGGAATGTTTTCCGAAAACAATCAAATTATTCAGTAATAGAAATAAAGTAATCCACCAATCCCATATTGTAACGTACCAAACCCAACCAACTCCCGAATCATTGTCAAACTACGAAACATGTAGCATAGTTCAAAAAACCAAACCTTTGAAGATAAAAAACAAAACTTAGAGACTAAATTCAATCTAAAAAGGGGGTTGTTACGAGCCGACAATTACCCCCACTCTACGCCTAATTAGCATATATAAAGCGCCGCATCACTGAGGAGTTTAGTTCTAGACCTGTACTCATAATCGCAAATAAAGCGCTCGAAGTCAGAGATTGACTTCGAGCTTACACAAAAAAGTCAACTAAGCATTTTTACGCTTAACAATATTATGAAAGAAATTTTGGCTTCATAACTCAGCTATCGGAAGTAACATTGTCGTCTCTCGTCCCTCGATATGCAATACACTAAATAGTTACATGGGTGGAAAGGCAACATCGTTATTTCTTCACACTTGTCTTATAATATACAATTGTCTCTAAAATTTTCTTAATTTCCAAATGAATAAAAAATTTTTATCGTGCTCCGGTTACCTTATAAAAATTATATCAGAAAAATTATTCACTTATCAAAAAATTTTCACGCAATTCCTGAATTGCATATGGTCACTCGTTTTTTTCTTGAAATTTTTCCTCTTTTTTCTACATCGGCAGTTATATTATTACATTCAAAAACTTTCTAATGAGACAAGATACCATTAAAATAGGTCGTTATTAGTAAGTTAATTATCACTTAGTACGATTTGCGAAATATTTGTATTTTTTATCTAGTTTAACAAAGTACCTAATTTGTTTAAACGCAATTTTAATATTGTTGCCGGTCGTACAACCTTTTGAAAATTTGATATTTTTAGATTTCGACTTCTCCAATTTTTTTTTTACCCAAAAACGCAACATTTGCAATTCTTGCAGGAATTTTATGAGTGGAATTGCAAAAAATGCAACATTAATTAAAAAACAATAATGTGCCTTATACAGACAGTTTTGCAAATCATATAATAGTCTCTTTTCAATGGAAAGAAGCAGAAAGAACATTTTGCAAAACCTTCGGTATTTTCGCTGGGGAGTGATAAACAGAATAATAATTTGTTTATAATTAATAATGTTGCCAAGTTGTAAACAGTTTGCAAATGTTATATAAAGTTGGTAATGAGTTGTTTATCACTTAGTATGATTTGCAAAATGTTTGTAATTTTTGGCTATTTCACAAAAGTAGCTAATTTGTTTAATTGCAATTTTAATATTATTGCCGGCCGAGCAACGTTTTAAAAATTTGATAGTTTCCCAATCTCGATATTTCTAAGTCGGATTGCAAAAATTTGAACAATAATTTAAAAAACGATAATTTGCGTTATTTCTTTAGTTTTGCAAATCATATAATAGTCTCTTCTCAATGAAAAAAAGCAGGAACAACATTTTGCAAAACCGTCGGTATTTTCGCTGGGGAGTGATTAACAAAATAATAATTTATTCATAATTAATAATGTTTCCGTATCACGAACGGTTTGCAAATTCAATACAAGATAGAGACTGAATTTATAATTACTTACTCCAGTTTGCAAAATGTTTTGAATTTTCGTGAAGCAATGGGGGGCAAATCTTGCAAATTAATTTTTTTAAACAAATTGCCTACCCGATCACGTTTTGCAAAATGTTATTTTATGTTCAACATTTAAAAAAAACTATAGAATTTTTTTGAAGACCTTCGGAATTTTTGTTAATTGACTCGATTTTTATATCTAATTCCACTGGTCTAAAGCAGAAAATGCGTTGATATTCAAAAACTCGAACGCGCCACATTAGCCGCCACGCCGCATTCGCCACCGCTTCCCTAAAGCGAAAAAAAAACATGGAAACAATCAATTTTCAACGTGTTTTCACTTCTGAATCCTAATCTATCAGAATGATTGATATAAAAGTTGAATAAAAACAAGAAGATGAAATAAATAGTTTAAATTTTGTCTCTATTTAAGATATCGAAAATTTTTGCAAAGTATATCGAGAATCTGTTATTATCACGTAAAAGATCGAGTATGGAAACGTTGCAAACAGTTGACAACTACATTATGTAACAAATCGAAACTATCCATTGTGCTTCGCTTTGATACAAATTGTAGCTAAATTTTATACTTGGGCATTTTGTGTGACAGAGTCCTCATTCAAATGTTGTGTCAATCTGGTGGATAGATCAGGATGCAGAGGTGAGCACAGGTGCAAGATTTAGTTTCTTCACAAACATTCAACAATAATGCATTATTTAACCTAACTTTCTGCCTACACGGAGAAAACGGATGTTTGAATGTAGATGTTCAAAGGATACGATTGTTTCGCCTAACATGCAGATATTCATGTCGAACATCTACTAGGCTTAAAAATATGTTTAAATTAAACTGAAACACATTCAGATAATTTACATTTTCCGAGCGCATGTGCATTGGAATTTCACGACAATATTTCTCGGCTATATTTTCGATATTATAATTATGGAATATTACAATTTGGGAACGTTTCCAAAGGATAAAAATTAGCTATCCTTTATTAAAATCGGATAACGATTTTTGTCTGTCAACACGAGGGAACATTACTCTTAAGTTTGAGGTTAGATTGACTCGAAAAGATTTGACAAAATGTTTGTTAATTAAAAATAAAATTTGAGTGCAAGTAACCGAAAATAGATAGAATTTTAAATGCTGATTCCAGATCATCATGTTAATTGATCAAAATTCAAAAAGTTAGAGCATTTTGAAAATTTTTGAGACCAATTTTTTTCAAAATTCAAAAATTCTATGTACGGCTATTCATAGAACTCCAAGACTCGAACAATTTATCCTAATGACTTTTTCAGATAAGAAAAAAATTACCGGAGTTATATCATTTTCAAAATTACAGAAAACAAACGTAAATGAACATTTTATGCCGAAAAACGCACGATATGAAAAAAAGTCAGGAGGAGAAAAATGTTCATTTTTAGACACCCTACAATATTTTTGTAACAACTTCTTGAATTTTTTGAAAAATCGTAAATCCAAATTTTGATCACACAAGAAAATAATGAAGAATCAATAATTTCATTTTGCTGTCAAACTATGCAAGATGCGACCAAAGATGAATCGAACAAAATTATGCACCCAAAAAAGATCACCAAATTTGTTATTATTCACTTTTCGATATGATGCGTAGTTTTTGTTTTATTCGTAAAAGACAGCATTGGAAATAGTAAGATTAAATTTTTAGACGAATAACATAAGCTACGAGAAAAATGACAGAGAAAAAATTTGTTCATCCAAAGAAGAGGTACAAATTTTTTGTAAATCATGTTCTGATAGGATGCGTAGTTTTTGTTTTATTCGTGACTTTTTTATTTCTATCATACGGTGCACAGAACCGAGCGTGGAACGCAAGGTTCAAATGATTTCCAAATCACATATCGAGCGCGAAGCGCGAGTGTCTGGAACAGAATGTGTTCCTTGAGGTCGATAGAACCTTGAGTAAATAAAGTTCCATGTCATTCTAAAATAAAAACTAATTTTTTATAAAACATAAAAAATGAGGCTGAGAAAAAATACAATACAATAACTATATATAATTTTCCATAGATTCGGATCAAAAGCATGTCGCTCATCAAACTGTCTAGCAAGCACCCCAGGCGAAGAGCTTCACAAAGACATTATGTAACGCTCTTCACTCGGATCCATTAGTATGCAAGGTCTTTCGTTTCAGGCGTCTCTCGTTCCACTGACATTCTTCATCATGCATTTTTTATAAACTATTTGTCACCACACTTTTCCGTCCTTGCATACCTCTCTAGCTTCCTTTACATCCATACATTTGCTTATGCAAGCTCTTGTTCTTCTGTGGGTTTTTATATATTTTTTAGAACTAGGGTCCGATTTGCACATTCCCATCATTCTTCCCTCGGTCAGCCTATAGGTACGCTACCATTAACCTTACCTATAGATATACTTGTTTCGTCAATCGTTCTTCTTTCATTCTCTCAACATGCCCAAGCCATCTCAACCAATTTCTTTTACCTTGTCAAGCAGTGTCTCCTCTATTTCACATTCTTTGAAAATCCTGTCTCTTGATCCCTAATCTGCATCATAATCCTCAAAAGAATAACAAATGAACATTATGGAAATTTTTGAATCCAGCGAATAATAAAGGACATTATTCGTCTCATATTTTGGATTCGGAATTGTAGAATCCGAAGAAGATAAAAATTATTATTGTCTTATTGATACTAAACTCTGAAACAATAGTAATATACGATACAAGTGCATAAAACAGGTGATTATTACGACTGTGAAGTTTGCAGCATGAGCCGTAGACTGGAGGCACGAGTCAATAGCTTGTGCACGAGCGAAGCGAGTGCAAAAGCGTAGACGAAGCTTCCAGCCGGAGGAAAATGCTACAATCAAATTCATAATAATCACCTGCTTACGCACACGTGTCATACACTATTTTTTGCCACACCCAACCGAGAAAGTTGCTCATTGAGAAAGTGATTAATAATGTAGTTTACCTCAAGTTAATTGCTTACTGAATTCTGGTTGTGATTTAACTCACCAATTCGCGAAGAATGAGTAAAATTGTCACCCGCGCATAATGGGCATACTTTACGCACACCGGTGACGTCAGCGTGCATAATGACCGTACATTATGTACGGTGATGTCACTGTGCTTTAAAGACCTACTTTACACATAACTTTGGGGCACATAAAGATCAACTTTAGAGGTGGGGGTTGCAAGAAAGCATTCAGACAGATAATACTTCCCGATACTAAGGAAAACCTTAGGTGACATTGTCGTTCAAGTTGACTTCATCATTGTCAGGTATGAGAAAATAAACTATATTCTCAAAATAACTTATTATGTAAGGTTTTCTTTAGTATGACAGACAACAACTCTGGATGGAATTTGGCCTTGAAAACAGTCAACCAATTTAGCCAATTATCAGCCGCATTTCTTCAATGACATTCCGTGGTAAACATTTTAACTAGGAGGACATACTCATCAGACGTAAATAATTAATGGTCACACATTTAGCTCGAAGGAAGGGGCAGTTCATACCATTAATGAAAATATTATAAAATATGGCTTGCAAGTTTACAGAATTTATTACTCTCCTGATTACGAGAACAAGATTTCACTTAAGTTTAAATAATTAGATCATGTAAGATATTTTTTTCATTTTTTTCCTTAATCTACTCTTCCATAAACATAAAACATATTTTTTCCATACTTTTTATTTTACTTTGTCCTTAACTGCGAGAAACTGCTCTTGTCCTACTTGCTTAAATTTAAAACCAGTTGCAAGGAAATTATAAAAATGTATGAGGATATGTCTTCAAGGACCATGTTCAATTTCTAGAGTTTATTTGTCGAAATAAACATTTTGTTCAGTTTGACGAAATATTTTTAAACCTATTGATTTTGAAATGCTACATTATAAACAATATTTTTAGTGGCGAGGCATATCAATATTCCCTCAAATGAAATTTTTTATTTTAAAACCACAATAAAATATTCCCAAAAGACTATTTCTCGCAATGTATATTCTACCGAAATTCATTTTACAGAATAAAAATTTCACCTAATTTATATCTTTTTCCACTTATAGCTTCAACTCATTTTTATTTTTCTAAATTGAGATATATCATCATTTTATTTTACCATATGGGTGATTCTCCACAGACAGGGAACTTTTGGCAAGGGCAACTTTTTTTGGAAGAATGTTTCAAAATTTTTTTTTTCATAATGGTTAGGTTCATTGGCCTTTAAGAAAGGGGCCCTATAAATTATTCACGCTTAATTCTCACTTGAAGGACCTGTAGCACATAAACACGTTTTCAATTTTTGATTTTGCGGGTGATTTTCTCTGATGGTATGTAAAGTAAAACAATACTGTGAAATATTCACACATTAAACGTAACATGGCAGGGAAGAATAGTTTTCTTTAAAAAATTCAAAGTTTTTCCAAAATTATATATTTTTTTCAAATTTGAAATTTTTTTCCAAATTAGATTTTTCTTACATTTCTCTTATATTTATTAACTAATTCTCGATTGACGTTAATTTTTAATAAAATTATTTGGAAGAGGGGTTCGATTAGCTCCATTTCGTCCCTGACAGCGAAAAACAGGTTATGGTATCCGATGTTACGGTAACCGAAAACCATACAAAATTACTTTTTACGCTTTGAAAATAAAAGTAATTAATAAATCCTCCTGACAAAAAGTCCTTTATTATTTGCTACACGGAATTGTCATCTTTTCATTGATATTTATTACGAAGTATGAAAGTTCTTATCAGGTACGGTATCCGATACTAATAAAAATACGCTACATTTTAGGTTACATTCTTTCACATTGCAAAAAAAGTTCTTACTTTTTTGTTATGATGTTTTGACGAATGAGTAGTGTGACGTTTGTTCGAGATATTGTGAGAAGATAAGACTTTAAAAATGATCAAAAGTTGATGAAAGGTATGGGAGATTCGTTTACCGTAAGCATTGGAAACATTTAGGGAGACACGTGTATAATTAAATTTTCTCTTCTAATATATCAAATAAATTAAAATATTTGTTATGAATTTGATAGCTTTTGAGTCAAACTTTCGAACTATCAATTATAATTTCAAAGATAATTCACTATGTATTAAATACACGTCTCTAAACTTGGCGCCATGTACGTAGAGACATCCCAAAAAGGCATTTTTTGAGTACTTGGGAGCATTTTGCTAAGACAAACGATGATGTGACTTGATTTTTCTTTACGAAGGTCTTGTATCATCCTAAAATGAAGAAGTTAGCCAAGTTTTATAAAGAAACACTACTTACTTTAGTTACTAGAGATCCGAGACACAAAAGTGCCCTGTATGTGGAGAATCACCCATATGCCATATGCTATTTGGCATAATTTTATTTTTATGAATTATAAAATTAGCCCTAATTTTCAATTTTTTCAAATCGCCTAAGTGCATCATTTTTATTTTCGCGCATTACCTTACTGATTATATTTTCTGTTTTTCTCAGTAACTACTCACCACGATTTGCACTTACGTACTTTCGGATCCGCCGTAGACTTTTGTGGCATTTGTTTTTAAGTTCTAGAATTATGTTGTACTAACCGATGCGTAGTAGATTTTTCTGGTGTTTGTGGTTCCGCACTAGAGTTATTTTGCACTTTCTAATGCGCAGTAGACTTATATGGCATTTTCAGTTGCGCACTATAGTGGTAATGCGCGACCAAAACCCCCATAGAAGTTTACTGCGCAGGCGGAAAGGCACATCGTCGAGTACGGCATAACTCAACTGCGCAGCCGTAAGTGTCATGCGATTCCACTGTGAAATGATAAACCCCATAGCAGTCTATTACGCAGACGGAAACGCGATATAACTCCAGTGCCCAGCCACAAATGTCATACAATTATACGTATTTTTTCTCCCATAAAAAATAAACAGCCTTGAAGTGGAATCAACCTCAGAAAACAGTCGAAGAAAATCTATTTTCCATAAGATTCTGTATCAAACGAGTCGATGTTAGGAATTTACAGAAGATTGCAAAAATACAACAAGTCAATTTTGATAATGTTGAGGCGGGAAAATAAGCGTACAATTACGAGTATTATCGTGTATGCACACTTTTAATGCTCAGAATTAAAGTAGGTATATCGCCAAGTAATCGACACATGGCATATTCTAATATATTTTAATTTATAACAAATGCATAAATAAACATTTATGAACAATTTTAATCATTTAAAAGAGTATTGTGGGCCAGTAATGATACAAGGTCAACAATAATATGCTCGAGGCGAGGTTGAGCAGTGCGCTACCGAGTCTCGCTCTGAGCACTCGGAATTACCGTATCTTGAAGTAACTCTCCTCCTCGTTTTGCATTAACGTACCTTATTCTCGCTTGATGGATATCCACCCAGCGTAAGGTACGTTGTACCTTTTTTATCACTCATCCCGTTATATATCTAGAATATGATGAAAGTTCCTCTCACTTCCACCAAACACTTTCTTCGTGTATCGACACCTCCATTCAATTTGAGGTAATGTGGAATAATAAAAAGAGCAAATGGTCACTTGGAAAAATCGAAATTAGGTCAAAAGGTAATTCGCACAAATATAAATTAGGAAGAACTGTTACTTGGTCGAATGAATTTAGTTAAAATAAACGTAATAGAGCACTCGGATTGAAAGGAGTTTTTTTGTAATTAATTGCTACACTGTCTTAAAGACTTTAATCCATATTGTGGGTATAAATTAATTAAAGGGATTTACTGTATACAACAGCCAAGCATTTACATATTTTCAATTAAAGTTTTGAAGAATATCAGATTCAATTACAGCTTTCCACAGAAGCTGCTTGGCTTGACGTTCAGTTCAGTTTAAATGTACATTTAAAAAAAAGTGCACATATTAAACTTGAAATTTCTTTAATTTAAATGGAAGGAACTTTTTTTTATAAAAAAAATTGTTTTATTTCTATTACACTATAGTTGCACTATAAAAGGGTTGAGTAGTAAATGCCAAAGATACGAGGATTTGCAACCATAAGGTGATTTGCGTGTCAGAAAACGGCGAGACTTTTACCAGGAGCCGATAAATGAATTCTGTAGGAAAATATTGCCTAAGGTGGCCACATAATGATTTTCAAATGTGGAATTTATATGAATTTTCAAAAATTTAATTATATATGGGCGATTTTTAAATAGATTTTAATGTGTATGTCCCTCGGTGCTTATTCGATGTTCTTATTCTATTTTTAACCTATTAAATGGCTTACAGCGCATATGCTGGACTACTATCTTAACCCATACAGATGAAGATAAAACAAATTACAGTTAGGCATACATTTCATTTTTCACATGTCATTGCTTTTGTTGTCAAATTCACGTCATATGTCGGAGCTAACTTTAAGTAAGCTCTGAAATTTAACAACCAAAAATAACATGTGAAAAATGTGAAATGTAATCTCCTCTCTCCAAAGCACTGTAAAATGCTGTATTCTGGAAGGCCAAATCGTTACGTACAGAACATGCAATATATAATTATCAGCTACTACTTTTCTTGAAAGATAGATTGTATATGGAAGAATTGAATGTGAGAACATAACACTAAATTAGTAAAAGTGTGCAGCATTTTATTTTTGCAAAAATGTGTATTATTATAAAATGTTTAGGTTTAATAATCGTAATCACGAACATCCACCCACGTGAATAGGTGGTAAGCCTCGCATGCTGCCAATAATTTGAAACTGTGAAACTTTTTGTAGGAATAGAATAGACTCCCAGAATTTGATGGTGCCTGAATCCGTATCTCTTTGCAATTAGGAAAATGCCACCTCACGCGAAAACCCTTGGACAGTTACTTTCCATTCTGATGGTGTTTTCTGTCTCGAATATTCCAGCGAAAGTATTTCCCAAATGAGAGGACAAACTTCTTCAATAATTGTCCCACAAACCGTTAAATATCAATTAGAAATAAATTCCTTGTAGTCTCATTACTGCTGTATTCTCAATACTATACAATTTCAGTTTAAAGGTTAACCACTACTGAATTCAGATGAAAATTTTGAATCATTCTTCAATACACCCTTACTAGTATCTACATCATGTAGTAAAATAATCTGTATTCCAACATTGTTCATTGAATAAATTAAAAAGAAAAAAATTTGAGGTCAAATTACCCGAAAAAATGTTTCATTTGGATCCCATTTGAAGTTCCACTAAAGTACTCTGGGTGTGAGACAAGTAAGTACTTAATTACCAACTTTTCTTAAAATCTTTTCAATTCCAGATACGAACAAAAGTATACCAGAGAAGTTCCATTTTATTTTATTTGATTTTTTTCATTTTTGCAAGTGTTCATGGGATCGATATTTCAAAAAAGTACTAAACAAGTCGCAAGCTCCGAAGAAGTACCGGAAAATAGAACTTAAGTACCAATGATGTCCCAAGTTCAAGAAAAAGTGCCGGAAAATTGGAATCAAATACCAAAAAAATTCCTCTCAATTTGTTATTCAAATTTTTACAGGTTCTAAGTCCTTGTGCTTTTTCAGAACTTGGGACTTTTTTCTGACTTGAGTGAGATTTCAGCAGTACTGTGTTGGGACACAAATCCCAAGAACACTTGTAAAAGTTTCGAAAAAGATATAATAAAATGGAACCTTTCTGGTACTTTTGTCTGTATTTGAGCTACAAAAAATTTTACAAAAGTTGGTACTTCAGTACTGAATTATCTCACACTCAGTACTTTAGTTAGAATTTATGTGTATGGGGTCCTATATTAGGACTTTCTTTCTCGGATGCATAGTTTGCATTTGACATCTGTAAAATTCGAAAATTTCAATTTCACGGTGTTTACAGCAGCAAAATTCAACTTCATTTTAATTTAACAGCCTTTCTAAATGGCGTCATGGAGAAACATATATTTTTTAAACATACATTAATTTTCTGCTTACTTGAATATCAAAGCTAAACGAGGTCTGGAAGATCATGGTCTTCTTAGGCTCATTTTCACTAGGCAACCTTCAACCATATCGTGCGACTGATCAAATTGCGTGGGAGACATCCGAAACATTTTTCTAAACTTTTTTTCATCGCAAAAGTAAAAGTACGTGAACAATCCATATCCACCATGAATATCCCGCACGTGATTTTGAAGATGCGTTTTCATCTAGTCTCATTGTAACCTCGTAGGAAAAGGTCCATCTAATATCTTTGCGCGATCACTTTAAAATAATATTGATAATAATAATAATAATAATCAAATGACTTTTCGAAATTTCAACTCAAAAATTTAGAAGAAGCTTCGAGGAGAAACGGCAGAATCACAGTCAAATTGCAAGAGCTGAGTCATAACTTTTATTCTTAAGAAGTTAAGTCTCTTTATAAGAGATTCCACGGTATTTCAGAACGAAAATTTTAAATATATTAAGATACTTCCTAATTTAATAACTTTTATTGTTAGGAATAAATGAATTTCAAGATTGTTAATTTTTTGAGATTGAACTATTTTTTATCTCCGCCAGGCGGGGGGTAATACTAGTTCTTCCCTAAATCAAACTACGTTAAAACACTTTATCCGCTCATTTAAGTTGAAGGTTCAAACGAATTGAACGTCGGATATTCAAGAAATATAGAATTCCATGACACATTTGCGGCTTGACTAAAGCAAAACTTCTTCAAAAATAAACTGTGTGGGAATAATGTTATTTGGGAATTTTTTAATTCAGGAATTTTATTGTGCTGGAATTTCATAATTAGGAAATTTTCCAGTTTGGATATTTCATCATTCAGTAAATTTCTGTGGGGTATTTTATTAGACGGGAATTTTCTAGTTCGGATATTTTATGACTAAATAATTATCTGTCGGGTATTTCATTATTTTGGAATTTTCAAATTCAATAATTTTATGAACTATCGGGAATTTGATTATTCAGAAATTTTACGATTGGACAATATTATAAGCTGTTTGCGAATTCTCCATTTCGACAGTTTTATTATTCGGGAATTTTCCAGTTCGGATATTTTATTCGTTCGGTAATTTCTTTAGAATATTTTATCACTCGGGAATTTTTCAAATTCGATAAGATTATAAACTGTCGGCAATTTTATAATCCAGTAATTTTCTGTCAGGCATTTTTATTATTCGGGAATTTCATTATTCGGGAATTTTCAATTCGATAATATTATAGACATTATGGAATTTGATTATTTGGAAAATTTCCCTTTTGGCAACATTATAAACTGTTCGGGAATTTTATTATTCGGAAATTTTCTTTTTTCCATTTTGGGAATTTTTGAATTTAGGGATTTCTTATGCTGGAATTCTATTATTCGAGAATTTTCTAGTTCGGATTTTATAATTCGGTACTTTTATGCCGGTTATTTTATTATTTAAGAATTTTAAAATTCAATAATATCATAAACTCTCTGGAATTTCATTATTCGGAAATTTTCCAACTTGGCAATATTATAAACTGTCCGGGAATTTTATTATTTGAAATTTTTTTTTTAACTTTGGAATTTGTATAGTGCTGGAATGTTTTAATTCAGGAATTTTATCATTCGGGAATTTTGTAGTTCGGATATTTCATAATTCAGGAATTTTCTGTCGGGAATTCTATTTTTCGGGAATTTTTATTACTCGGGAATTTTCAAATTTCACGGTATTTCGAAAAATTTTAAAATATAGTAGGATATTTTCTAATTTGAGAGAATTTTCAAGTCTTTGAGGTATTTGGAGTGATTTTAACGAATTTTCAGTGTTTGGTGGTACTTAAAGGGTCTTCGAAGAATTTTAAAGTGTTTCAATTTCCCCCCCCCCTTTGTGTTCTGTACAAAAAAAAAAGGAAAACACATGTTTGACTCGACAGCAACCAGTCTCATTTGTAACCTCGTAGGAAAAGGTCCATCTAATATATTTGCGCGATCACTTTAAAATAATAATAAGAATAATAATAATCAAAATTTTCCGTAAACGTGCTACTTAGTGCCTTTTCGAAATTTCAACTAAAAAATTAAGAAGAAGCTTCGAAGAGAAACGGCGGAATCACAGTCAAATCGCAAAGCTAGGTCATAACTTTTATTGTTAAGAAGTTAAGTCTCTTTATAAGAGATTCCACAGTATTTCAGAACAAAAATTTTAAATATTTTAAGATACTTCCTAATTACCATAACTTTTTTCCATGCTGATATTTTTGGGCTCTTATTACATTCATTTGAGGGTCTATTAAATAGCTTACTTTTTGTGAACAGAACATATATAATTACGACAAAAAAAATTTACTTCCGATTTTGTAAATGCCTTCCAATCTGCAAAAAAATTGTAGTGTAGGTTGGAAGACCTTTTAAAACATGAAAAATAAGTGTAAAAAATAATTTTAAAATTGGGGGTTTACATAAGAAATGAGCAGTTACAAATCTCAGCTTGATCCATTTTGACAAACCCTCCAAATCAGGGATCCCCCGTATACTTTTTCGCTTGTAACGAGACATGCTGAAATGTCGAGTGTAAAAAGTACATAACAATAACCAAAAGTGCGAATACTTTGATTATTAACACTCAAAAGTTACTCCAAAGATGATTTTCAGTAAAAAAATAGCAATAAAAAATAGAAAAAACACATTGGGGGGGGGGGGGGGGGGTGATCTGAGCTATATATGAAATCCTCTTCAGACATAACAGTTCATTTAATTCATAACACATTGAACTTATTTACCTTGCAATTTCTGCCTGAGGTCAAATCTCCGGCTCTCCGGGCAAGCTCCAATTTCTCCGGGCTTGTAAGTTTTTAGAGTAAAATTCAGGATTTTCTTACAAGGAAAGCAAAAAGTAAAAACGAAACGAATAGTACAATACGTTATAATTAGAAAAAAATGTTTTATTGTGGTTCAGAAAAAAAGTAATTAATACTAAGCTATATTGATAATTTGGGTATCATATTTAATTTCACCCCCCCACCCCCCCTTCACCCACTGTGAAAATCTCCGGGCGAGCAGTCTGGCCAAGGTGGTAACCCTATGTCAACACGATAATTTTTCTACTCCTTGTAAACACACTGTTTCGTACAGCTGCAGCCAGCATGAACCCTCGCATGAACCATCTCCTCGAGTTAACATAAAAAGTGAGCTACTATTGATACTAATATGTGACAGTAATAACAGGTGGCACAAATGCAAAGAAATGGAGAAAACGCGCTGTCCCAACATATAACGTGTTCGACGCTGTAGGACACTTCCCTATATATATACTTCCTAACATTGTTTATTTTATTCCGTTTTTTTACCAACGCAGTGACACAGCGCGAAACTTGTCAGAGCTCTTTCAATTTATTACCTTTATTCGTTTTATTTCCTTACAAGGAACATCTTGTGTAATTTCAGAACGTTCAGCAAAGGTAAATAGTTGATTAGAAATTTTTCATCAGCAGACAATACGCATCTTGAACTCTTAAGAGAGTGATGATCGTTTTTTACAAGTTTCTCAATATATTTTGATTGGGGGTTTTAATGTCTCTTTCAATGTCAGCTCGAGATGGCTATCTCTGGAGTATAATTTCACACATTTTTAGAATAAAATTATATACATATATATATATATATATATATATTAATAATAATATATATATATATAAATAATATATAAATATATAATATATATATAAATAATATATTTATATATATATATATATAAATAATATTGTTACGTCTCGGAGGAGACCCACTTACCTTATCATAAAATTATTAAATATAATCTTACGCTACTTCCTCCTCTTTTGATCCTAAATTTATAACAAAAATAGGAAACATGGATTTGAGGAATAAGCAAGACGAAAAGTTGAAATAATTGAAATTGAAATATGAAATTATTATTTATTACAATAAACTTTACAAATATGTGTTTTAGAATTTTGTCAAATTGTTTTGTTGTTATTTTTGGTTGATATCTGCAACATAAAACTTGACGAACTTCTGCCAAACTTCGTCTCAGTGTCCACCCTTTAAAAAAAAGGAAAACACTTTACTGACGAGATTTTGAACAATGTCTAGGAAGAGAAAGAAATAAAGGGATAGCAATGTATAAACAAACTTACCGAAGATCTTGTTGAGTAGTCGCTTGGAACGTTTTATTAATCCTGTATTCAGAAGTTAGACTCTTTAGAGGTGCCCAGTCCTTTCCTTTGTTGATGGACTCCTTTGAAGACTTTTAGTGCCTCCGGAAGGATACGGCTTCAGGACTCAGCGTGATTTCTTTTGTAATAAATACAAAGATGTTTGGAGAAGTTATTGGGAGGGTTTTCTCACTTTTCGGGGGTCACTGACTTTACTTATTTAGATCAATAGTTTACTTTAGTTTTTATATTTTTTAGTACACTTCACTTTTGTTTTAGTTGATTAATAGTTCACCTTTTAAATGAATTTACTGTTTTTATACCAATGTTTTTCAAAAGTACAGTTTCACTTTTATTTTATAATTGGTTTATTTTGAATAAACCCAACTTAGGATGTTCCGGAGAGTTTTAGGGGAGCACTTCGTCGGTAGAATTAAACTTATTGTTCCGGAGAGTTTTTGAGCAGCGATTCGACGGTAGAAATAAACTTATTGTTCCGGAGAGTTTTTGGGCAGCGATTCGACGGTAGAAATAAACTTGTTCTAACCCTTAAAAACGTGGGTATATATAGTAGAAAAAGTGATTGGGGATCGAAAAATAGTCCCTTCGTGGACCATTTTTGAGAAGATTTATTGCATTCTTGACCCAGATCCTGGAATAGTGCGTAGGTGGGAGGCCACGCGCCGGTGTTTCTAATGCATTTTCTCGAGGGGTTGTCGGCCGCCACATATCATTGTGACGTTTATAGCCTTTTCACCAATTGGGCCATGGTGGATGGGCCTCGCCGTGTTTCTTCGTGGGGCTTCCGATCTTCTGATTGGTCGTGACGTCAATGACCGCGCATGCACATTTGTATGATTTCTTGTTCTTTAGAATTTGACATAGAATCTTATAATATGATTCACAATATAAATATTAAATGTTTATAACAATGATAATTTATAATAATAGATAATGATGATTAATAATAAGAGATACATGGTTTAATTTATAAATGATGCACTACTCGGATATACATATAAAGAGTTAAATGTATCTATGGTCGGTAAGGTAGAGTGCTTATGGTAAAGACAGTTACTGAATATTTATCATAATTGATATTGAATAAATAATGATTATTATAAATAACTGAATATTATGTTTATATAGCGGTTACAGGCC
>CAKNXH010060641.1:0-88485 GCA_932178445.1 Andricus quercusramuli
TTTTTTATTTTGTATACGATTTTTAGCAAACGTAAAAATAAGAAAAATGCAAGTCTAGCACATTACGCGCCGGCCAATAGCGCGCGCGCACTCAGCGCGCTCAATATTGGGAGTGCAGTGTGCGATAAGAAAGTGTCGCCACAGGCGGGCAGATTTTTTTTCGTTTTAGAAAGATTATTAAATTTCGAAACAAAGAGTCCCAAGAAAGACATTTAATTAGATTTTAATTGATTCAGACGTTTCGGTACACTATGATGGCCCTCATTAGCGACTTATTCTCGTGTGCCGAAACGTCTGAATAAATTAAAATCTAATGGTATTCATTTTCACTGGAGCCTGAAGCTTGAGCTTTCATCAATAATCTCAAACGACACTGAAAAATAGCCAAACTTTGCATTTTTTTATTAGAATTATTCAAACAATTGAACAATCCCATCTTTTTTCAATTAATCGTAATCAAACATTTATTTTATTCACATTTTATATAAAAAAATATGGATTTTGTATAAAAAATATGAATTTTAATTAACTAAATATTATGAATCCCGAAAAATGACTTTTTTTTTCATTAATTTATTTATAACATGTGTAATTTTTTTTATTTATTCTCACCGACTGAAAATTATTGTCAGATAAATAAGATGAGACCATTCTGTCATTTTTCAAAGAAGATATTTAGAAAATTGAAGTTCTACTTTAAAATTTAAATGTTTAGTTTTTAAGTTTAGTTTTTATAGTTAATTTAGAGAAATTTAAGGTGAACGAGAAGAATTCGATGAAATTGATAAAAATTCAAGATGAATTAAAAAAATTCAAATGAGTTGACAACAGTTTAAAAATATGAAAAATTTGACTGAATTCAGTCATTTCGAAATGAGTTTAGAAAAATTCAAGGGAATTCAAAAGAATTTGATTAAATGCCTGGAAATTCAAGGTGAGTTTAAAAGACTTCAGAATTAATTGAATAAAAACTTTAAGAAATTAAAAAAAAATAATTGAATTAAGTAGAATTGAGTAAATTCAGAAGAATTCAAGTGAATTTAAAAGAATTAAGGGTAAATTTAAAAGAATTAAGGGTAAATTAATAAGAATTCAGGGTGAATTCCAACAAAAATTGAAATCTCTTCAAATCTTTTAAACCCTACTAGTTTTTCACAAAAAATGTGACTAATGACAACAAAAGAATTCAAATGAATTGGAAAAAAAATTTTAAATCGAAAAAATAAATTTATTTCAGTAAAACTTGAGTAAATTAAGAGGAATTTAAGGGTAACAAGAAGAATTCGATGAATTTCATAAATAATCAAACTAAATTTAAAAAACAATCAAGTGAATTCGAAACAATGAAAAAATATGAAAAAAATTCATTGAATTCAGTAAGTTAGAAATGAGTTGAGAAAAATTAAAAGTGTATTAAAAAGAATTTGATGAAATTCATACGAATTTATGGTGAGTTTAAAATACTTCAAGATGAATCAAACAAAAACTTTTAATGAGAAATGAGTAAAATTGAGTGAATTTGGACGAATTCAAAAGAATTAAAAAAAATCAGGATAATAAGGATTCAGAGCAAATTCCAAATGAAGTGCAAAAAATACTTGAAAATCTCTTTAAATCTTTGAAACCCTACAAAATCCATCACTTCTTGTGAACAAATTCTTTGAAATCCATTAAAATATTAAAATTACTATTAAAATAAATTTAAAAAATCTGGGAATCTTTTAAAAGCTGAAGTATTTCAAATCCTAAAATTCTTTTGAAATCCTTTGAGATTTTTTAAAGCTCTTGAAAATGCCAAAGAATTCGAAAAAATACCTTGAGATATTTCAGATCAATTGATCATTTTCTCAATTAACCCTCAGGGCAAATTAAATAAAAACTTTAAAAAATTAAAAAAAATTAATTGAATTAGGTAAAATTGAGTAAAATTAGAAGAATTCAAGTGAACTAAAAAAATTTTTAAGGAATTCCAGAAAATTAAAGAGAATTTAGGATAAATTAATAAAAATTCAGGATGAATTCCAAACCTAATTTCAAATCCGCTAAAATTTTATAAAATCCCTTGAAATTCTGTGATATTTTCTGAAATCCTGAAAAATCTATTAAAATATATTGTAAGTTTTAAAATACCTAAAATCATTGAAATCCTCGGAAAAATCTTATAAATCCTCTTAAATGTTTTAAAATATCTTAAAACCTTACAAATCCTGTAGAATCGTTCAATATCTTTCGAAATTCTAGAAAATGCATTATCCTAAAATATTTCACACGCTATGAAAAACCTTCAAATTAATGAAATTATTTAATCATAACTTGGAACCTTTTAAAAATCCCTAAAACATTTAAAATGAAATGCTCTTGAAATGCCTTACAAGTTTTAAAAATACCATAAATTCTTAAAAATCCCTGTAAATTATTGAAATCTATTACACATTTTTCGGAATCTTTAAAAATATCCTGAAATATTTCCAAAGAATTCAAGCCAATTCAGAAATAGGTATAGAAATTAATTGAATAATTAACCCATAAGTCAATTTATTGAATGAAAAGTGACTAAAAAGTGATTGGAGAAAAAAAAGTGGCTAATAGTGAATGTGCAGCAGCCCTGATTATTTTTTACAGTTACTTCTTACAAAAATTCCCTAATTTTTACTATTTTATTCAAAATGACTGACTCTTGGAAGCTTTGACCTTATTACAAATTTATTTAAAGTTCAATTATGGGCTGCAAATAGGGTACCATAGTGACCAAATCTTGAAAATAGGGTACTTTATGGACGTTATCTGAATATGGGGTACAATCTGAAAAAATAAATTATTCATTGAAAATATTTTTGTCTGAAGGTTTAATGGTTGCTATGAAAAAAAGGAGCAAGTAGCCCTTCTCCTGCCCGATATCTGTTGCTTCCTGGCAACAACTAGTTCGGATCTGAACCACCAGGAGGCGCGCCAGTAGCTCGGCGAAATTCGTCAATAAACCTGACAGCGCGGGTTCTTTGTGTCCGATGAAAATGCACTTCTGTTTCCTCGCGAAGCAATCGGGGTAATTATGTATTGGTTTCGTCATTTTGTCGCTTCCAGCATTAGTCACTCGCTATATGAAAATCAATTCCGGTGGATCGACGTCGCCAACCTTGTTCACTATTTAATATTCTGTATTCCTCTTCGGAAAGCATTCAAAACACTTTTCAGGCCACCAAGAGAAAATTTATTCCAGCTTCAAAGAATCAATCCCTTAAATTCTTAAAGATAAGATGTTCCATCAGAAAAAATTAAATAATATGCAATAAAATAATTGCTTCCTCGTAGACCTACATTTTTTAAATATACTTTGTTGCTAGGTGTCCAGCAGAAGCGACGGAGCCTTTTTTTCTAGGTGGGGCAGAAAAAAAAGATTTAACTTTTGAAATTTTCTCAAAAATTTGGAAATCGTTTTAAATCTTTAAAAGGTTTTGAAATCTTAAAAATCCCTTTTTAAAAAGCTTTAAAATCCTTGAAGTCTTTCAAGTTTTAAAATCTTTGGGAAATGTTCGAATAATATTATACTTGTTGTACTGTGCTTGATTTTAAAACTTGAAAGACTTCAAGGATTTTAAAGTTTTTAAAAAGGAATTTTCAAGATTTTGCGAAATTTGGCGAATTTTACCAAACATTTCAAAGATTTCACAAAGACTTCATTAAAATTAAAAAAATTTCGTAAAGATTTCAGGCAGATTTCAAAGATTTCACAAAGATTTTAATAATTCCCTAAAGATTTCGCAAAAATTTTGAAGGTTTCGCCAAGATTTCCGATAGATTAAAAAAATTTCACAAAGATTTTAATGATTTTTCAAAGATTTCACAAATTTCTCAAATATTTCAAAAGTATTTTGAATATATCGCAAAGATTTCCAAAGATTTCACAAAGATTTGTACGATTTCCCAAAGATTTCAAAAATTTCTCAAATATTTCGCAAAGATTTCGGATGGATTTAAAAGATTTTAATAATTTCCCGAAGATTTCGCAAAATATTTTAAGGTTTCGCAGATATTTCCGATAGATTTGAAAGATTTCACAAAGATTTGATTAATTGTCCAAAGATTTCGCAAAAATTTTGAAGGTTTCGCCAAGATTTCCGATAGATTCAAAAGATTTCACAAAAATTCTACAAAGATTTCAATGATTTTTCAAAGATTTCAAAAATTTCTCAAAAGTTTCAAAAATATTTCGCAAAGATTTCACAAAGATTTGAACGATTTCCGGAAGATTAAAAAATTTTTATAAATTTTTGCAAATATTTAGGATAGACTAAAAATATTTCACAAATATTTCAATTATTTCACAAAGATTTTCGTTAGATTGCAAAGATTTCAATGATTTCCCAAAGATTTCACAAATTTCTCAAATATTTCACAAGTATTTTTAATAAATCGCAAAGATTTCCAAAGATTTCACAAAGATTTGAACGATTTCCCAAAAATTTCACAAATATTTCGCAAGTATTTATGATAAATTTCAAAGATTTCACAAAGATTTGATCAATTTCCCAAAGATTTCGCAAAAATTTTGAAGGTTTCGCAAAGATTTCCGATAGATTTAAAAGATTTCACAAAGATTTGAACGATTTCCCGAAGATTAAAAAAATTTCACAAATATTTCGGATAGAATTGAAAGATTTCACAATTACTTCAATTATTTAACAAATATATCCGATATATTTTTCAAAGAGTGCACAAAGATTTCGGACAGATTTAGAACATTTCACAAAGACTTTAATGATTTTCGGAAGATTTCACAAAGATTTCAATATTTTCAAAAATATCAAATATTTTTAAAATATTTTAAATAATTTGCAAAGATTTCCAAAGATTACAGAAAGATTTCACGAAGATTTAAAGGATTTTCCCCAAGATTTCACAAAGATTTCAAAGATTTCGCAAAGATTTCAGATAGATTTCAAAGAGTGCATGAAGATTTGATTAATTCCCCAAAGATTTCGCCAAAAATTTTGAAGGTTTCGCAAGGATTTCCGATAGATTTAAAAGATTTCACAAAGATTTGAACGATTTCCCGAAGATTAAAAAAATTTCACAAATATTTCGCAAAGATTTTGGATAGATTTAAAAAATTTCACAAAGATTTTAATAATTTCTCGAAGATTTTGCAAAAATTTTGAAGGTTTCGCAAAGGTTTCCGATAGATTTAAAAGATTTCACAAAGATTCTACAAAGATTTCAAAGATTTCAGATAGATTTCAAAGAGTGCACAAATATTTGATTAATTCCTCAAAGATTTCGCAAAAATTTTGAAGGTTTCGCCCAGATTTCCGATAGATTCAAAAGATTTCACAAAGATTCTACAAAGATTTCAATGATTTTTCAAAGTTTTCAAAAATTTCTCACATGTTTCAAAAGTATTTTAAATATTTCGCAAAGATTTCAAAAAGATTTGAACGATTTCCGAAAAACTAAAAAAAATTTGCAAATATTTAGGATAGATTTTAAAGATTTCACAAATATTTCAATTATTTCACAAAGATTTCCGTTAGATTTCAAAGATTTCAATGATTTTCCAAAGATTTCAAATATTTAGCACTGATTTCAGATAGATTTATAAGATTTCACAAAGACTTCAATGATTTTTCCAAGATTTCACAAATTTCACAAAGATTTCGGATGGATTTAAAAGATTTTAATAATTTCCCGAAGATTTCGCAAAAATTTTGAAGGTTTCGCAAAGATTTCCGATAGATTTCAAAAATTTCACAAATATTTCGCAAGTATTTAGGATAGATTTCAAAGATTTCACAAAGATTTGATTAATTCTCCGAAGATTTCGCAAAAATTTTGAAGGTTTCGCAAACATTTCCGATAGATTTAAAAGATTTCACAAAGATTCTACAAAGATTTCAATGATTTTTCAAAGTTTTCGAAAATGTCTCACATGTTTCAAAAGTATTTGAAATATTTCGCAAAGATTTCACAAAGATATGAACGAATTCCGAAAGATTAAGAAAATTTTGCAAATTTTTGCAAATATTTAGGATAGATTAAAAAGATTTCACAAATATTTTAATTATTTCACAAAGATTTCCGTTCGATTTCAAAGAGTGCACGAAGAATTTAATGATTTCCCAAAGATTTCAAATATGTAGCACAGATTTCGGATAGATTTATAAGATTTCACAAAGACTTTAATGATTTTTCTAAGATTGCACAAATTTCTCAAATATTACCAAATATTTCAAAATTATTTTAAATATTTCGCAAAGATTTCCAAAGTTTTCAGAAAGATTTCACAAAGATTTGAACGATATCCCAAAGATTAAAAATTTTCACAAATATTTCGCAAACATTTCGGATAGATTTAAAAGATTTCACAAATACTTCAATTATTTAACGAAGATTTCCGATATATTTCAAAGAGTGCACGAAGATTTCGGACAGATTTTGAAGATTTCAGAAAGACTTGAATTATTTCCCAAAGATTTCAAAAATATCTCAATTATTCCACAAATAACAAATATTTTTAAGATATTTCGCAAAGATTTCCAAAGATTACAAAAAGATTTCACGAAGATTTCAATGATTTCCGCAAGATTTCACAAAGATTTCCAAGATTTCAGATAGATTTCCAAGACTGCACAAAGATTTCAATGATTTCCCAAAGATTTAAAAAATTTAATAAATATTTTTGAAAGATTTTGGATAGATTTAAACGATTTCAAATATTTCACAATATTTTCAGATAGATTTCAAAGAGTGCACCAAAAAAATGCAATGATTTCACGAAGACTTCAATAATTTCACAAATATTATCAGATATTTCAAAAATATTTTCAATATTTCGCAAAGATTTCCAAAGATTTCAGAAAGATTTTACGAAGATTTTAATGATTTCCTAAAGATTTCGAAATTTCACAAAGATTTCAATGATGAGAAATTTAATTCTTTTGGCCAACCATTTCCAAAGAAAGCAGAACCATAAATGAACTAATTTTTCATTTTTTGCGAACATAAGTAGTCTTTGTGAAATCTTCGGAAATATTTAAAAATCTTTGTGAAGTCGCTGAAATCCTTGAAATTTTTGTGAAATCTTTGAAATTTTTTAAAATCTTTGTGAATTTGTTGGAATCTTTTAACGCATATTAAAAATCTTTGTGAAATCTTTTGGAACCTTTCAACATTTTTGTAAAATCTTCAAAATCCTTGAAATCTTTGAAATCTTTGTAATCTTTGTAAAATTTTTAAAAATATTTCGATCTCTTATGAAATGTTTGAAATATTTTTGAAATCTTTCTTTAATCTTGGCTTGTGAAATCTTTTGTGTTCCTTTGAAATCTTCTCAAATTTATTGAAATCTTTGTGAATTCGTTGAAATCTTTTGAAGTATTTAAAATCTCTGTGAAATCTTTTGAAATTAGTATTTAAAATCTCTGTGAAATCTTTTGAAATTTTCTAAAAAATTTGAAAATCGTTTTAAATCTTTAGAAGATTTTGAAATCTTAGAAATTCCTTCCTAAAAGCTTTAAAATCTTTGAAGTCTTTTCCAAGCTTTTAAATCGTTCTGAAATCTTTCTTTAATCTTTGCTTGTGAAATCTTTTCAAATTTGTTGAAATCTTCAAAATCTTTTTGAATTCGTTGAAATCTTTTGAAGTATTTAAAATCTTTACGAAATGCCTGGTGTACATGCCTTTTTCAAATCTTTGAAATTCTTGAAATTTGTATGAAATGTTCGAAATCTCTTTGGGAAATTTCCTTGAAATCTTTGAAATTTTTGTGAAATCTTTTGAAATATTTGTGAAATCCTTCTTAAATCTTTGTCTGTGAAATCTTTTATATTCGCTGAAATCATTGAATTATTTGAAACTTTTGTGAAATTTTTTGAAAAATTCTAAAATGTTTTGAAACATTCTGAACTCATTTCAAGTCCTTCAAATATTTTGAAATCTTCCAAACCTATTGTACTGTACCCTTTTTCAAATTTTTTTCAATCCTTTGAATTTGTTTATGCAAATTGTTCAACTAATTAATAATTATTCTATTTGAAAAGTCTCGTAGGAAAGAGTCATCGAAAAGATATTCTTAGTTGCCTCCGTAAACAAATTAAGCCTATTCGTTGAAAAAACGCCAAATTTTGAATTTATTTATGAAAATTATTTGAATAATTCCCGAAATAATTAATAACTCTTGGGCATTTGCAAGACGTCACAGAAAAAGGCCGTCGGAAAGATATGCTTAGTTAATTATGTAAACAAATTGAACCTATTTTTTGCAAAATAGCCAAAATCTGAATTTGTTTATGAAGATTGTTTAATTAATTAACAATTCTTAAAAATTTTCAAAGTATCGTAGCAAAGAGTTGTTGGAAAGCCTTTTTGTGGATTTCGTAAACAAATTGATTCTAGTCGGTGAAAAATAGCCAAACTCTGAATATGTTTATGAAAATTTTTGAATAATTCATAATTCATGGGAATTTGCAAAGCATCGTAGAAAAAGGTCATTGGAAATATATGCTTCGTTAATTCTGTAGAAAATAGAGCCTTTTCGTTGAAAAATATCCAAAATATGAATTTGTTCCTGGAAATTGTTTATATAATTAGTAATTTTATGGAATTTGTAAATCACCATAGAAAAGAATCATCGAAAAGACATACTTAGTTGACTCCCTAAGTAAATCGTGCCTATTCGTCGAAAAATAGCCAATCTTTGAATGTTTATAAAAATTGCTTTAATAATTAATGATTATTGTAAATTTTCAAAGTATCACAGAAAAAGTCATCGGAAAGGATATTCTTAGTCAATTCTGTAATAAAATTTAACCTATTCGTTGAAAAATATTCAAAATTTGCAAAGTATCGTAGCAAAGAGTTATTGGAAAGCCATTCTTTGTGAATTCCGTAAACAAATTGAGCCTATTCGTTGAAAACTAGACAAAATATGAATTTGTTTATGAACATTGTTTAACCCGTTAACCACACACTTCCGAAAAATAACGTAAACCACACACATGGGTCCAGCGGACCCGAATATGAAATACGTTAATAACTCCCTTAATGTATGCATATAGTGTCTTCAAAATTTTTTGACATATAGTTTAAACATTGCTCAAGAGAGCTGCATAATAATTATTGCCAATCTTCCGTTTCTAAGAATCGAAAAAAATCGTCGAAAAAAAAATGAGGAAAAATGGATTTTTTTCAAAAATTCATAACTTTTTTAGTTTTTAATATTTTTACTAACAATTTTAACTGGAAGCGTATTAAATACTATAGTTTATGATAAAAATAATTTTATAAGGGTTCCATGAAAAAAAAGATAAATATTTATTTTGAACTTTGCGCAGATGAACACCTGGCTGCTACTAAACGTTTCGGCGGGATCCGGAAACTATGCAAGCCTACTCTAGTACCCTCAAACTATAACAAATGGCACTGACATTAGCATTTGAACACGATCGTTAGACGGTACATCAACTCAAAGTTGGACCGGGTCTCCTGGACCCAGGATGTGGTTAACGGGTTAAATAATTAATATTTCTATGGAATTTTTAAATCATTAAATTATCATGCACATCCAATCATTTTAAATGAGGATGACATAAATATCTTCCAAACCACTTTTTAATGTAAGATCCTTTTCTTGTTAGGTCCAGGTCTCGCTACCGTACAGCACAGTGGGTGCAAGTACACAATTATACTCGTATATTGCTATATTTACGCTTTATTTATTATATTTTTACTTCTGGTAATAGCTCCTATACTACCGATAACCTTCTTACCCTACACGCCTGGCTATTCCTCCATCGATCTTTACGTCAGTAGTAAATAAACTACCAAGATACACGTACTTATCAACTTCTTCTATCCTCTCATCGTCTCATACAATGTTGCATATTGTTTTTTCAAATGATTTATTGACGCACATTCTATGACTTCTTATGAGCCGATTTATAAATTATAAAAATATGTTGTTCATCTTCTTGATATGAGGAAAACTTTTTTTATGTTGGGAGTACAACAGCAATGTATAATTGTACATGACATATTTGTTCGCGTCTTCGAGATGCATCAATTGCTCAACGGAAGAACCTTTCATGACCTACTATAATCTATCATTTTCAAAATTTGAAGCAAAATTATTTACCTTCTTTATAAGTGGATTTGTTTCTTAATATTGAAAATAAAACAGTACTGTATTTGATGTAATTGTTCGCGTCTTCGAGACGAGTGAATTGAAAAATTCGAAAGTGTGGAAGAAAAATTTCAGCTTTCCTATTTTGAGCTATAAATCTCTTTGGCGCTGAAAATTATTTCTTTCTAAAAGTGTTTTTTTTAGATTTACCTAGTTACGATTTCCACTTCTTGAAGATTTACAATATTCTAAGATCAATAGACAAAGTTTTAGTAGACGTTGAATTTTCAACAAAATCCCAGGCGGAAATATTATATATAGTTTATACATAGTATGTGTTAGTGTGAAGTATTATATATAATATTCGTTTGTTTTATACATTGTTTATATAAAACAAATGAATATTATATATAATACTTCACACTATGTATGAACTATATATGATATTTCCGCCTGGGATACATGAATATTCAACCAAAAATTATAAATTTTCAATCGAAACAGACATATTTTCAACTAAATACATGCATCTTCAACAAAATACATGCATTTTCAAATGAAAAAAAAAAACAAATATCCAACCAAATAGTTGAATCTTCAACTAAACAATATAAATTATAAACCAAAAATTAAATGGTTAAATTTTCATTTAAAAAAATGAATGTTTAACCAAAAAAGTGTTAACAAAATAGTTAATTTTTCAACGAAAGAGATAAATATTCAACTGAAATGATGAATCTTCAACACAAAAAAAGACATCTTTAACAAAGAAGTTCAACTTTCATCCAGAAATGATGAATTCTCAATGAAAAAGGTAATAGTTCAAGTTTCAACCAATAAATATATTTATTTAGAATCAGGCACAGTTGAACTCAACCAAAAATACGAATTAGCAACAAAATTATAGGTACAACCAAGAAGATAATTTTTTACCAAAAAAGACGAACTTTTAACAAAATACATGATTTTTTTTCAATTAAAACAATTATTTTCAACGAAAAAAGATTACTTCTTAACAAAAAATGTTATAGTGGATATTTCAACCGAAAAATATGTATATTTTAAATCAAAAACATTTACATTCAACCAAAAAATAATTTTTTTTAAAAATAGTTGAATTTGCAGTCAAGACAGAAAAAAATTGACAATAATGTTGAAGTTTCAAGCCAAAAAGGCGAATTTTCAACATAAAAGTTGATTTTCAACCAAATAATATTTTCATCGAAAAAGATGAATTGTCAATGAAAAACGTAATAGAAGAAATTTCAAACAAAAAAGACGAATTTTCAACAAGATTGTTTAATTTTAAAACAAAGAGACGAATTTTAAACAAAATATATGAATTTTCAACTAAAAAATGTAATAGTTCATATATTTCAACCAAAAAATAACCAAAATAACCAAAAAATATTAATTTCAAGTCAATAATAGTTTAATTCAACCAAAAAATTAATTTTCGACAAAACAGTTGAATTTAAAAAAAAATTTTAACTGTGTATGCTAATTTTCAACGCAAGAGATGAAACAAAGATTTTTTAGTTAAGTAAGAAAAAAAGTTCAGGCTAAAATTATTAGTTTTCTACCAAAAATGACAAATTTTCAACTATAAAAGTTTAATTTTCAACCAAAATAGTTCAAATTGCAACCAATGAGATGAATTTCCAACTAAAATGATGAATCTTCAACTGGAATGAAAAAATTTGTAGTTTAAAAGATCTTTTTCAATAGAAAAAAAGAACGAATTTTCTACCAAAGAGAATAATTTTTAACTAAAATAATGAATCTTGAACAATAATATCAATTTTCAACAAAATAAATAGACTTTTGACCGAAGATTTGAATTTTCAATTAAAATAATGAATCTTCAACTGGAATAATCCAATTTTAAGTTATAAAAATTAATTTTCATTTTTCAACCAAAGAAAAAATCGAATTAACAACCGAAGAAATGAATTTTCAACTAAAATAATGAACATTCAACAGAAAAATGATTTGTTAAGAAAGTGGTTCAACCTAAAAGCAATGAAATAGTTAAATTTTGAACCAAACAGGTAAATTTTCAACTAATGTTGTAATAGTAGATATTTTAACAAAGAAATTGTAATTTTAAATAAAAAACACATGAATTCAGCTAAAAAAGGCGAATTTTTAATTAAATAGTTGAATCCTCAAGCAAATATGATTAATTTTCAACCAAACAGATGCATTTTTAGCTAAAAGAAGATTCAATTTCTACTAAAATAGATGGATTTTTAAACCAAAAATACGCATTTTCAAATAAGAAATATTTCAGTTGAATTTCGAATACCGAAATATGAATTTTCAAGAAAAAAAGGATAACTTTTAAACCAAATTGTTGAATTTTTAACCAAATAATGCTACATAATACAAATTAAATAAATTATTAACAAGAATATTATAGGAGGATAGCCGAAAAACGTTATTTTAAAAATTTTCCTAATTTTGTGTGTGGGTAATTCTGAGACCAGTTTATTTATAATATTAAATTTTCCAAATAGGAAAAGAAAAAATCCAAAATATTTAAATACATTTCTAAAAATGGCGAAACTTCAATACATTCTTTTTACAAAAATTTTAAACTAAAAGCAAAGATTTCTTACAAGAAAATAGAGGTAAAATTATGTAAACTCAATTTAAAGAAATCTTAAATTATTCATACGCAAACCCTGCAGATTGGAAAGAATCATGACTTTAGTGTCTCTATTAAAAAAATTTTTAAATCAAGATTTTTAAAAATTCCATTTTATCACGAATAATTTTTGCAAAATAAACAGGAAAAAGATTCCTAATTAAAAAATAAAATTCCAAAACAACCTCACTTTTCAGCACATTAGAGACAAGAATAACATAATGAAAAAAATTCTCCCTTGACCAATTTTTCATTTTCCCTGACCATTATTATTCAAAAACCAGTACCTGAGTCTTGTAATATTTTTAACATAGTCTTTCATAAACGAAAAAGAACAATGTCAAATTAAAATTTTAAATGTCCTTGACAGTTATCTAGAGCGCTTATTATAGAAATTCCCTGACTTTAGCAAGATTTTTTTCTTCAAAATCCCTGACTTTCACTAAATAATAAAATGCCCTGACTTTTCCCTGATTTCCAGGTTTTCCCTGAGTTAAGACCACCTTGGATTTCTAGTATAACGATTGTTCTACATACAATATATAATTAAGTGAGTGCAGAATAATCTACTATCCGTAGAAACAGGTTCACGAATGTCTTATTCTCGGAAAGGGAAGCATTGTTTCTTCATTAATCATTTGTAAAAGATAGATAAAAATCGTTAATTTCCGTGATAGGAAAAAAAAAAGAAAAAAGTATAACGTATCTATTGTCTAGCGGTGTTCGCATGTCTTTGAACAAAAGGAGAAGCCTGTAATTATCCCGATAAAATACTCCCCCTCCGCCGTTCCATTATACGAACTGGCATCTCCGCCCGTTTCGTGTAGGCAAACCCGTTAAAATCACGGAAGTTTTGACTGTTCTATTCGAAGACGCCCGCCCAATCCTAGCAATATCAGCTGTTTTTACCTTATTTTATCAATTGTACGTAAAGATCGGCAAGCCTTGCGTCAGATTTCTCCTTTTCTGTTTCATCAGTCGGCCACCTTGAGAAATGTCGTCAGTCTTGTATATCACTACCGATTCATAGCAGCTAAGGAAGTTCCACATTTTTCTACTTCCACTCGTTTGCCTCGATTTTACAAATACACTCAGAAAAATCTTTGCTTGATTCAAACAAATATATTTTTTTTTATTCAAACAAATATTTTTTCGATTCAAACAAATATTTTTTCGATTCAAACAAATATTTGTTTCACCCTATAGGAAATTATAGGCCCACACTATTTCTGTACGAAATTTTTAGTTTCCAAAAATGTTTCACTAGTGATTGCTAGTAGAATTAGGTAGGGTGTCCGAGAACTTCATTTTCCAAATTCCCTTATTTTTCCATGTCTAATTTTTCATTTTTTCTTGATCATTAATATTCAAATACCAGCATTTTAATCTTGGAATACTTTTAACACAAAATTTTTTATAAACGGAATAAAACAGTAATTCAGATACAAATTTTAAATTAAATTTAAGAATTTTAAATTAGATTAAAATTAAATTCTAAATCCCATTTAACGTCCAATAATCAAGCTAATGTCTAGAATTCCTGAAATAAAGGAAAAGAATTCAACGATCAAATTTGGACAAACACCACAAAATGCTTTTATTGCAATTCCTAAAAACAAAAAAATGTGTTTCTTTGGACAAAAATAAAAAAGATAATTTTTCTTCCCTTGATAAGGGTGCTGTGTGTGCAATGAAAAGTTGGTAAATATTGTGTATGCTTTCATATTGTGATTTGATAATAATAAAATTTTTTTTTTCCACAGAAGCAAATTTTTTGTTTTTAGGCATTGCAATAGGAGCATTTTCTGGTGTTTGTCCAAATTTGATCGTTGAATTATTGTTTTATTTTCTGAAAATCTATACATCAAATTTTAAAATTTCAATTTTATTAATTTATTCTAAACAGAAGAATGTATTTTCTCCTATGAAAGATGGCTTTTTAACAAAATACTTGAATTTTCAACAAAATAATTACATTTGTAACATAGTAATTAAATTTCAACAAAAAAATATAAATTCCCAACAAAAAGTGTCATAGTTTATATTTCGAATCAAAAAACATGAAATGTATACAAAAAAAGTTTTTTGAACACAAAAAGACGAATTTTCAACAAATAAAGATTTTTCACTGAAGAAAGAAACTTTTACCTAAATTTTTGAACCTTCAAGCCAAAAGACGAATTTTCTCTACAAAAATTAAATTTACAAACAAAAAATATCACTTCAGCAAACAATTATTTTTCCACGAAACTGATGCATTCTTGCCCAATAAAAATGAAATTTTAAACCAAGGAAAATATTTTTTTTAAGGAGAATTTTCAACTTTCATTTCAAATGAAAAAGTTACATTTTCAGTTTAAAAATTAATATTAAACAGAAAAAAATACTTTTCCACTAAACAGTTAAATTTTTAACCAAAGACATAAGCCTCCAATAAAAAAAATTTTAACAATGTAATTCAGCTTTTACCCAAGTAGTTGAATTTTCAATTTGAAAAGATTAATTTTCAACAAACTAGTTAAACTTTCAACCAATGAGATGAATTTTCAACTAAAACTATCTCTTCAAAAAAATGATTTCTTAAGAAAGTGATTCAACCAAATCTTTCAAATAAAATAATTGAATACTCAAGTGAAGAAGAATAATTTCCAAACAAAAAGTTTCATTTTCATAAAAAAAAAAAATTTTTACCAAAGCGGATGAATTTATAACTCAAAAAGAAAAAGAAAAAAAAGTTGAATTTTCTATTTAAAAAGATTTTAATTGATTTAATTGATCACATTTAATTTAATTGATCCAAAAAGGCGAATTTTTACCCAAAAAGGATGAAATTTTAACAAAATTCTTGAATTCTCTAATCAATAGTTGCATTTTTGTCCAAAAAAGATGAAATTTCTCTTAAAACAGATGAATTTTCATTTAAGAAGAAAAACAATTTTGAAAAAATAGTTGAATTTTCATCCAGAAAAGATTCAAGTTGACTTTCCAAGATCAAAATATAAATTTTTTAACAAAAAATAACGAAATTTTATTTTTCATCCAAAAAGCCGAATTTTTTCAACCAAAAGGGATGAATTTTGAACAAAATAGTTGTATTTTAACCCAGAAAAGCTTTCAGTTCATTTTTTAACAACAAAATATGAATTTTAAACAAAAAGTAAATTTTCTATGAAATCATTAAATTTTCAACAAAACAGTAGAATTTTCAACGAAAAGTATGACTTTTCAACAAAATAGTTCTATTTTCAACCAAATAGTTGCATTTTTATCCAAGGAAGATGAAACTTCGCTTAAAACAGATGAATTTTTAATTAACAAAAAAACAAATTTTCGAAAAAATAGTTCAATTTTCATTCAGAAAATATTTCAGTTCTATTTTCAACACCAAAATAATAAATTTAATCCAAATGTAAATTTTCAACAAAACAGAATTTTCAACCAAAAAGTATGACTTTTTAACAAGATTGTTAAGTTTCCAACCAAACAGTTGCATTGTCCGAGAAAAATGAAAATTCTACTAAAATAGGTGAGTTTTTTAATCAAAAAGACAAATTAAAAAAAAAGAGTTGATTCTTCATCCAAAAGGATTGCAATAGACTTTTCTACAGAAAAATAAAAATTTTGAACAAAAAGTAAATTTTCTAGGAAACAGTTGAATTTCCAACAAAACAGTTGTATTATTCTCCGAAAATGATGCAATATTTCTACCAAAGAAAGATGAACTTTTAAATTAAGAAGACAAATTTTCAGAAAAAAAATATTTTTCATCCAAAAAAGATTGCAATTGACTTATCAGCAACAAAATATATGGATGACTTTTTAACAAAATTGTTGAATTTTCAAGAAAATGATTAAATCTTGACATGTATAATACCATCGTTAACAAACAGAAAAATGAATTCGTAACCTGAAATTTAAAAGTAGACTTTTTAACCCAGAAATAATAAATTTCAATTTGAATTTTAAATTCTGGAAAAACGAGTAAAAGGGGAAGGGAAAGACCCTGCGAAAAATATGAATTTTATCATTTATATACTATAGTTTCCAAAAAACGAATTTTCAACCAAACAATTAAATTTGCAACAAAACAGTTGAACTTTCAACCAAAAAGAGTGACTTTCACAAAACTGTTAAATTCTCAAACAAGTAATAAAATTTTGAACCAAAGATAGAATCGCCAGAATGAGCCAACTGCAAAAATAATAGAAATAGAATTATGAGGCAAATAAATTACTCACAAGAATATTTTATCAGGGTAGCCGCAAAACTTAATTTTCAAACTAACCTAATCTTTCCCTGACCAATTTTTCATTTTCCGGAATAAAAC
Source organism: Andricus quercusramuli (assembly GCA_932178445.1). Taxonomy (NCBI): domain Eukaryota; kingdom Metazoa; phylum Arthropoda; class Insecta; order Hymenoptera; family Cynipidae; genus Andricus; species Andricus quercusramuli. The sequence continues at coordinate 17,092 of CAKNXH010060641.1, forward strand.
AATTTCGAATTAAAATTTCAAATTTATTATCCTTGACAGTTATTTAAAATGCCTTTTATAGAAATTCCCTGACTTTTGCAAGACTTTTTTTTAAATCCCTGACTTTTCTCTGATTTCCAGGTATTTCCTGACCTACAGCCCCCTGATAATGGCCGCCCCCCCCATAATTTCAATAATTGGCCCTTTCTTAAAATGTCTTATTCTACACAATCAACAATTTTTCTTTTGAAACCGGATATTCGTATGTTGCAACAATTTCCAGTAACATTTCTAATTTAAGAAATGACGGTTGTTGATCAAATGTGATGTATTAACAAATTATACACGTCAATGAATTTCCATTTTCCAAAGAACTTTAAACGATTAATCTGATTGATAGTCTAATTATAGTGACATAATATATCATTCCATAATTACAGCTCATAAATGCCCTCCCAATAATATTATAAAGAAGGGCTAATGAGCACTAACGACACTGAACAAACTGCCTCAAGCCTTACAATACCACTGAAAATCGACAGGATTGAAATAAATAATTAAATATCTCCTTATAAAATAATTCTGTTGGAAATTGGATGCTCAATATGACGTGAGACTCACGCAACTTACTGAATAACAGAATACATTAAACCGATCAAATTATCGCCTCTCAAAATAATTGAATAATTGCTCTAACCATTGTGATTTTTTCCTATACCTGAAGATAAGAATCAACACGATAGAAAAATCCAAGACAAATGATAATTAACGAGTAATGAAATCTTCGTTTTTTAAATGAATTCTTTTATTTATACTTATTTTTAAAAAGGATTTTAAGAAACATAATTTCTGTCAAATCCATCTTATATAACAACATACGTAAAAGGGCCACATCTGTCAATTTAATTATTTTTTCGTTCATATCTAATGAGTTACACAAACATTAGTGAATATATAAAAATTCAAATTCACAAATACTTTGAATAAAATATATATTGATTCTTTCTAGAAACCATAAATTATTGCTCTGTTTAATTGAAACTACAAATCATCTTTAATTGATAAAGATGTCAGAATATTAAACTTTTTATCTAGTTTGCAATTCATAAAAAGATGAGCAGTTCAAAGCGATCTTTGATGAGGGAGCAGATAATGAACGCAATTGCCTAATACTTACAAACAAACATCAATCACTCGCTTACCACGAGTTTTCAGTCTGGAATTAAAGTTCCAATGTTTAATCGAGAAGAAAACTTATCTTTATCAAACTCTAAGACAAACTATTTTTATCCATCGAATTATGACTAGATAAAAGACTTCCTGATCTATTTTTAAGAATTTATCATTAAACTTTATAACTGAATCATTAGCGTTAATTTCTTTTTAATATACGATATTGAATATAATAAAAATAATGGTTAATAGCAATATGTATTATTTAGATTTAATTGTGTGGTTTTATTGTCTAGATAAAATATTTTCCCCGAGGATATTTGGATGGTATTGACAGCTAGGTAACAGATTGGTTTTCATCAGCAATAGTCAATACATGCTGGCATTTCTCGATTATAAACGTCATGATAAAAGCGGCCTTCGATTAATTAACACCTAATCTCTTTCGTTATACTTCCTGACGGTTTGTGTTTGAAAAAAAAATATTTAAAAAATGTATATAGGACGATAACTGCATACTGTTCTTTTTTCGAGGACAGGAGATAGCGTAATTAGTCTTTACGATAGCTTATCTGCTATGAAAACCGCTCCGGAAATCAACACTTTTAACTTTTATCGACGAAATTCCGCAAATAAATCTGTTGAATTCATTGATATCCAATCAAATTAATTATTATGTCCAAGAGAAAAAGTTCAAGCTTCGATTTATAAATTTTATGAATACTTGCAACTTTAAAAATTTATTAATTTATGTGAAAGATAACTGCATGTTATCGAGAATAGGGAGGAGTGAAATGCTAATTATAATCGAATCGCTTAAGTTGAGGGGAAAGAACGGTGTGAAGAATCATCGGAACAATGATGAAAAAATTAAAAAAATTCTTTGCCAAATTTAGAATTTTGTGAAAATGTGCAAAAAGCACGTTTTTTTATTGAGTCATAATATGCACATAGCACAGATTTGGTAAAAAGTTGAATATGTCGAACCGAAAAATATATGAACCAAAGAAACATGATATAATTTTTTCTTTTTCGCAACAAAATTTGTTTTATGATTTAAAAACTATTTTCGTGGTTTCAGAACGTTTAAAAAAACACGAAAAAGTTTATTTTCCATAAACAAATAATGTTTCTTTGGTTTAAGCTGAAGGAATTTCAGGTTCGTAATATTGAACTTTTTCCAAAAAAGAGTGCATATGTTACTCAATAAAAAAAAACATGTTTTTTGAACATTTTCGAAAAATTGTAAATTAGGCAAAATTTTTTTGAATTTTTAATTTTGTATTATTGTTCATTGGCAAAAAATGAAGATAGGAAAAATTTGTCATCATCTTTGAAGCCATAAGAATTTTTTTCTGAATTTTCAAATCAAAAAAGGTTACAGAAGATATTAACTGCCAGTAATTTTTTGTTCACATTTCTTCGGATACCAACCTAAAAATTTGATTCCTTCAAATCAAACGATTGGATTAATTTTTGCATTTTTACGCCGCCATAATCGAGAAGTTTCTATATATTTAGCACGAACAAGAATCCTCAAATGTCGGAAAATATCGTTAACAGGAATTTGTGTCCAGAACCTTTTTTTCGAGTAGCGGATTTGAAAATTGAAATTGAAAAAAAGATTTCTTTGTTGTTAATTTTTCTATGGGCCCAAAAATTATGTTGAATTTTTTGTATGTAGAAATTGGTTCTTCAGCTTGAATCAAAGGAACATGCTATTCTTTTGCTATCATATAAAGAAAAAATTTTCGTGGTGTGCCAAATCTCAAAATTGCTCAAACAAGGCAAAGATCACAATTTTGAAACCAGTAAAAAAATGGTTTTTGTGATGAATTTTTAACCAAGAAAGATGTCTTAACAAAATAGTTTAATTTTCAACAAAATAATTGTATAAGCTGAATTTTTAGCTAAGAAAGATTAATTTTCTACCAAAAAACGAATTTTCAAGAAAAGAGTTGAATTTTCAAGCTAAAAAGTAACAATAACATAATAGTTTATAGTAAAAAATTTACTTTAAAAAAAAATGAATTTTAAATTAAAAAAGATGAATTCTCAACTAAAAATATACAGTTTTAACCATTTTGGGGTTGAAAATTCATGTGTTCTGAACTAACTACTTTCTTAACAAAAAAGTTTTTAGTTGGAGATTCATCATTTTAGTTAAAAATTCATTTTTTTTGGTTGAAAAGTTAACTGTTATGTTGAACATTCATTTTTCTTCTTTGTTCAAAAATTAACTTTTTTAACTAAAAATTTAACTTTTCCATTTTTTGTTAAAAGTTTATCTTTCTTAGTTGAACATTTACCTATTTGTTTGAAAATTCATGTATTTTGTTAAACATTCTTTTTTTTTATAGCAACCAATTCTCTTGGTTCAAAATTTAACTATTTGGTTCAAAATGTATGTATTTGTTTAAAATTGGCCCTTTTTGCTGGAAAACTAATCCAATTTGTTAAAAATTTAAATATTTGTTTGAAATTTATGTATTTTTATTGACAATCCGTCTTTTTGGTAATAAATCAATTTTTTTTTGTTAAAAATGAAACTGGTTGAAAATAGATAAGTTTTAGTTGAGAACTCAAGTCTTTTTTTTTTTGAATTCAGACTTTTTGGTTCAAGTCAACTGTTCTTTATTTAAATTCCAAATATTTTGTGATAAAAATATCAACTCTTTTATTCAAAGTTAAATTCTGCTTTTTGGGTTCAATTCAACTATTTTTTATTTAAATTCAAAATCTTTGTTGTTATAAATTTCAACTATTTCATTTTTTGGTTGTTAATTCATCTTTTTCAGTTGAAAATGAATATTTTTGGTTGAAAATTCATATTTTTGTTTAAAATTGTAACTATTTCGTTAAAAATTCAACTGTTTTGTAGAAATCTTGTCTTTCTGACTTGAAAATCCAACATTTTGAATAAAATTTGTTTGTCTTATGGCTGCAAACTGTTGGTTGAAAATGAATTTATTTTGGTTGAGGAGTCAACTGTTTTGTTGACAATTCGTTTTTTTTTCTGTTCAATTAAACTGTTTTTGATTTAAAATGAAAATCTTTTCTTAGTTGAAATATCAACTATTATATTTCTTGTGGAGAATTCATCTTTACTGGTTGAAATTTCTACTATACTTCGTTAAAATTTGAACCAATTTGGTAATTCATAAAAAACAAAATAATGACAAAATTCACCAAAAAAATTTAGTCGGCAAAAATTACGTAAGATAGAGGAAGGGTGCACTGTAAGAAAAAAGAAAAATTTGTGGTAAACTTCCCATACATGTATTGGAAGTAATAACCCATACAAGGATGGAAATTTTCCCATACCTCAGTACCATACTTCCCATACTTGTATGGAAGTTTTATCATAAAGTATGGAAAAGCTTCCAACAACCACCGGAAAATTTCTATACTGGTATGGGATATTCAAAAGTATAGAAGAAATTCCATATTTTGGTATGGGAAATCTACGATTATTTCTTATATTAAAAACTCATATACCATAACAGAGCAGGGGTACAGGATTTAAAACTTCAGAAAAAAAACTTAACATATTTGTGGGTGATTCTGATACCAATCTATTCAGATTATTAAATTTTCCAATTAGGAAAAGAAAACAATCAAAAATATTTCAAAACATTTACAAAAATCGCTAAAATTCGATACATTCTTTTGTTTCAATTTTTAATAAAAAGAAAGATTCCTTACAATAAAATTGAGGTAAAACTATGTAAACTACATTTAAAGAAATCTTAAATTATTCATAAGCAAACCCTGCAGATTGGAAAGACTCATGAGTTTAGTGTCTCTGTTTAAAATTACCGTGTTGCGTGTGGCAAATTTACCATACACTACTGAAAAAGTACTACTCCTTGTATGGGTTAATAACTTCCATTATATGTATGGAAAATTTACAATGATTTTTCTTACAGTGTGGAAGAACAACAGTATTAAATGTATTATAATCATCTCTGTTTATTTTATTTTGATCATTACTTTTGTTTTTAATTTAATTTATTCTGGTATGTGCATGTTTTTCAATAAATTCAAAAGGGTAATGGTTAAGAAAAAGAATTTGTTTAGATAGATCGATATTTTTTTCATGGAAAACTGGATGCGATAATTTAAGGGCTCTATCAATCAAATTTTTAATGATCCCTATCTTATTTTGAATAGAGAGTGATTTGAGAGAAAACTAAGTGTTCTACCTGAACAAATCTTTTTCCTATGTCAGTCAGTAATAATATGTCTTTCATCGGTTTTCATTAAAGTCAAATCTAGAAAATTTAATTTTCCTTCAGTTTCAATTTCAACAGTAAATTGTAATCTTGGGTGTATACTATCAAAAGCATTAAGAAGAGCGGTAACATTATTTTTATGTGCACTAAGTACTGAATCATCAACATATCTTGGATAAAAATAATCAATATTAAAATCAATTTTTAACGTATTTTATGCACGACCCCCCTAAGTAGATCTGAAGTTTTTATTTCCCACTAAACCTTAATTAGGGTCTTTAATTTTTCGGTCTTGTTTGAAGGAACTAATGAATTGTCGAGTCGATTCGAGGCCGATTATGTATTGAGATCATAATAATAATTTCGGAACACGAATAATCGACCGGCCCATCGTCGCAAGGCGTATCAGAAAAGATCATTCCGGTTGTTCTCGAGATGATTTAAAATCTTGTCTGATGCGTGTTTAGTGTCTATTACGCGACTGCGTTAACGCATAAAAATTGCGGGCCCAATAGACGTTAATTTAATTCGTATTTATGTAAGGCAAACCAGCACTATGAATCACTTTAATCCCATAAGCCTAATCAATAGGCTTTATGAATATATGCAAAGGCCTTTTCCTCGCGCTTATGGAATAAATCATTCAAAACGCAAAACAATGAACACTGACCTGAGCACAAACATAAATGGAACTAACAGCTTTAAATAAAGCATCAAGTTCGCGATTAAATTTTAATGAAGAATTACTATCAACAAGTCGATAATTAATTTATGTTTACTATTTTTAAATTACGAACCATTTTATTTTTACCACGTTCGCAAAGTTGATATGCGAGACTAAAAGCTTTCACGGTCATTGAGATTTTAAAATGCTTTTAAAGCTAAAAATTTATTTATTTAAAGTTATAAAAACTGAACTGCAAATTCAAAACACTCAAAGTGAAACTCTTTTGAATTTCAAGCTTTTATAATTAAAGCTTAAAATTTTTTGAAATTTTTTTTCAAACGCGGAATAAATTGCACGCATAAGCTGGAAGACTTTAACACTTTTCAATTGAACAATTTAAAAATAAATACCGCTTGAATGCAAAACAAATTTTTTTCACTATTATAAATTGTACAGTTTAAAGATTCAAAAACATGTTAATCAAATCTATCACTTTCAGTGTTCTTAATTGAAGAATGAATCAACTCAATCAACAAAATCATCCAAATTTGTTTTGAAATCTGTTTAAATATTCTCTTAAAGTTATAAGAACCTTAAGAAAATTTTATTATTATCTTGAAATCTTTCAGAATCCTTGAAAAGCTTCAAAATGTTATTCACAAATCTTCAAAAATCCACATTTTGTTAAAAATTTTTGTGAATCTTTTCAAATTTTAAATTATTTTTTAAATTATCTTAAAATCTTCCAAATTATTTCTTTACGATTTTGGAAATTTTTAAAAATATTTTTAAATATTCTCTTAAAATTAATTTTTCAGAATAAAAAATCACTTTCAATTTTTCTAAAAATCTTAATAAATTTTTTTAATCTTTTGAGACCTTTCTAAAAGATTTAAAAACTTCTAAATTTTGTGTTTAAAATCTTCAAAAATCTAAAACTTCTTATACATTTTTTGAAATCTTTTAAGTTTTCAATTATTTTTTACATCTTTCAAAACTTAAAATGTATTAAAATATTCTGTCAAAATTAATTCTTCAAAATAAAAAATCATTTTAAAAACTTTCAAAAGTTTTAAATTGTTTAGTTATGAATATCAGATTTATAATTGCTCGTTTTAAATAAACTAATATTAAAAAATTGTTCTTTTTCTTAATTATAAGTTCTGAAACTGAAAGTTAAAAATGAAACATTTTAGACTGAAACAACATTTGAATAGGATTTGAAATTGAATAAAAGCGTTTAATTATAAATTTATTAATTTGCAACTATTTTTCGAATTTGAAAATAGTTTATGAAGTTCCAATCGGACTTTTAAATTCGTTTAACTACAAGGACTTTTGAATTCAAAAAGTTAAATTTTTAACATTATAATCTATAATATGTTTAATTTTGAACAGATTCAGAATCGTCCTTTAAAATCAACTAGTGTATAATTTTCAATAGTCGAACTATAGTTTAATTTAAAAAATCATTATTTAATTTATATTTACAGTTAGTTATTAATGAATTACACGAATTTTTAAAAATTAAATATGAAACGCTTTAAATTTATAACCTTTCAAATGAAAAGATAACAATTCCAACAAAATATATGAATTTTTAACCAAAAAAAAATTCATTTTCAACCATAAAGATAAATTTTCAACCAAGATGATTAATTTTCTACCAAAAAGACGAATTTTCACCAAAATACATAAATTTTTGACCAAATAATTGGTGTTTCTACTAAAAAAGATAAATTTTTAATAAAAAAATGGAATAGTTAAATTTTCAGTTGAAAACATTAATTTTAATTTTCTACCAAAGAGATTAATTTCCAACTAAGATGACTAACCTTCAACAACATTTTTTTTTGTTTTCAACAAAATAGTTGAATCCTCCACTAAAACAGATGATTAATTTTCAATAAAACAGTTGGATTTGTTACTGAAAAAGAAAGAATTAATACCAGAAAAAAAGATTAATTTTTAACATGCAAATTTATTTTCGACAAAAAAAGATTCATTTTTTATCAAAAGAGAAAACGTTTTAACAAAAAAGTTGAGACTATTTGAGAAAAAATTTAAACTTTCATTCCGAAAAGATAAATTTTTAATCAACAATGGAATAGTTAAATTTTCATTTGAAAGGAATTAATTTTAATTTCCTACCAAACGAAGATGATTAATCTTCAACCAAAAAAACTAATTTTCCACAAAACAGTTTCATTTTGATCAAAAAAAAAAGACATTTTTACCAGAAAAGAGATAAATGTTCAACAAAAAAGTCAAGAAAGTTTTTGTTTTGAGCAACCAAAAAGAGTTGAATTTTCAAGCCAAAAGACAAATTTTTCAGAAGATAGTGCAATTTTTAATTTCAAAAAGTTAATTTTCACCCAAGAAAGATGACTTCCATTAAAAAAGGCGAGTATTCTATAAAAAAAATATAAATTCTGAACCAAACATATTATAGTAGACTTTTCAAACAGAAATAATTAAATTTCAACAAAAAATAGTTGGATTTTTGTGTTCGGTTCTATTAATTCAGTTAGCATTTAAACAAAAAACAAGAATAGGGGAAGTTTTATGGAAATAGGGAAAAATAGAGGAATTCTTTAAAAAGGAGGAACAGAATGGAATGAGAGAGAATGTCAAGTCTGATATTGAATAGCATTTTCATAGCATTGATTACTATAGATTTCATACATACTTGATTAATTAAATTTTCTTTTTTTTCATAAAATCTAAAATGAGAAGTATTAAAGTGACTAAAGTGGGGTTTTCCTTTAAAAAAAATAACTATAGTGTCTTTTTCTTTGAAAAGTGATTAAAAAGTGACTAAAAAGTGGCTTAAGTGAATATATGTAGCAGTCCTGCATTTTACTCGCATTTTTATTTTGATCATTTCTCTCTGAAAATAAAGATTCTCATTAAACATAATCTGTTATAAATTCATATTTATTATCGCTCTCTTCATTTCGCAAGAAAAATGACGGGTCTTGTACATCGACCTAAATCCGACGCATGTTATGTGCGTTATACGAGTGCTTGTTTTTTTCACTCCACTACAATACGATTTTTAAGGAAGCATTTATGAAACTTCAAGCTACACTTTTTATAAATCGAGCTTATGGGCATCGTATTTTTAAGCCAGTAGCGATTAATTACGCATCTGAGATGACAAAAAAAATATACCGAACCATAATCGATATATTCTTTAGTATAGCGGCATGTAATTGATCAATCAAGTTTTACAGTTCAGGATCATTAATCAAGTTCTTCAAAGGTAATTAATCAAGATCTGTATAGACACTCACATCAGTCTCATAACAATGGTTCAAATCAAAGTTATTTTCTCGGATCCAAATCGAATGCTCTGTTCCTCTAACTACCGAACTAATGCCATTTTCGAAAACGAAAATAGGCTTTTCATATTCAATATTTGATAACAATGGGAAGATAAATTGATTATAGTGGGTATTAGGATTCTGATTCTCAGTTCTGTTTTAGGAGTTTGGTATTGATTAATCTTTGACCTTGGTTTTGAATTTACAGAATGAAATCCCGGGTGTAAAAAACGTGACAAAAAAAAACGAACTATTGATTAATTTATCTTAATCATAATAATAACCCATTAGGGATTTTATTATGATTTGATTAATGATTTATGGTTTGTGTTTCAGAGAGCTGCCTCCCATTTACTTTGTTTAATAACACTTTTTGTTTAATACATTCATATTTATTAGACAATTTAAATTTCAATCGATGAACTATTAAAAACTGATAAATAAAACGGCCCCTATCCGAAAACAACCGAGTCCAGGAAACTATGTTTCAATGATCAACCAGTGAAAATTCACTGAATAGACAATGAAAATCCTTACTGATTTGGTTCTTGTGAAGTTGGCTTTTGTATAATTACATATATAACAATGGATAACAATGCAAAAGCCAAATTCACGGGGAAGTTATTTATGATTTTTAATGTAACAACAAATTTTCTTAAGTATAGAGAAGTATAGATTAATTATCTAGTGTTATTTAAATATTTATTCCACTAATAAAGTATTCTATTTAAAAAAATTACGAACTCTTAATCACATGAAACCAATATCTCTTTAACTTAATAAAAATATCTTTTAGCCATCTAACATAAGTATTTCTTTAAAACAAAGGAATAACGAAAAGAATGAAAGGGATATTTATTTCACATCAGAGGGGTTGGTAAGATTATTCCGAAGAAACACTTCTTTTAATTACATAACTTGATATTTAAGTGAACAAATGACTTCATTCAACTAAAGAAACATCTCTTGAACTTAATTGAAACATCATTTAGTTATCTGAATATTTCTTTCAATGAGAGAAATCTTGAGATAACTGAAAGGGATATTTATTTCGCATAGGGGATTGTCAAGATTATTCCAAAGAAACATTTCTTTTAATTATATAAATTAATATTTATGTAAATAAATCACTTTATTCAACTAAATAAATATTAAGTTGTAATATATTCAGGGATCACAGCCCGAAAGGAGCTCAAAAAAGGGGAAATAGGGTGGTTTTCTCACGAAAAAGGGGAAAATTGGGGAAATATTATAAATTTATTTTCATATATCAAAAAGAACAAACAATCTTTTTTCAAGAAATGTTACATTTTAAAATAATTTTCAATGATTCTTCAATTATTTCTGCCATTGAAGATTTATTTTTAAAAATTGGATAGACTTAGATCGTTGAAAATCTATCCAAAGTGATATAAAAAAGTGCGGGAAAACATAAAATTAGTTAAATACACAATTTTGATATGTTCAACATCATTCTCATAAATATTTCTTTCCGAGATTTGTCATTTCATCCTTGCTATAATTAATACTTTCAATGTAAATTTAAAACTAAACTCACTTGAAACATGTACCTTATTTATTTATAAATTATGTATTCAAGTGCTATAATTGCTTTAATTATTGTTCAAAAACGGGTACAAATTCAAATATCGTATATTTAAAGAGAAAAAGGGAAGTTTTTTTGAGAATAGGGAGAAAAAGTGGAATATCAAGAAAAAAGGGGAAACTAAAAAAAAAAGAGGAAGAATGTGCACTCTGTATATATATATATACATATATATTTTTTTTATCAGAGACACAAATCAAAAGTTGTCTTGAAACAAAAGCATAATCCTCTTGCCTATTTTGTTTTGAGCCACTTAAAAACCTTATTTACACAAACAGACAGTTTTGGCTGCAATATTAGTTAAAGTTTGTCACAAAAAGATAATGTTTGCTGCGAAAAGATCCTTTCTGAGGCAAATGAAATTCCTTTTAATCTATAATTTAAGATGTATTCCATGTGTGTCAAGAAGCATCCTTCGGACACAAGACCATATTTCTCTGAATGCATTCCAAGAATTTTTTTTCAGTGTAGGGTCAAAGAAAAATTTGTGATTGTGTGATTGAAACAACATTTTTTTGATTCAAAAATACCATAGTTCAACTCAAAGAACTTGTATTTGAATCGACCAAACTCTAGTTTTGATATCATCAAACAAATGTTTTTTTTTATTCAGGCATATTTTTCTGAGTATAATGTTTAACTCTTGTGATAATTTATGTCTTTTAAACATAGATATTGAAGTATGGATTAAAATTAATTGAAGAAGCCTACTCTTAACCCCAATAGCCCTTAAGAGCAGTACTTAAAGTACTCGTAAAACTACCCTAGATTTATAAATTTTCAATTTGAACCCGGTAAATGCAATTTCCAGGAGCTAATTCGAGTGGTAGCACGCAATCGCAACTTAACGTCCCTGGTGCGTGATAATTTAGAATGATCCTAGCCAGAATTCCATTAGAACTTTGGGATTCTCGAATAACACGGAAGCAACGATGTCAAATTGGCATTCCGAAGTGTATGCATTATTCCTATTTTCCGTGCAAATACCGCACGTGCTACCATTCTCATTATCCGCTGCTGATTGATATGATTTATTTGCGGTGCAGTTGTGTCCTCTCCTATAAATGTATAGGCAATCACGAGCATACATTATCATTCACGAGTACTGGCACATGCAAGAGCAGGCGATAATAGTCGTTACACGTCCGCTAATTTACACGACGACGTGAACACCGAACGCGGACATCGAGAAAGAAAAATTCTGGAAAATCTTTCAATTTTGGTTTAAACTACTAGATTGTTTTAAGTTAAATCAGTCAGGGTGGCCGCAAAACGTCCTTTTCAAAATTTCCTGATTTTTCTCTATACTGTTAAAAATAATATTAACTTTGATATACCCATGTATATTAAAATTAATATATCAATCATATTAAATCGCCATTAAGAGCGTGTATATTAAATTTCATATACATTCATGTTAATGACTTACAAGAAAAATCAGATAATTCCATTTTACACAAATTCAAAATAAGTTCAACATGAATTTTCGACTCTGAATAATAAAACATGATACCTTCTTCCAGTTAATCAAAAATATGACTAGATTTTAAGTTGAAAAGATCAATTAAACAAACAAATAACAGACCTAACCTACAATCAACTATACTAACATTAAATTTCTTCTATTTAGACTGAATTTTGGAAACAGTTCCACCCATACGTTGCACTTTCATTATAAATAACAATTCAGTCAACGAATTCTAGATTATTAATTTAATTGCGAATATTTGACACGATTTAAAGAAATGAAAGCACTTTTCAGTTTTCATGCACACTACTATACCGACCTGTATATTAAATTTAATACACATGTATATTAAATTCACTACACCAATGTATGTTACATTTCAGTAGTGGTAGTGCATATTTGCTTCACATACATGTATATTAAATCTCATACAGATTTTTCTAACAGTGTAATATTTATCATTTTCCCTGACCATTGATATTCAAAGATCAAAGTTCTAATCTTGCAACATTTTTATTATAGAATCTTTTATAAATAGAATAAAATAAATTTGAATTTGAATTGATGAATACATTTTCAATTTATTATTTGAAAGAGTGAAAAATTCAACTATTAAAACCGAACAACTGATCAACGCTGACTAATTTCTAACCCAAAAAGTGACTAAATGTTAATATTGTCATTGTGACTAACTTTCTTTTGAAATTGAAAGAATTTAAAAGAATTCAAAGAAATTTATAATAAGTACAGGCAAATTTTAACAAATTCAGAATAAATTCATACAACTTCAAAACAATTCAAGTATAAATTGAAAAAAATTGACCGATTGGTTGCAATAACGGCATTCTTGCATTTTCAGAATTTACTGGTTATTTATTTGTTCTTCATAAGTTTATGTGCAAAACAAATTGGAAAAATTGATTGAATTTAAGAGACTTCCAATGAATTCAGAATAATTTAAAAGAATTCAGGATGGATTAATAAGAATTTAAATTAATTGCAAAATATATTTGAAAATCTCTTCAAATCTTTGAAAACCTACGAAATCCCTCACTTCTCGTGAACAAATGTTTTAAAATTAAAAAAAATCAAATCTCATGAAATGCTATGAAATCTGATGATACTCAAATCTTATAAAATCCCATAAAATCTTTCAAAATATCTTAAAATCTTATAGGTCCTGTGAAATCGTTCCATATCTTCGAAAATTCTAGGAAATTCTTTATAACCGAATGCAAATTTTTTTAAATCCCTTAGTCATTAAAACCCTTGGAAACCCCCTGAAATCAATCAATCAAAAATCTCTTGAAAATTCCTTAGAATTAAAAAAAAAACCTAAAATCTGATAAAATCCCCTAGAATCTTTTAAAATATCTTAAAACCTTATAGGACCGAGACCTGAAATTTTGGAAGAGAACACGAGTTGGTAGAATTAAATTTTGGAGAAATTGTTTAAACAATTTTTTTTATTTTTGCTACTTGTATTTCGGGAGCCTTAAATGAACCTTAAATTATGTCTGAGGTAAAATTTAGTTTTATTCACTGGTTGTGGTAATTTTCATAACGTTAAGCTGGCACAAAACATTGCGTTTTAAAAAAAGAATAGAACAAAAAAATCTGACGATTTCCGGTCTTTTATATCTTAAGAGTCTTAAATGAGCCTTAAATTATGGCATTATGAAAAATGTGTTATTTTTTTTAACGACTTTTACGAGTATGGTGGTGCCAGCTTAACGTTAAGCTAGCGCAATCAGCTTTTTTTTATAAAAAACGTTGAGCATTAAATTTCGCAATAGGGCATTAAATTAGCCTTAAATGAGCCCTAAATAGTGATATAGGTCATTTCTTTATATCACAATAGTGTTGTGCCAGCTTAACAGACCTGAAAAAATTGTTCTAAATCTTCCGAAATTTTAAGAAATTCTTCAAATATCACTGAAATTATTCTGAATCTCTAAAAATCTTTCCAATCTTTGGAAATCCATTGAAATCTTGTGAAATCGCTTAAAGCTGTTTAAAGCTCTTGAAAATTCCTTGGAATTTTAAAAAATAACATAAAATATTTCAATTTCTTTAAAATCCCTTCCAATTATTGAAATTAACTTAAAATCCATTGAAATTTGTATAATTTCTAGTTTCTTAAAAAAAAGCATAAAGAAATTAAGAAATTAAAAAAAATTTTAATTTGCAACTTTAGGTACAAATGAACAAAAGTGCATATTTCGTAATTTTTTGAAATATTATATTTCTATTTTCTACAGAGCAGCTTGTGTAAATGGATTTTTACGGATATTGTGTAAAAATGGCTCATGTTTAGGATTCGTGAAATAAATTTGAAACATATTTTGATTTTGTTCCACACACACAAAATTTTAAAAATTTGTAATTGTTCAATTGACTTGCTCAATAGTGAGAAATTGTGGGAATTTACTTTTTAATTTCTTCGTAATACTACAAAGAAACTTTTTAGTGCTATTACCAACGAATCTAATCATTTCGAGTTTTTTCGACCCACCCTATAGATGTTAACCCATGGGTTAATTTATTGAGTTACTTTTGTACTGCTTCTTACATAAATTCCTCGACTTTTGGCATTTTTTTTTTTTCAAACTGCCTGACTTAAATTCCCTGACCTTTCCCTGATTTCCAGATTTTCCCTGACCTGCGATTACCCTCTATAACGAAATTAATGTGTAACCAAAGTAAGACTTTTTCTGTGTATGCGCGTATAAAATAAATGTGTGCAGCTGCAAATGTGCAATTTATTACATTATTAAGTACATATCTCGAACATGTAGCACGTACCGTTCAACTCGAATGATATAACACCGATAGACAGTTTAAGTCGATTTTTCTTTGCGTAAGACTGGCATCGTTTCGTCAGCCTTACCTTCGTGGCGTGACTCTATGACTCATTAACTTAAAGAACAGTGCTTCCTTATCGACTTTGAAATTGTGCCGTCTCTGACAAAGTTAATTTCACTGACTACAATCTGAAATTTTATAAATTCGACGTAGACCACATGACTCCGATCAACTATACACGTACCCATTATATCCTTCAAAACAAAAACAAAAAATCGAACCAAATGCTCATTGTTTCTACTTATCTTCTACAATGACTTATTTTTTCAAATATTTCTATTCTATAAATCCTATAACTAAAGCTGCATTACGAAAACACACAAAATTAGCTATATTTGCCAGTTGCCAATCCGAATAATGTTCAAATCTAATTTTTTTTAAATTTTAACAATAAGTATCCTATATATTGTTTAATCTTAGTAGCGATTTGCATACGAGAATAAAAATTGTTCAAGCGAGATGTAAATGACGAAACAATATGTGAATCATACAGTCACTAAAAACGAGTTATTTGTCTGTTATACATATGTATTCCGCAGCAGCGCGAGTTTGTATTTTTAAAATGATGTAATAAATGTAAAAACTTTCGTTCGTTAGTGAAGTTTCGATATTACATGTAGATAAGGAATCGTGAATCATCATTTCAAATACGAATAAAAGCAAAATTTTATGCGTGAATCATCGTTTCAAATACAAGTAAAAGCAAATTTATGTATAACTGCAGTATTCTTACATACTACGAATAATGGAGAATATTTTTTTATCGATCTGCTTATTATCGATCAATAAAAATCAATAAATGTACCTCTAATTGTTAGGGAAAAGTATAATTTTATTGATAAAAACAGTGACCCCAATTTCCAATACTATGAACATCATTTTTGTAATTAAATGGATCAGATTCAAAATGACTTTTTCTTTAAACTTTTTTAAAAATACAATGAATATTATAGAAAATAGAATATAAATATTAAAAAAGTTTTAAAAATCCAAGAATCACTGTTCCACACAAGCACATGCATTGTAAATTAAAATCTGTATGGTGAGAAAAACATGCATTAAAAAGCAATTACATATTACAAATTCGATAGCATATCACGGAAATAATGTAAATTACGATTCCAATTTCTAAATGCGAGTTTAATGTCCTCTAAAAGTAACTAATGGACTATTATTATTTTGTAATCTATATTTGTGAAATATGTAAATGTAACGCTAAAATAAATTTCCGAGTGCTATTCGAATTCGTGAAAAAAAATGAATTGTTATATGAGGATTGTCCACAGTTTGTGGAGAATCGTATGGTGTTGTCCAACTCTTTGGTTGCTAGACACAATCAGCTTTTTGTACAAGACTCTTAATTTTAAAAAATGTATTTAAAAATTTCGATAAAGTAACTCTGATTAACGATATTGAAATTTGCACACAACTTTCTTTCAATCGTTCACACAGCAGTATTCCACCTGCCTGCCTAACTATATCTAAAAAACGCAAAACTCGTTCTCACCAATACAAGCATTCATTGACTATAATTTTCCCCCGATAAAAAAAACCTATTCCACGGGTATTTCTTTCAATCATTTTATGTTACTTACGGCTTTTATTTTCACTTAAAATAATAATCATTAAAACATCCTATACTATACGAGATATCTTCTTAATTATAACTTTCTTAGTTTAAAGACCTCTACTAATATTTTTTCAATTTGCTTCAACTATTTTATAGAATATATTAAAGATTTGTTTACACACGAAGAAGCCTTCTAGACTCTTATTGTATATTCTTTTCACAAATTAACATATCCTCTTCGATGCACTTGTTTGCATATTGAAAAATTCAAACAGCAAATCCTGAGCTCATATAAACATTAAACATTGCATAAAAATGTAAAAAGTCATTAACTGAAACATTAAAGTTTAGCTAATGGTTACTATGCGATTTGAAAAACTATAAAAATTGACTCACCCTCGAAGATTTTACTCCCATCAGTCGGACTGCCAAAAATCTCAGCATCCTTCCTATCCAGAATCACAACGAATGGGGGATGAACCTGATTTTTTAAAATATTAACTACTTTAATTAGCAAATATAAAATAGTTTCTAAATATTTACAAATAATCAAATTAATAAGCACTCAAAATTGGGACAATTCTACACATGAAGCATTTAAAAGTGAAAATTCAAAAGCAAAAATTGAATAACTTTCGAGTTGAATGTTAACCTTTTATACAATTTCAAACTGGGAGTTGCTACTTTGAATAAGTTTAATTTCAATATTTCAAAGCTTTCGAAATTGGCTACGGTATTTAAGAATATATCATAATTATTGCTATACTAAAACTTCCAAAATGAAATAATTTGGAAGGATTTAATTCAAAATATTTATTTTGAATATTAGGAGAGCCTCAAGAAATGTATCAATAACATTGAAAATTGAACAATAATTGGATTCCTTTAAAGTAGTTGAATTTTCAACAAAATAGACTTATGTAAACACACATTTAAAAAATCGACAAGTCAAAAGAATCAAAAATGTAAAGAAACCATTTTCCCCCAATAGTCATTTTGTGGCTTTTTAAAACTATTTATTTTCTAGCAAGTTTTAAAATGTATTACAAACGCATCCAAACTTCTAACTGAGAACAAAAAACACCGCAAGAAAGTTAAGAAGTTGAAAAAATAAAATACAGATAAACTCAAAATTGAGCATTTTTAAATTCTCCTATTTATCTATTTTTCAATCCTTCACCTTTATACGTTTTTTTCTAGTTTTTTTTTATTTGAAGTCTCAAGACATTCAAAAGCCTTTTTTTAATTAGCTAGAAAAAAATCAAAACTGAAAATTAAATGTGGAATACTGTCTTTCTTCGCGCTTTTCCAGCCTTGGACTTGTCAATTGTGTTTATAGTTATTTCCGAGGTTATTTCTTATCCGTGAAAGGCTCTGAGTTGTTCAAAATATTTATTTAAGGTTACCTACAAAAAAATAAATATTTTTCTTCATTTTAAATAAAAAATACAACATTCAGTGCTTTATTTTCATTTTGTCTATCTTACACCTGTTTTCTAATATTTTTTTATCAGTATTGTTCCGAAATATTTAAAATAATTTTTGAAGCTAGCTAGAAGAAGAAAAAATATTCAAAACACTATGAAAATGACTATGTTGGAAACATGCTTCTTTTCCGTTTTTGATTCCTTAAACTTTTCAATTTATTCGAGTATTTTTTGATAATTAGAAACCCCTCAGATTAGAGGTCAAAAATATCTTTGTAAACTGAGCTGGAAAAATAATTTTTTTTAATACACACATCTTTAGTTTAAAAATTTGCTGGATTTATATTTTTTATTCTGTAGGAATGTCAAAAACAATAAAAAAATTGACATCGATGAAAATAACTAAAAATGATGAAAATAATACAATAATTTTCTCAGAAACATTTAAACTTACCTATCATATTATAAAGCTTATATTTGATAACGTTTGCTACAAAATTCATTAAATCTTGAAGACTTTTATAGTGACAACAGTCATACAGAATTTAATAAACTTAAACTTTAGTTTATAAAAAATTCCGGGACTCTTTAACGTTTTCTCTTATATTCCCTGAACATTTTTTAATTCCCTGACTTTCCAGAATGTACTGACCAATAGCAACCCTGATTTATCTCTGAATCGTTTGAACACTCCTCAGCCATTTTGTACTTTTTGCTAGAAAATTTAGTGAAAATAAGGAAATTCCCGCTTCAAAAATAAAATATTATAATTTTCACAGTTTGAATTTTAGCAATTAATTTTTACCATCCTTGATTAAAAAAGTTTCAAATTGTACAGTTGTAAATTCTTGATCTCGAAAATTGTGACATTTTATTTAAAATTGATCAACCTTGAAGACTTGAACAGACAATTTTTGAAGCTTAATTGAATATGAATTTATTTAGAAAATTTCTCACTTTTGAAGTTTGTAATTTTCAAATTATGCGATTGAATTGCAGATCAAAAAATAAAATTTCGTGACAAAAAGTTCCTATCTAATATTAAAAAATCAAAGACTCATAAACATATTCGTTGTAAATAATTTCAGTCTTATCAGACGAACGCGATTTAAAAAGCACATTACTCCTTATCGTTATCTTCATTAATCAACATCCGTAGTCATGAAGTCTCCATTGTATTAAAAAAGAAATTCTATATTTATTAACTCACGATTTATTAATATAAAATAATATTTATAATTTACTGGGTTAAAATTATATTCATATTTAAGGGAATTTGCAAGGAAATATAGCAGTCGATGTAGGAAAGAATAAACGACCCGCGTCGTACGTGCGAAAATGAAAAACATGGAGATAGAGTGAGGAAGGTCGCGGTAAAATGCCGCGCCTTGTCCCAATTTTTAATTCAATTCTTACTCGACTCACACAATGATACACTCAGAATTATTCAAGTTTAAAATTAACATTCGAAAATATCTTACGAAATTTATATTAGCCTAAGTTTTTTTTAAAAACATCATAAACAAGATAATAATATTCATAAACGAATCAATAAAATATTGAATTGCTCAGATGGAAAAGTAATTAATGAATATTATTCACCATCGTCAAGTGAACGTTACAAGCTGCACGTACGCCGAGGAAATTATGTTGGATTTCTAGATTAAAACATAGCAGGTGGATTTTCTTTTCTTTCATCCTTTTTTTTCTGAATAAAATTATGCTGCATTTCCAAATAAAAAAAAAATAGCACGTGGATTTGCTTTCTCATTGTCTGATAAACTTGCCTTTAAGCCTGACAAACAATTACACATTAAACAATTAGATAGTTAAGGTCTGGAAATATTGTTCATACTTTAGTTTACTCAAAAACATCATAAAAACGATAAGCGGATTTATAGTCCCTTCAGTTTAGATCAAACAAAGTGAAGTCTATTATTCTTAGATAAAAAAACATTAATCCAGTTTAACCTGATATGGGAATTAGATTTGTTTCTCAATTTTTTTTATGGAACAACAACATCCAGAATTATTCGATACAAATTTTTATACTCTATATTTGTAGAAATTGAATGAGATCATGAAATGAGTCACTTAAAAAAATTTGGTTAAAACATGTAACAGAAGCGGTTGAAATTAGGCAAGCACGCACATTTGTGGCGTGAGTCTGGCTTTTTTGTGCCAAATCAATATTTTATCGAATTGTATTTTCCTTATC
Source organism: Andricus quercusramuli (assembly GCA_932178445.1). Lineage (NCBI taxonomy): Eukaryota > Metazoa > Arthropoda > Insecta > Hymenoptera > Cynipidae > Andricus > Andricus quercusramuli. The sequence goes on from CAKNXH010060641.1 coordinate 37,626, forward strand.
GGGAATGTTCTATGTATAGTCATAAAATTAATCGCAAGAGACAATCAGAAAATATTATGCTTTGCCTCTGCAGCCATGATAGCTTTAAAAACATTTTATTGATAAGAAGAGATATTTATTCATAATACTCAAGTTCAGTAATATTTTATTAATTAAGAAAAACAACTAAAATGTTAGAAAAAAATAGAGAAATTAATTAAATATATTATTCGATTCAATATATTTTCTTGCATATAGTCTTAGCCCAGTGGATTGAATTAAAACACCATTTTTTCAAAGGGGAACTATTCATTGAAACTTTTCAATTGAGCCGAAGAGTGCTTTGTTTAAATCATGTTATTATCATTATTGACTAGTTTTTTTTATTCCCAACTTTACTTGCTATTCAGTCAATCCTGCTGCTTTGATTAAATAGAATATTGTATGAGCAAACGTCCAAGTCTGAGAACTTTTTACTCTTCGCTAGGATCCAGCTGTAGGGATCCAATATTCCAATCTTTTATCAGCGATGAGATAGGAAATGTCGAATATGCTTTTATCGATAAAATCGCCGACCAATCGCCGAGTGCGAGAGGTAGCGAGATATGAATTATGTATGGTAAAGCGAACAGCGTTTCCAGATTCTCTTTTCGTTTTATTGGAAAGCATCGTATTCCCATTCTGGGCTAATATTGTTTTTATATTCAAAAAGTACATATCAGAAACGTAATACTGTTGAGCAGTAATCGCAAGGCAAAGGGATTCAAGACCGAGCTTCGCACTACACTCAGAAAAATCATTTCTTCAACCGAAAAACTGTTTTCTTGGGTATACACGAAAATTCGGTTATCAACCAAAATTTTGGTTGATTCAACAAAATATTTGATTGATCCAATAACATTTTGTGGTTGATTCAACCAAACAGTTTTTTGAGTGTATACAACACGCGATCAGATTGAGATTATAATCCAAAAAAATGGTCCCGAGAAAAAGCCTTTTTTGGCAACCCTTGTTAATTGGAGCCATTATAGGGAAACATAGTTGATAGTGACCGCAAAACATCATATCAAAACCTCCTGACTTTTCCGTGATGAATTTTCAATTTATTATTCTCAAATTTGCTGCAGCCTACTTTACTTGAAAAAAAGTGACCTATTTCAACCGGAAAAGTGACAAAAACCGACTAATTTCTATACCAAAAAGTGACTAATGTGCATTAATAATGCAGTCTGGCAATATGCAATATTACAATGCGGAATATGTCACACAAAATTATCATGAACCTCAGCATTAAATACTTACTTGCATATAAAGCACAATTTATTTCCTGAAAGAAAATTATTAAATCAAAGGAAAAATCAATTAAAGTATACAGTTTTTTTACTTTTTTTTTTAGATTTTCAAACCTCATGGGAATTTTCAATTGATTTCCATATTTTGAAGTGATTTTCAAGATTCACCACTTTTCCCCTTTTTGAAGAATACCTCTGTTTCTCCTGTTTTCAAGAAATTTTCCCATTTTCTTGATTTTTCGTTAAAATTTTTTTTTTGGTTGAAAATTGAAATTCTCTAAACTGGAAATTTAACTATGATAACTATGATAACTAGATGAAAATTCATGTATTATGTTTGAAAAGCTGTGTTTTTTGGTAGAAACGTCATCTTCTTAGTTAAAATTTCATCTTTTTCGTTAAAAGTTCATCTCTTTGGTTGAAAATTTGACTATTTTATTGAAAACTTGTCTTTCTTTTAATTCAAAGGTTTTTGATTTAAATTAAAATCTTTTGTGGTTAAAATATCATCAATTACACTTTAAGTTGAGAATTCATCTTTTTTGTTTGAAAATGCAACTACCTGATTCTTAAAAATTAATTTTGTTGAACATTCTTAATTTTAGTTGAATATGCATCTTTAGAGTGGAAAATTTAATCATTTTCTAAAAACTGAAAACATAACAATTCAATTTTTGGTTGAAAATTTATATTTCTAATTGAAAATTGATCATTTGTATGTAAAAATGTAATTATTTGGATGAAAATTTACTTATTTTTCGAGGATTTGACTATTTTGCTGAACATTCTTTTTTTGATTGAATTCAACTGTTTTTTTTATTTTTTTTTTAATTGAAATAGTTTTTGTTTGAAATATGAAGTATTACAGGTTTTTTTTCTAGAATTCATCTATGCGGTTTGAAAATTAACTTTTTTGTTCAAAATTCTTATTTTCAAATTAAAAATTCAATAGTTTCGTTGAAAATGCGTATTTCTTGTTTAAAAATTCACCCCCTAGTATTTTGTTTGAAAATACCACTATTTGGTTAAAAATAAAACTATTTATGGAAAATTTATCTACTTTATTGAAAATTCGTTTTCTTGAATAGAAAATTAATCTTCTGGCCGTGTATTAAACTATTTTGTTAGAATTCGTTTTTATTGGCTCTATTTAACTTGTACAAAATTAGTTTTTTTTTTAGATTAATTTTTTCAACTGAAAATGTAACTATTCCATTTTTCATTAAAAACTTGACTTTTTTGTTCGAATATTCAACTATTTATTTAAAAATTCGTCTTTTTTGGTTTTATTTTAACTAGTAGAAAATTATGTTTTTTGTTGTTAAAAATTAATTTTTCAATCTAAAAATGTAACTATTCCATTTTTTGTTGAAAACTTATCTTTTAGTTGAAAATTCATAGTGTTGCCTGGAAAATTCAACTTTTTTGTGGCAAATTCATGTAATTTGTTGAAAAATCGTCTTCTGGGGAGAAAATTAATCTTCTGGTTGTGTATTCAACTAATTTGTTAAAACTCTTTTTTTTGGCTCTACTTGACCAGTAGAAAATTATTTTTGTTTAAAGATTAATTTTTTTTAACTGAAAATATAATTTTCCATTTTTTATTGAAAAGTTATATTTTTTGTTTTAAAATTTAATAATTTTGTAACAATTGAACTACATAGTTGAAAATTAAGTTTTTTGTTGAAAAATCTTATTTTTGGGTTAATAATTAAATTGTTTTGTAGAAAATATGTGTTTTATGTTTGAAAAATCATCTCTTCATCGATAGCGTCTTTTTTGGTAAAAAATGAAACTGTTTGGTTGCAAATTCATCATTTTGGTTAAAAATTCCTAAACTTTGGTAGAACATTTGACTATTTGGTTAAAAAATAGATTATTTATTTAAAAAATTATATGCTAATGTAAAGTTCAATTATGTTGTGAAAAACTCATCCACTTTATTGAAAATTGATCTTTTTAGGTGAAATTTTTGTTTTTTCAATTAAGAGATTAATCGTCAATCCAAAAGTGAATAGTTACATTTTCAGCAACAAAAATTATCCAATACCAAAAAAAAAATCATTAACAAAATAGTAAAATTTTTAACAAAAGAAATTAATTCAACTAAAAAAGATGACTTTTCAACTAAAAAGTGTAAATTTTCAACCGAAAATGGAATAGTTAAACTTTTAGTTGAAAAATTCATTTTCAACCATTTAAAAGCTAATTTTCAACAAAAAAAAAAAAGAAAGATTTTTAAATTAAAGTGATGAATCATCTACAAAAAAAAAAGAATTTTTAACAAAGTAGTGCGCCTTTCAACGAAGTATTTGAAGCAGTTGCATTTTAAACCAAAAAATATTAAATTTCTAGAACAGATGATTTTTTAAACCAGAAAGATGAATTTTCAATCAAGAAAGATTTTTCAGTCAATAAAAAAAGTGTAATCCAAAGTGTGGAATTTTCATACGAAAAGGACGAATTTTCTACAAAATAGTTGAATTTTCAAATAAAAAATATGAATTTTCAACAATAAAGTTAATATTCGACCAGAAAGTTAACTTTTTCGAGGTCAACATTTTGATTTAAATACTTAGTACAAACTATACAAAATATGTTAATTATTTCAAATACTTTTCAGAACTTCCAACTTTTTTAGGCAATTCGACGTTTTCCTTTGTTTTTAAATATTAGTAAAATTCCACACATGTCAAGTTTTTAAAATTGAATTGAACGGTCACAATGAGTCAGCGCCCTCAGAAATTGTGAACAAAATGTAGGTCAGCGCAAAATAAAAATCGCGAATTTTCGTTTTGGGACATGCAAAATCAGGACATAGTAGAAAAAATCAGAAAATCAGGACAGCGAATAAAAATTAGGATGTCTAGTCACTTAGGGCGGTCCAAAATTTCGACTTTTGATGCCCAGAAAGTGCCTCAAAAAATGCAAAATACCAGTTTTCTATGAATTTCATGCTAAAGACGGTATTTAAAAAACAATGTTTCAACATGAATTTTTTTAAATCGATAAGTGACGATTTTTAAAGCATATTTTAAATAATTTCAAATTGTTAGAACAATTATTTGTTTAAACAATTTTATCCCTCTGTTCATCGTAAAAGTTATTATCTTTCGGAATAAATCGTGCAAAGTTGATGAATATCAACAGTAGTAGTTCTTGTTTAACTTATTTGGTAATTATTTATACAATTTTTTCTCCCTTAAATCGTAAAAACTTATAAACCCTTGTAAAGCGTGAAAATTATTACTTTTTGGAATTAATGGCACAATTAAAGGAATTGAGAGTAATCTTTTTTTTCTACAGTATATTTAGCAATTTTTAAAATAATTTCAGTCTTTTCTGAATAGTTATTTTTTCAGATCGTATTCGTTAAAATTAATAATTTTTCAAATGAATGCCGGGTAATAACAACGTACATTCGTACAATCGTATATATTACGTTTTCAGGGAGTTCGTTAATGTTCTAGAATCTTGTCCCTTCATATACCTGTTTTATCCTCGCCTACGGATTCACCCATTGGCTATTCGAATGATTCATAGTTATTTAAATAATTGCAAAATATCTTAAGCAAAAAAATATTACTTTTAACATTAATTAATTTTATTGTGACATGAATTGCAGAAAAGAATAACGCTTCACGATTTACAGAGAAAACATTGTTTAAACAAATGCAAATTGTTGAACCAAATTAAAGTTGTTTGGAAAATTGCTGAATATCCTTTAGAAAAAATATTACTCTCAACATCTGTTAATTGTGTGATTAATTCCAGAAAATAATAACTTTTCTCGCTTTACAGAGGGAAAAATTATTTAAACAAATAAAAATTGTTTAAATAATCACCAAATATCCTTCAAAACTATACTGCTCTCCACATTTTTTAATTGTGTAATTATTTCCAGGAAATAAGAACTTTTTACAATTTTTGGAAGAAAAAATTGTTTAAATAAATGAAAATTGTTTAAATAATTACCAAATATGTTGAACAAGAATAACTACTCTTGATATTCATCAAATTTGTATAATTTATCCCGAAAAATAATAACTTTTTACGATTTACAAGGGAAAACATTGTTGAAAAAATTTCAAAAAATACCGTCTTTATCATTAATTTGTTAGAAAACAGCTATTTTGCTTTTTTTAGGGCATTTTCCGAGCACAATAAAAGAGTGCACACCAGAGTGCACGATCTGTTCGGGTCCGAGTTCTGCAAAAATTTAAATTCAATAAATGAAAAATAGCTTTTTTTAACATAAAAAATTTAATATTTTAATTACTGGTCACGATTTCTTCGGCAGTTCTGAATTTTACAAACATAACATTATTGTCTGCTAAAAAATTCAAAGTACGTGTTTTGATAACATTCTCTATTTTTTTACGGAATAGTAGAACTTTCAACTAATAAAAATAAAATTTGAACAAAAAATGAAATAGTTCAAGTTTCAGCCAAAACGATTTTTAACATTTCAATATTAAATACAAAATAGTTGAATTTCTATAGAAAGAAACGAATTTTCAACAAGAAAAAAAACTGTGTACCAAAACAAGCAATAGTTATTTTTTCTGTTAAAAAAATAATTTGGAACCAAAAGAAGGTGGTTTGAAAAAAATAATTAAATTTTCAACCAAAAATAATGAATTTTCAAAAAAAAAGATCAATTTTTAAATAAGAAGATTAATTTTCTACCAAAAAGCCGAATTTCCAACTAAAAAATTAATTAATTAAAAAAAAGTAGTTTTAACAAAGTAGTTAAATTTTGAACCGAAGAAAGTAATTTTTAACCAAAAAGTCTTATTGTTAAGCATGAAGATTAATTTAAACGAAAAGAGACAAATTTTCCATAAAATACACGAAATTACATCCAAACAGTTAAATTCAACCAAAAATAAGAAGACGATTTTAAACATTTTTCTTTTCAAAGCCAAAACCGGAAACAGGAGGTTTGAACAAAATACTTAAATTTTCAACCTAAACTGATGAAGTTTCAACTGAAAGATTATTTTTTAACAAGAAAAAATATTTTTAACAAAGTAGTTAAATTTTTAACCAAAGAAATGAGTTATTAACCAAAATAAATGAATTTTTGAAAAAGAGGTATAATTTTTTGTAAAAAGTCATTTTTCAAACACATAGTTGAATTTTCAACTAAAAAAAATCAATTTTCAAGAAAAGAAAAACTCATTTTTATTTAGTTAAATTTTCAATCGAAAAATTATTTTTCAACGAAAAAGATTAATTGTTAAGCATAAAGATTAATTTTCAGCCAAAAGAAACGAATTTTTAACAAAATATATGAATTTACATCCGAATGGATGGCAATTTAAATTTTCAGTTAATCCATTTTTAAGAACAACAAAAAACTGATTTTCACAAAAATATTTTATCTTAAACTAAAGAGGTGAATCTCTAACCAACGACGTAAAATGTAATAGTTGATATTTCAACAAAGAAATATTTTAAATCAAGTCGTTGAATTCAACCAAAAAGGATGAATTTTCAACAAATTATGTAATTTTTCAAATAAAAAATATCAATTTTTAACAAAAAATCAAACAAAAAGAAATAAAAAACAATTTTTCAACAAAACAGTTAAATTTTCAACCAAAGAGAAGGAACTTCAACTGATTAAATTTCAATCAAAAACAGTTGAATTCAACTATAAATGAAAGAAGACAATTTTTTCCTGCAAACTGAATGACTGATACTTTGGCTCAATTTTACGGATGAATTATAAACTTCCATTAATAATTTGTTTGAAAAAAAGTTATTTTTCATACATTAAATTTGAATTTTCGCAGAACTAAATGTATTTAAAACGCTTTTTAGTTGTGTTTTCAAGTCAAAACGATACATTCTAAACCAAAGAAATGAATTTTCAACTAAAATGATGAATCTTCAACAAAAAATATGAATTTTTAACCAAATAGTTAGTTGAATTTTTAATCCAAAAAATTAATTTTCTACGCTAAAAAACTCATTTCCAAAGAAAAAAATGAATTCTTAACGAAATAATTCAATTTAAACTAAAAAGGATAAATTTAGAAACAAAAAATATAATGTTTTAATTTGCAGTTAGAAAAGTTAATACAAAAAGCAAAAAACAGTTTGCAGCCAAATTAATTAATTTTCAACTAAAAATATAAATGCTCAAGCGAAAATGGAATAGTTATATCTTCATTTAAAAAAGAATCAATTTTCAACCAAAAAGAAACAAATTTTCAAGCAGAGAAATTAATTTTTAATCACAATGATGAATTTTTAATCAAAAATATTAAATTTTGACCAAATAGTGGACTTTTCAATCCAAAAGATATATTTTCTATCAACAAAAAACGAATTTTCAACAAAATGATTTTTCTTATCCATTGAAAGAAATGATTTCTTAACAAAAAATAGAATAGTTAAATTTTCTACTAAAAAGATAATTTTTTAACGAAAAAGATTACATTTCTATCAAAAAAGGTCAATATTCCACAAAAAATGGAATAGTTAAAGTGAATTTCAAACTATCAACTAAAAAAATTGAATTTTTTAACAAATACAGCAATTTCGAACTAAAAAGATAAATTTTTCACCAAAAATAAAGTAGGATAATTTTCAGCTAGTTATCATTGATTAAATAACTCAAGGTCTAGAAAATAAGTTCATTTCGCGAGTTAACTGAAAAAAATATATTTAAACAAATTAAAATTGTTCAAACAATTGAATATTAGTTGAAAAATGACTGGGTGATCTTAAATTACCGATTAATGACTATTTATTTTTGAAAAACTGTTAAAAAGCGTTAATAAACCGCAATATTACGTAAAATTCAAATTTGTCGCTTAGATTCTACATTTTATGTGCTATACATGTTTTTGTATAGATTATTGCATGCCCAATCCAAATCTGACATGTAAATCGTTGTAAGACAAAATTCAAAATGGCGGATCCAATATGGCAGACTAAAATTTTAAAACGAAAGTGATTTGACTAAAACTTGCTACAAGGTGGTTTTTCAGGTCGCTGTTACAAGTCCAAGGTCAAAATTCAAAAACTCAAAATGGCGGATCCAATATGGTGTACGAAAATTGTAAAAGGAAACCGATGTGACTAAAATTTGCTGCCAGGGGTTTTTTCGGGTCGCTTATTTCAAATCAGGGGTAAAAAAACTCAAAATGGCGGATCCAATATGGCGGACCAAAATTGTAAAAAGAAACCGATGTGACTAAAATGTGTTACAAGGGGGTTTTCGGGTCGCTGATTTCAAATCCGAGGTCAAAATTAAAAAAATTCAAAATTTAGGATCCAATATGGTGGACCAAAATTGTAAAAGGAAACTGATTTGGCTAAAATTCGCTACATGGGGTTTTGCGGGTCGCTGACTTCAAATCCGAGGTCAAAACAGAAAAATTCAAAATGATGGACCAAAATTGTGCAAAGAAACAGATTTGACCGCTTTTCGGTATTCTGACTTTGGATTTCCAATTTTGACTCCGGATTTGAAGTCAGCGACCCAAAAGAATCCCTTGTAGTAAATTTTAGTCAAATCGGTTTCTTTCACAATTTTGTTCCGCCATATTGGATCCCCCATTTTGAATTTTTACATTTTGACCATGAACTTAAAATCAGCGACCCGAAAAAACCCCGAGTAGCATTCTTTAGCCAAATCGGTTTCCTTTTACAATGTTGGTCCGCCATATTGGATCCGCCATTTTGAATTCTTCAATTTTGACCCTGCATTTGAAATCAGCGACCCGACAAAACCCCCTTGTAGCAAATTTTTAGTCAAATCGGTTTCCTTTTACAATTTTGGTCCGCCATATTGGATCCAACCTTTTGAATTTTCAAATTTTGACCTTGGATTTGTAATCAGTGACCTGAAAACCCACCTTTTGGCAAATTTTAGTCAAATCGGTTTCGTTTTACAATTTTAGTCTACCATATTGGTTCCGCCATTTCGGATTTTGTCTTACAACGATTTACATGTCAGATTCGGATTGGGCATGCAAAAATCTATACAAAAACATGTATAGCACATAAAATGTAGAATCTAAGCGTTTTTGGTATTCAATAAACGATTTTTTTTTGCCAAAAATTCCATCTTCAACACAGATTTTCAAGGTCACAATGTTTTTGTTTGAGTTTCTCTATAATTTTTCTATATTCGGAAAGGTTTTTTTTTCTTTAAATAAAAAAAATATATATCCCTCTAGGTCATTCCGATCCAAAGTTCTACGATTTTGAGACAGAATTTCAGAAAATGTTCACTGTGTGGCGGCTTTGTTTATACAAGTCGTAACCCGTTCATCCCTTCCCGCCCTTTCGTTTTCACAACAAAGCCGCCATCTTTGATTGTTCAAGATTTTCCCACATCCGAGAAAAGATACATAAATCGAGGATTATCCATTTATTTATTATAGTCATTAAGTCATAAATAAGATTCTAGAATCGTTGAGAGACGGCGAGATACTTACAGGAGTGTAGGTTGATGTAAATGGGACGTGTGGAGCTAATTACACCTTAGCCTTGAAGTAATGTCCTGACCATGGAAAATGTATCACCTCATTCTTTCATCAAGGTGCAATCAAGACAATTACCCATACTTTTGACATTTTCCTTTCAACAATCACTTCCCGACAATGTCATCACAATAGTGCACTTAATTACCCGGAATTTGCAATTTCGACCTTTCTCACTGTTTTTTCACAGAACTTTTCAACTCATTTTACAATCAAAGTTCACCTATTTTACATGCACGCACTTTCCCCGATGTCCCACTTTATATTAATCCAGATTAATAACCGTCAATTTTTCCTTAATTGCACGTAATTAAACGATAAATGACGAAAATAACAGTCTGTTTTGGTCCATATTTACATCTTCGCGGCCTGCGAGCAACTGACTCGAAATCTTCATCATGGCGTCACCTGTTGGCCGTTAGCAATACCAACGTTCGAAATTCAAAATTTAGTCGTTTAAATTTGAATTTTTCTTTTGGCGTTGTGCCTTTCATCGCTGATAATAATGAAAAAAGAGTGAAATATTAATCGAGTTTGAATAATGTTGCATTATATAAATTTATAAAATTGTGATTGCTGATTATCGACCCTTTTTATGTTTCTTTCGAAAAATGAAGATAGATGGCAGTGCATGTTAAGGACCAAATTAGGTATTTCACGCTGTGACGTCAGCTTGCAAGATGTCTGCACGCCGAGGGGCTAGAGTTCTTAAATGCTCAAGAATTATTTATTATTAATTCATATATTTTTATTTTTTTAGGGAATGTCAAGGAAAACCTGACAGAGTTAGGGAATTTTTGATCAATTATATTTGAATTTAATTTTATTGTTATGGTTAAAAATCGCAACTATTTGTTGAAAATTAATCTTTTTGGTTGAATACAACTATTTTTGGTATAAAATTAAAATCCTTTTTGTGGACTGAAATATAATATATATCATATTTTTCGTTGAGATTGATCTTTTTTGGTAGAAAATTCAACTACTTTGTTGGAAGTGCTTTATTAAAAATTCATTTATTTGGTTGATGTTTCATCATTTTAGTTGAACCTTCCTTCTTTTATCCCAAATTTAATTATTTTGTTGAAAATTAATTTTTCTAGGTGAGAATTAATTGTTTTAACTGAGAATTAAACTCGTACATGTTTAGTTCAAAATTTATCTTAAGTAGAAAATGCAAATATCTGGTTTAAGGCTACGTGACAAGTGGGTTACGTCACCGGATTCCTACCTTACCAACACTTTTTTTATTTGTAAAATTATGTTCACACGAATAGCCACATCGAGTTGAAAATTTGGGATAATAAATAAGAAGCACTAAGAAATGCGGCTCTGGTCCTAAATTTTTATAATTATGAAAAAAGTTTTTTTTGTAAATAATTTTTTTTTTTTGCTTCTTTCATAATTATAAAAATGTAGGACCAGATCCGCATTTCTTAGTGCTTCTTATTTATTATCCCAAATTTTCAACTCGATGTGGCTATTCGTGTGAACATAAGTTTACAAATAAAAAAAGTGTCGGTAAGGTAGGAATCCGGTGACGTGACCCACTCGTCACATGGCCTTAAAATTCCTGTATTTTATTGAAGACTCGAATTTTGTGGGAAAATATTTAATGTTCTTGGCGACTAATTCATCCTTTTGGTTGAAAATTATTTTATAAATTCAAATATTTGGTTGAAAATTCATGTACTTTGTTAAAAATTCATTGAAAATTGACTTTAATTTTATCGAAAATTAATTGTTTTTACTGAAAATTTAACTGGTCTATTTTTAGTTGAAAATGTATCTGTTTTTAGTGAAAATTTAACTATTTGTTGAAAATCCGTCTTTGTCGGTAAAAAAGTACTCTCATTAGTTGAAATTTCATCTGTTTCTTTAAAAATTAACTTTTTTGGTTGAAAATTCATTTGCTGAAAATTCGCTTGTTTTTTGTTTGTAAATTTATTTTACTAACTGAAAATTAGCCCAATTTATTTTTGGTAGAAAATTTATCTTTTTAGTTTGAAATTTATGTATTTGGTTGAAAAATAAATTTTTTTTAGATGAAGATTTATCACTTCAGTTGAAAATTCACATTAACTATTCCATTTTTTTTTTGAGAATTTACATTTTATGATAGAAAAATAATCTTTTTCGTTAGAAAATGATCTGTTTAGTAAAAAATTTAACTATACTATTTATTGTTAAGAATTTATTTTTTTATTGAAAAAAACCCTGTTTAGTTGAATATTCGTTTTTTTTTGTTGATAGAAAATTCATCTTTTGGACTGAAAAATCCACTATTTGGACAAAATTTTAATATTTTTGGTTGAAATTTCTTCATTTTGATTAAAAATTAATATCTTTGGTTGAAAATACGTTACTTTTTATTCGAAAATTAATTTTTTAAGTAAAATAAAAAATTAAATAATTTTGCTGAAAACTCGTTTTTCAAAATTAACTTTTCTAACTGCAAATTTAAATATTATATTTTTGGTCTATAAATCTATCTTTTATATTATAAAATTGAATTATTTTGTTGTGAAGTAATTTCATTTTTTTGCAAATTGATTTTCTTCACCGACAATTTAATTCTTCTGTTTTTGTTTCATATTTTTGGTCTGTAAATTTATCTTTTTTATTTTAAAATTGAATAATTTTCTTGAGACTTCATGTTTTTCTTGAAAATTGATTGTCTTAACTGAAAATTTAATTTTTCTGTTTCTGCTTGAAATTATCTTTTATAGTTTTGTTTGAAATTTTTTTTTATATGAAAATTCATTTATTTAGTTAGAAAATTAATCTTTTATGTGAAGAATTCTACTATTTGGTTAAAAATACATATTTTTGGTTAAAGATTCATCATTTTAGTTGAAAATTGATTTCTTTGGTTGAAAATTTATCTTGAAAACACAACTAAAAAGTGTTTTAAGTATATTTAGAAACAAAATTTATTTTGCATTAACATTATTAATCTCCTAGGTGTATATATTTGGCTTTATAACTAAAAGAATTTAGAAATTGGGTTATTAACTTCTTTTATCATTAGAATTTAGCACCCTTTCCTATTCAAAACGATGCATTTTCCTTTGAAATCTAAATAAAATAAATATTATTAATAAAATTAGAAAATACGATTTTTTACAATAAGTGTATTTGAATATTATTTCATATTTTTTAAGCTATATATGCGATTAAATAATACAATTATGAGAAAGTCATAGATTTTATTCTTTAATGGAATAGCTTTTAAAGAATTTAAATATTAGGTATGTGAGTCAATGAGTTTTCTACAAAATAGATTAATTTTCAACCAAACATTTGAATTTTCAACTCAAAAGATAAATTTTAAGGCAAGAAGATAAATTTTCCACCAAAAAAGTTGAATATCCAACAAAATATTTGAATGTTAAAGAAAACCAAAAAGAAGAATTTTAGACAAAATTGTTCAATTTTCAATCATAAAATATTAATAATTTAATAAAATAGCTGATCGAAAGAAAAGTTTTTTCAAATAAGTTTGATTTTTTCTTTAATTTCTAAACGGTACACTTTTTGAATTTTTGCGGAAAAATCTCATTGGTTGTGCGGATTTCCGGAAGTAATAGGGGTCGGGCCGGAGTTTTGCGAAAATTTAAATTTAATAAATAAAAAATAGTTTTTTTTTATACAAATAAGTGATAAAAGTTCACAGTTCATTTGTAAAATAAAGTGAAAGAGTAAGTCATTCAGTTTGAAGAGAAAAAATTCAAAATTCAAAAAATTCAGGAATCGGAACGGACTCAGTAATCGTAAGTTTTGTGGTGTAAACGCCAGAATTAAGTATTTTTCGCATTAGAATACAATCCCAAAATATTTTTGAGTAAGTTTGAACAGTGCTTGTTGTGGAAACCAAATTAGTTTTTTAAACAAATAGTGCACATGGGTAAAAAAGAATTATTTGTATTGCCCGTGGCGATGAATGACGAAACGTGAAAAATAGCTTAAAATTTTGGTTACTTGATCGGGACGAAAATAATTTGTTTGTAATAAAAAATAATTTCGATTTCATATCAAATAAAGTCAAATCTTAATTTAGTACCTTGTCGTTCAAGAAATATCGGTCACGATTATAGGGACAATTCAAAAGCATAGTTGCTCGAGTAATCGTGACCGGTCACGAAGACTAGGACGACTCTGTCAAAATTTCATTTCCATATTTCATTAAAAATAATAATTTAATTAATTTAGGAAAGGCATGAAATAAAATCGGATAACTGAATTGTTCTCTGCAAGAAGGAGAGCATTAAAAGGCATTGAAACGTTTTATTGCGCTCTTATTCCGTTTTTGAAATCACCGAGTAAATTCTATAAAATCCATAACAAGGGAATTAAATGGACTGGAAGGAAGCAAATAATAAATAGCATAAAAAGGCATTGAAATGATGAGAGTTGATAGAATGTCATTAAATGGCATCGAAATGAATCGGTCCAACAAAGCATACTGAATGCGGGATTCACGCAGAGAAATGTCCTCTTGTGACAAAAGTATGTTTCTTGACGTGAATGGAATTTCCTCTTAAATTCAAGGTTGAGAGGATTTTCATTTGTCTCAACAGGAATCCTTTTACAGTAAGAATTTTCCTTGTGCATCTAACTTCACCTAATCTTGCAGCCAAATAATTCTGTTTGTGTAAAAAATATATTCACGTCGTTCAAAACAAAACAGGCAAGATGACGATGTTTTTGTTCCAAGATAACTTTTTCTCTGAGTGTTTGGGATTCGTGTAAATTATTATGAATACCAAACGCTGCAATTTGAAAAATACTACAAATGAACAAAAATATGCATTTTAAACATTTTTATTGATAAAACACGTAAGAAAAAGATTCAATGAGGAACAGTTTTTTTTTAATTTTCCTACAGGTGGGACTACATTGGAATTGGAAATTTAAATATTTTATGTCGCAGAAGGCATTACAATTTTTCGGTCAATAAACAGCGTTGAATGGCATTGGTTTTATTTGACATCCCAACCGCAAAGGGTATTGCATGGCATTTAACTTCTTCGGTCATTTAATGACATTCGAATGCATTGATTTTATTCGATATATCCGGTCGGAAAAAGCATTAAATGGCATTCGACTTATTTGGTAATTCAATAGCATTGAACGGCATTGTTTCCATTATATGCCTTCGATCGCTGAAGGCGTTGCATGGCATTACGCTGATACGGTCATTCAACTGCATTTAATGGCATTAAATCAACGGCATCACAAAGAAGCCACTTTAATGCCATAATTTTTTTGTGTGATTCAAAATGATTCGAACGAAAACTGTCTAATGCCATGAACCGCATTCGGAAAAAAACGGAATTTGTTTGGATTTATAGGCATTAAAGTGTACGATTTTTTCAATTCCATATAATCTACTTCAATGCTCTCCTTTTTACAGGGTTACTTTGAGTAGTAATCGTAATATAAATTAGTGCTTAAAACTGAAAAAAGGTGATGTAATATATTGGCATGACTTTAGAGATTTCATTATCAATTTTGTAGTATTTTATCATTTTTCAGTGAAGTTAATATTTATTGAGTAGTTTTTCATTAGCTAACATTAATCTATGCTGCATAATATGAAGAAAAATGTGTAATCGATATATAATTATTGATAGCTTTAATATTTTGACAACGTACACAGAAAATAACCTCCAACTGCACATGATTTTTTTAGTCACTGTAATTCATGAAATTCCGTGTGGTACATCTAGTTGCTTAAAATGTTAATAATTTTCAATTATAATTGTTACGTCGCAGGAAAAAGTTCAAATAATATCTTTGTGCGATCACTTTAAAATAATAATAATAACATAAAATTTTCCGTAAACGTGCTACTTAGTGCCTTTTTGAAATTTCGAATAAAAAATTAAGAAGAAGCTTCGAGGAGAAACGGCGGAATCACAGTCAAATCGCAAAAGCTAAGTCATAACTTTTATTGTTAAGAATTTTAAGAGATTCCACGAATTCCACGGTATTTCAGACATTTTTTATTTTTTTATTTATTAAGATACTTCCTAATTTAAAAACTTTTATTGTTTGGAATAAATGAATTTTAAGATTGTAAATTTTTGAGATTGAACTATTTTTAGTCTCCGCCGGGGGGGGGGGGGGATTATACTATTTCTTTCACTAAATGAAACTACGTTAAAACACTTTATCCGTTCATTTTAGTTGAAAGTTCAAACGAATTGAACCTCAGATATTCAAGAACTATAGAATTCCATGAGATATTTGCGGCTTTACTAAAGCAAAACTTCTTCAAAAATAAACTGTTTGGGAATTTTGTTATTTGAGAATTTTTCAATTCAGGAATTTCATTATGCTGGAATTTTATAATTCAGGAATTTCATTATTTCGGAAATTTCCCAGTTTTGCAATAATGTAAGCTGTTTGGGACTTCTCTTATTCGGGAATTTTATTATTTGGGAATTTCTAAATTGAGGAATTTTATTGTGCTGGAATTTTATAATTCGGGAATTTTCCAGTTTGAATATGCCAGCATTCAGTAAATTTCTGTCGGGTATTTTATTATACGTGAATTTTCTAGTTCGGATATTTTATGACTCAATAATTTTCTGCCGGGTATTTCATTATTCTGGAATTTTCAAATTCAATAATTTTATAAACTATCGGGCATTTAATTATTCAGAAATTTTCCGATTAGGCAATATTATAAACTGTTCGCGAATTCTCCAATTCGACAGTTTTATTATTCGGAAATTTTCTAGTTCGGATATTTTATCATTCGGTAATTTCTTTAGGGTATTTTATTATTCGGGAATTTTTTAAATTCGATAATATTATAAACTGTCGGGAATTTTATAATTCAGTAATTTTCTTTCGGGTATTTTTATTGTTCGGGAATTTCATCATTCGGGAATTTTCAATTCGATATTATTATAAAATGTCTGGAATTTGATTATTTGGAAAATTTCCCATTTGGCAATATTATAAACTGTTCGGGAATTTTATTATTCGGGAATTTCATTATTCGGAAATGGATATAGAGTTTCTATCCATTTGAATAATTTTCTATCTTTCAGATTGAAATGGAAAGAAATAATGTATCCATCTTTATCCAGCGTCTATCCGTTCGATCCTTTCCTATCCTTGTTTCACTCTACAATCACTCCTATCCTTTTGAATCTCAATCTCCCTATCCATATCTATCCGCAGCTTATCCACATTTATCCTTTTCTTTCCACCACCTGTCCACGTTAATCCTTTTCAATATCTTCTCCTATCTTTAATTACCCCTATCCTTCTGAATGCTAGTCTTCCTATCCAAATGAATCCTTCCTTTATTCACGCGTATCTCTTCCTATCCGTCATGCAAACCAGAATATTTTCCATCTTTTTCAATCGCTATCTTCCTATCCAAGTGAATCCTTTTCTAGCTCTTCTGAAATGTATATCAGCCCTATCTTTTTGAATCTCAGTCTTTCTATAAAATTGTATCCTCAGCTTATCCACAGCTATCCTTTTGTATCCATCAGACAATCTAAAATCTTGCCTATCTTCTTCAATCGCTATCTTTCTATCCAAGTGAATCCTTTTCTATATTCTTTCAAATATGATTCACCCTTATCCTTTTAAATCGCAGTATTGCTATACAACTGTATCCTCAGCTTATCCACGTCTATATATTTCTATCCCACCGGCAATCCAAAATCTTCTTTATTTTTTTTAATCGCTATCTTCCTATCCAAGTGAATCCTTTTCTATCTTTTCTGAGATATAATTTACCCCTATCCTTTTGAATCACAGTATTTCTATCAAAGTTTTTCTCCCCATTTTTGAACATCTATCGTTTTCTAACCGTTCCGAAATTTAAAATCGCGTCTGTTTCAAATTCTAACGTATATCTGCTGTTGCGTTTTATTGTTTTTATTGTCTACTATTAAAATGATATATTATTATAGGTATTTTCTATATTATAGGTATAGGTTTTTTTGAAGAGAACCAATATATAAGCGATGAGGTCGAAAAATCTTATATTTTATAAACCCAAAAAAAATATACAATAATAGTACAGTAAATATGCATGTAAACATGTATATAATGGTTTTATTTTCTTAAAATACATCTATCAGTTTTTACATATATTTTAGTCTATATAGAGGAGGTACATATGGCGAATATTCAGTCTGTATTGTCCAAAAGTATTATCAACTTGAAGTATTATAGATTTGATTTCCAGTCAATAAACATATGGACAATTAATAAAATTTAATTTTAAACATAAAAATCGGTATTGAACAAAACTCATCATCATATTTACCGAAAACTACCAAATGTCATTCAATATCATTACGCACTATATCACAATCAAATATTCCAATTGAATGCCTCTAAAAGTATATAATACAATATATCTCGGAGTTTCATTGAATTTCAATATTAGAAGTGCGAATAGAGTTTCAAAAGAGGTTAACTGAACGCATAGATAGGGCAACGTGGGAAGCGCTTATAAGCAATAAAGATATAGAGGGCGCGTGTTCTTTGTTACGGGATACCATTGTTGAAACTGCGATTGAAGTGTGTGGTACGGCGGTTGTAGGAAGAAAATCTGGTGATGCATGGTGGAATGATGAAATTGCGGCAGCCCAAAAAGAAAAGAAAGAAGCGCACAATAAAACGCTGAACATGACAGGTCTTAGCGAAGAGGAGAGAAATAGACTCAAAAATGATTACAGACACAAAAAGAGGAAAATTAAACGTCTAGTCAAAGAGAGTAAAGAGAAAACCAGAACAGACGAAGAGAACAAAATAAAAAACTGCTTCGAAGGAATTATGAAACTATTATTTAAAGAGATGAAGGGAAGTAAAAGTACAGAGTTTGTTAGCATGAGAAACAGCAAAGGTGAAATGCTATATGATATAGACGGGATAGTACACGCTTTAAAAGACTCTTTTAAAGAACTATTAGGAGGTGAAGATATAGGGCAACAAAACTGCGACATAGAACGTAATGCATTAGAAAACACAATTGAAAAAGTATGTGTCACTGAGGTCAGAGATATAATTAAGAACTTGAAAAACGGTAAGGCTGCTGGTATAGACAGTATTAGCGCTGAAATGCTTAAATACGGTGGCAAGTACATACCTCACAGGTTGTGCGAATTGATAAATTTATGTTACGAGACAGGAGAAGTCCCAGACGATTAGAGAAAAACGATTAATTATTGTACCAATATACAAAAGAAAGGGAGATAAAAGCAACTGCAGTAATTACAGAGGTAAAAACAATTTTTATAATATTCTAAGATATTTAGTGCTTCAATCAGTACCAATCATTTTTTAAATAATCCTTCCGAAACAATTTTCTAAATATTTGAAGTCAATGAAATCTCTTATGGCCACGATTACTGGGACGTTTACATTAATTATTGGTCACTTTTTCTTGCGTAGTTCCGAATTTTACAAACATAACATTATTGTCTACTGAAAAATTCAAAGTATGTGTTTTGATAACATTCTCTATTTTTTTACCAAATAGTAGAATTTTCAATGAATAAAGATAAATTTTGAACCGAAAATGAAATAGTTCAATTTCAAACCAAATATGAAATAGTTCAATTTTAAACCAAATATGAAATAGTTCAATTTTAAACAAAAATGACGAGTTTTCAAACAAGAAGATTAAGTTTCTGCCAGAAAGACAAATGTTCAACGAAATACAAATTTCCAATTAAATATTTGAAGTCCTAACTAAAAAAGGTACATTTTCTACTGAAAGTAAACGAATTTTCAACAAAATTGTGAAATTTTCAACTAAAAAAATTATTTTTCAACCAAAAATGGAATAGTGAACTTTTCAGATGAAAAAATTGAATTTCCAACAATATATACACTTTTCAACATAAAGCGTGAATTTTCAACTAAAAAAGAAAACATTTTTAACCAAAAATGGAATAGTTGAATTTTCGGTCGAAAAATTATTTTTCAACCAAAAAAAAGCGAATTTCTCAATAGAACCAAAAAATTGAATGTTTGACAAATTTGTTCAACTTTGAATCAAGTATTTTAATTTTGAATACAAAAATATGAAATTTCTACTAAGAAGATTATTTTTTAACCAAAAATATGACTACTTCTGAACAAAACACATCAATTTTAACCAAAAATGATGCATTTTCAACGAAAAATGGAATAGTTAAATTTTCAGTTAAAAAAGTAATTTTTAATAAAAAATTTTTTTTTCTTTGAAGAGATGAGTTTTCAACTAAAAAGGATCAATTTTCAACCAAAAATGGAATATTAAAATTTTTATTCAATTAATTATGTTGCATGTTCTACAATTGAAACGATATATATTTTTAAGTAAATTGAATTTAGATTTTCTATGTTTCGTCCCGGACTGACTCACTGGACTCATCAGTAAGGTTATGTGAATCAGTCCTACCTTATACAATGTAATTGATCTAAATTCATTGTAATGTATATTTTTCAAAACAAATTTTTTTTCCCTCCCTTTTTCTAAGTTTCTAAATTTGATACATTTTTTGCAGTCAACAATATAGTGTAATTTCTACCACGGATAGGGGTTGAAACATAATATAATTGATATAAATTTTGATTTGCTTTTTTAAGAAACACAACAAGATATAAACATAAAATATATATTATTCGGGCCACGGATAGAGGTCAGAAATTAAATAGAAAAATCAGCATTACCAAGTTGAAGAGAAATTCATTTAGTAATTTTCTTCCTTCCCATCTCTTCTATATATTATTCTTACAAAAACTGCGCGAATTGAGGCTTAGTTTCGACGTCGCTAAGTTATCACATGTAATATAAAAACACTGACACAAATCACAAAACTTTTTTAACGTAATAATTTTCTTAAAACAGGTTAAAATTTTCATAAAATAGAATAATTTCCACACTGTGTGATTAGAAAAGGACCCTTCTCCTTTTGAGATCCAGAAGGAAACTAGCATTTTTTCCTAATTTTCACATTAACGGTAACCGGATACTGATAATTTTAAAGAGAGGTCATGGCTGTAAACTAGACAACGTCGCACTGAAAAAAGTATGTATTGTGGTACCATAATGCGAATTACACTAGAACTTATATTAAAATACGGGACTTAAAGATAAAAGACAAGAATCAAATTACTCAAAATGGAGAGACAAATCATGTGGCCGTGCGAAGGCGTTCAGATGTTTCCTTCCTGACAGTGGGAAGCTAGCGGGTTTTTCAAGCTGTTTAAGAGGCGCGGAGCAGCGTAGGAAAAGATGGTTCCCCTTTCGATGTGTTTGCTCGCGGGACATATAGCTTGCCATCGGATCTCATTGCAAGAGATTTTGTAGCTCGCTTATCTTCTACAAATGACAATATATCAAATAAATATTCCGGAACGCCCTGCGAGAGGACCCTGAAAGAGAGGACACATAGTTGCCCTTCCCATCTGTGCTTCATTTTCAGCCAGGCAGATTCTTGCAAGGCGGGTGTAATATGGTCGTATTTTCTAATTCCATATGTGAATCTGAGGCATGCATTTTGCACCCTCTGTATCCTCTCTCTCCGAGTGGCATTCAGGCAGGGGCCATATGTCGTATACGCATATTCAAAAAGGGACAGTACCAATGATTGACAAAGCAACAGTTTTACCCTCATTGGAAGGGAGCGACGGAAAGGATACAATTTTCTTAAACGCAGAAACGCCGCTTTGATTTTAGTGGTCACATGATCCTCGAAACTCCAACTGGATTGCATTTTAAGACCTAGGTTTTTCGCTTGAGCTACGATGGACAATAAGGATCCGCCTATCTCAAAGTTAGGCAAGCGAGCATCTTTGAAGTTGCCTATGGGAAGGATAACGGATTTAGCCGGGTTAATAACAAAAGCTCGCTCTTCAGCCCACCTCGCGATGAATTTCAAAGCCAGGGACAACACTGCGGTACCGGCATCTAGATGGTCAAGTTTGCAGCGGACATATACCTGCGTGTCATCCGCTTACGTATGGATCGTGCCTTTTTCTTTGTCCCCGGATACCGCCTCCAAAATCGACAGAATTTCATCAAGGGGTCTGGAAGGTCGTTGGTGTAGAGTGTTGTAGACAGAGAAAAGAGGTGGACTAAGAACGCGACCCCTTTACTTAGTGGTCGGATAGGTGACGATCGAGAGGTTGAGGTGTTCCATATTTCAACTCGCTGGCTTCTAGTCGAGAGAAAGTCACTAAATCAAGACATTTCTTTCCCAGAAATTCCCTCAGATTTTAGTTTGGCTAGAAGAAGTCGGTGATCGAGGGTATCGAACACCCGAGTTAGATCGAGTAGGGCTAAAATAGTGATTTCCAAACGGTTTAGTGACCGGCCTATCTCCTCTGATGCGTGGAGCAGGATTGTAGCCGAGAAACCTTTCCTGAAACCGGACTGGTGATTTGAGAGGATCCCATTATTGCTTATGTATGGAGAGAGCTGCTGAAGGCAAATTTTGTCCAGGATCTTTGACAGATAAGGAAGAATAGTAATCGGTCGTAAATCCTTGTAGGAAGTTGATCGGTCACATTTTAGAAGAGGGCGAACAATGCCCACCTTCCACACTGTAGGAAATAGCCCTGTTCTCAGAGAAGTTCACAATTTCGAGTAAAGCAGGCAAGCAGGAAGGGACACAGAAGAGAATCGCGGAACTATTTATGCCATCAGAGCCAGTATCCGTAGATTCAATTGATTTAATCGCTGCATACAACTGACCGAGGTCAACTTCGTGGAATTGGATAGGCTGTCGTTTACTTACTTCGGCTGCCTCTAGGAGATCTTGGATTATTTTGACAGATGCCGTTACTGGAGGAAGGGTATCAAGAAGGAAGTTGTTAATCTCCGTTGGAACAAGGGGAAGGTCTCCCCACGAGCATATTCCCTGCCCAGACCAGACTTTCGCTTGATTAACCCTTTCCCATATTCGCTTAGATGAGGGCCTTTCCGGGAAGCTAGACAGAAATCCGTCCTTTTCGCGACGCATGGTCGCCGTAGTGATATTACGGAGGTAAGTGTATTTGGCGTGATTGTGGTCTGTTCTGTCCCTTCGCCATTCGATAGGACAGTTTAAGAGAAGCAGTTCACCTTGTCGTCCACCGTTTCAGCCGTGTGTAGATTGTCCCAATTCGCCGCTCTTGCCGCCCATTCGAACATACACTCAGAGAAAAGTCCTCTTGTGACAAAAGGATGTTTGTTGACGTAAATGGAATTTCCTTTTAAATTTAAGGTTGAGAGGATTTTCATTTGTCTCAATAGGAATCCTTTTGCAAGCAAAAATTTCCTTATGCGACTAACTTCACCGAATCTTGCAGCCAAATAATTCTGTTTGTGTAAAACATAAATTCCGGTCGTGCAAAACAAAACAGAAAAAGGATTATGCTTTTGTTTCAAAACAACTTTTTCTCTGAGTGTATCTATATCCACTCTTTTGAAATCCCTCCCAAAGCGGAATATACCCGGCCTATAGACTTTCCCCACATCTAACATGTAGATTGTAGAAACCATATCGTGGCATCGTGCTCAAACGGTTTCGAAAATTTAATGACTACAGAATCCGACGGTTGTCATTTTTCACTTATCAAGATTAAATCGATTGTTGAAGAGGAATTATCCGTAGTACGTGTAGGTTCGTCGATAATCTGATTTAGGGCAAAAGAGCGAATCGATATTGAAATCTCCTGCACATAATATACATATAGTCCGCTGCACCACTCGCTTGAATCAGAACTTCCTCCAAATCGTCATCCCAAATAGCATTCGACTTAGGACTCCTGTAGACAGCTACGAGGCCAATTTTTATTTTTTTCAGATGTATTATTATTGCGCAGATGTCTACTTAATTTTCAAATAAAAATATACATTTTTTAATCAAGAAAAACAAATTTTTCAACCATAGAAATGAATTTTTAACAAAAATCACTCAGAGAAAAAGTTGTCTTGAAGCAGAAGCATGGTCCTCTTGCCTGTTTTGTTTTGAACGAGGTGAATATATTTTTTTCGCACACAGAATTATTTGGCTGTGAGAGCAGGTGAAGTTAGTCGCATAAAGAATTTTTTTGCTGCAAATGTATTCCTGTTGAGACAAATGATAATCCTCTCAACCTTAAATTTAAGAGGAAATTCCATTTACGTCAAGAAACATCCTTTTGTCACAAGAGGACATTTCTCTGAGTGATAGATACATTTTCAACTGAAAAAGATAAATTTCCAAGCAAAAGAAAAACGAATTTCCAAAGAAATAGTTAAATTTTCAACAAAAAAATCATGAACGATTCTCTGTTGAAACCATTAATTTTTAACCAAAACAAGAAAAACTTGTAATAGAACAGTTGGATTTTCTGCCTTGGTGATGAATTTTCAACTGAAGTAATGAATATTTAATAAAAAATTACTTTTCAACAAAGTGTTATAACTTTGAACCAAAAAAGATGAATTTTCAACGAAAAATTGAGCGGTTAATATTCCAACCAAAAAAGATATTAATATCAAATAAAGAACAGTTGAATTTAAACAAGAAATACGAATTTTAAATTAATTACTTAGTCTTTAAGTTCAAAAATTATTTTTTTAACAACCAAAAAAACAAATATTCATCAAAGCAGTTGAATTTTAATCGAAAGAAATGAATTTTCAACTAAAAATGATAAGTTTTCAACAAAAACTGGAATAGTTAAATTTTCGGTTATGAAAGTAATTTTCAACAAAAAGACTCATTTTTAAGCAAAGAGATGAATTTTCAACTAAAAAAGATAAATTTTCAACAAAAAAATATAATATTTGACAATTCAACCAAAACAGCTGAGGTAAATTTTAAGTAAAAAATTTTATTTTTCAACTAAATTGCTTACCTTTTAACGCAGTAGTTGAATTTTCAATTTAAAAATATGAAAAAACTGATTTCCCCCAAAATGTTTAAATTATCAACAAAAACAAAACTAATTTTCAACAGGAAAATGAATTTTCAAGCAAGAAAAAAATGTTCAACCAAAAAAACGAATTTTTCAACAGAATTGTGGAATTTTTAGTCATAGAGATGAATTTTCAACTAAAGTAATGAATCTTCAGTAAAAAAATACTTTTCAACAAAGTGGCATAACGGTGAACCAAAAAAATGAATTTTCAACGACAAATTGAATAGCTGATATTCTAACAAAAAAATATTTTAATATTAAATTATAGACAGAAACTTATTCTGAAGAATTCGAAAAAAATTAGATGCTTTTTAATAATTATGAAAGGTTTGAGGAGATTGAATTTCTTTCAAGATTTCTGAAAAAATTTTCAATGGTTTCAACAAATTTCCTAAAAATTCGAAAAAGAGTGTAGAAAATCTTGAACTAAAATGTTTCAATTTGGTAAGATTAAAAAATTAAAAATAAAATCGAGTAAATTCAAAAAATATTTTGTAGAATTGAAGAGATTCAAACAGAATTTTAAACTAAAAGATTTTTACAAATGTAAATTTTGAAAAAATAATTTCAGAAGCTTTGAAAGAATTTCCATAGGTTTAAGAGAATAAACAAATTTTCTTAAAATTGCTGGGAAAATTAAGAAGATTTTGAAGCAATTTTTTTACATTTTGAATGATTATTCAAAATTTTAAGAAAAATTCGGGTCAATTGAAAATATTTTTAGGACCAGTCCTAAACATCTTTCAGAAAGACTCGAAGTTTTCCTGATATTTTGTAAAACTCCTATAAAATGGAAAAAAAATTTCTTTAAAACTTCTAGATTCTTTTTTCACACATCTGAAATATTCAAAAATCTTTCTTTAATTTTCTCAAAATCTTATAAAAAATTATATTTATATGATTTTAAAAACAAACTGATAATACTTATTTTTTGTTCTCAATTCTCAGAATTGAATTTCAGCTCGAATTTCAGTGTTCAATATTTTTTAACAAATAAATAGTTATTTGAATTTTTTATATTGCATTATTATCAATATAATTTTGTATTATTATCAATCTAATTTTGTATTCTTTATGGTATTAAAAAAAAAATTTAATTGGTGAATTTCAATAAGTACTTACATTGCTTAGTTTAGGTAACTTCAATATTTGCACGACTAAAAAAAATATTTAAAAAGCATTCAGTGTTACATCAAAATATTGTTTTATTTATTTCTCGATAATACTTCATCTTAACAACCTTTTTTTTTTATTTAGAAAAAAAAAATTAGAAAATTCGTCTCTTTTGGCTGAAATTTAATCTCTATACTTGAAAATTAATCTTTTTGCTTGAAAAAATAATTTTTCTGTTAAAAATTTAACGAGTTTTTTTAAACTTGTTTTTCTTTTCTTGAGAATTGATATGTTTCGTTGAAAATTCAACTAAGAGTTTGAAAATGGACCTTCTGTTAGAAAATTATTATTCTTATTTGCAAATTCATTTATTTTGGTTAAAAATTAATTTCTTTGGGTTAAAATTTAACTACTTGGTTAAGAATGTAACTACTTCGTTGAAAATATTTTTTTTTCAAAAATTAATTTTTAGTTTAAAAATTGACTTTTTGGTAGAAAATTAATCTTCTTGTTTAAAGATTCATCTTTTTGGTTGAAAATTCATTATTTTTGGTTGAAAATTTAGGTATCTCGTTTAAACCTTCTTCATATTGGTTAAAAATTATTATTTTAACTGAAAAGTGAACTATTTGATTTTTGGTTACCAATTTTTGTTTGGTTGAAAATTAATTTCATTAACAGAAAATTTACCTATTCCATTTTGGTTAAAAATGTTTTCTTTCTTAGTTGCATATTAATCTTTTTGCTTAAAAATTTATCTTTCTTTTCATTTGAAAATTCATCTATTTTTGTTAAAAATTAATTTCTATTGTTAAAATTGTTCAAGTTTTTTTTGTCAAAAATTAATTAAATGAAAATTTTAATATTCGATTTTTGATTGAAATATTTTAAAATTAAAATTTAACTACTTCATTGAAAATTGAAGAATTTTGTTATAAATTCAATTTTTGTATTTAATATGAATTCAACTGTTTTGGTAGAATTGTCAAATTAATATTAAATTTTTTGTTGAAAATTTATCTTTTTCAGTTGAAAATTAACTTCTTTTGTTGCAAATTATACGTCTCGTTTGAAATTCAATTTTTTTTATGTGAAAATTTCACTATTCCATTTTTCGTTGGAAATTTATTTTTTTTACTTTGAAAATTTAAGAATTTTGTTGAAAATTCGTTCTCTTTTAGTAGAAAATTCACCTTTTTAAGATAGAATTTCAAATATTTAGTTGGAAATCTATGTATTTCGTTGATTATTTTATTTCGTCTTTCCAGTAGAAACTTAATCTTATTATTTGAAAACTCATAATTTTGGTTGAAAATTGAACTATGTCATTTTTGGTTTGAAAGTTTTTATTCATTGAAAATTTCGCTATTTGGTGAAAAAATATATAATGTTATCAAAAAACGTACTTCGAATTTTTTCAGTAGACAATATTCAGTATACAATATAAAGCTTTATCAATAATTTGTATAGAAAAAGCTATTTTTCCTATAATAAATTTAAATTGTTGCAGAACACGAACCCGAAAAGATCGCGCACACCAAACTCTCCAAACGCACTGCGCATGCGTCGCTTCCGCAACCTCATTGGATGTTAATCGCGCGCTTGTTTGAAATGATTAAATATGCGAAAATTTTTTTCACAATACATAATAATCATGAAATATAAACAAATATTATAGATGATTCAAAGTTTACGTTGGTGGAAAAATGTATTCCTTCCTTTGAATTTAAAATCAATGATTAATTTTTAAAGAGTACAATCAGTTAATTATTATACCTTGCACTCTAAAAGACTATTTTCAGATCTGAAAATTCATTGTTATTATTTCCACAATGATGATTTATCATAAAAAATGTATTTACACGTGTTATAGTTTCAAAAAAGCGCGCCATTTGCAGCCAATGAGACTTCATACTTCGTATGCGCAGTGCACTGTGGCGAGTGGTACTGTTTGCCCCTCGGCGTGCAGACATCTTGCTAGCTGACGTCACAACATGAAATATCTAATATCGAAAAAAATATATCGATCCACTTGACACTAAAAATGGCGGCGCCCTGCCGTGTGACGTGTAGTTTACTTTTCAACATCCGAAAGTCATAAATGACATGGAATACTTTAAAAGTAGCCTAAAATCGGTCCTCGGGGCTCCTCCACCAGGAAATGAGCCTTCCGGAGCCGATACGGTAAGTAACGGGATTTTTTCGAATATACTTGCAAAAAGAGTCTGCTACGGCTTGACACATGAGCTGTCAAAATGTCATGTTTTCGCAGCTCTGACACTTTCCAGACCTCTAACAGATTGCAATAATGTGCGACAAAATCAGGGCCAAATTTTTGACATAAAGTTATTAATAATTGGGAAGTTTGTGAATATTTCAGGGCCGAATCATTTTTTTAGGTTAAGTTTCGTTTTCTTAATTTGTAAAATGAACTTTAAATTTTAAAAGGGGAAACGTAACATACATTTATTTAATAAATTCATATTGCTTTCCTAATTTTTTGATTT
The DNA here is from genome assembly GCA_932178445.1 of Andricus quercusramuli. Taxonomy (NCBI): domain Eukaryota; kingdom Metazoa; phylum Arthropoda; class Insecta; order Hymenoptera; family Cynipidae; genus Andricus; species Andricus quercusramuli. The sequence continues at coordinate 65,940 of CAKNXH010060641.1, forward strand.
TTTCTCGAGTGTAATATTTAAAAAGAAAGGAAAACGTTGCATTGCCTAAAAAAATTGGAAGTGATTTGTATAATTTATAAACTTAGGGAATGAAGGTACAATTTTATTATTTTGTTCAGAATTCATGAATGTTTTTAAAAAACAAAAAAAGTCCATCTTTATGGTGAAAAATTCAACTATTTTGTTATGATAAATTCGTCTTTTTGGGTTGAGAATTCAACTATTTGGTCGAATATCAACCTTTTTGTTGAAAATACATATTTTCCTTCTCAAAATTTAACTATTCCGTGCTTGGTTGCAAATTTGTCTTTTTTAGTTAAAAATTTATATATTTAGTTGAATATTAATTTCTTTGGTTAAAAATTCAACTACTTTTGCTGTAAAATTGATTTTTCTTCGTTAAAAATGTTAAAAATTAATTCATTTTATTTATTTTTGGTTGAAAATTCATGTATTTCGTTGCAAATGTTTCTTTGCAAATGTTTCTTTGGTTCAAAACTTAACTACTTTGTTGAAAATATATTTTTTTTAATTATCATTTTTTCTGAAAATATAAGTATTCCATTCTTAGTTGAAAATTGATATTTTTTATTTGAAAATTCGTTTATTTAGTGGAAAATCCGTCTTTTTTGGTAGAAAACCAATCTTTTTAATTCAACTATTTGGTTCAAAATTTATTTTTCTTATTGAAGATTCATCATTATAGTTGAGAATTCATTGTTTTTATTGCAAATGTAATTCTTTTGTTGAAAATCTTTCTTCATTTAAAAATAATTTTTTAAACCTAAAATATAATTATTCCATTTTTGGTTGAAAATTAATTTATTCGGTTGATAATACGTATTTTTTGTTAGAAAATCAATCTTTCTGGTTAAATATCCAACTATTTGGTTCAAAATTCATTTTTTTCATTGAAGATTCATCATTGTAATTGCAAATTCATTTCCTTGGTTAAAAATTTAAATATTTGTTAAAAATTTGGTTTTTCTTTTGCTTGAAAATTAATGTTCTAACAGAAAATTTAACTAGTCCATATTTGGATGAAAATTCATGCGTTTTAATTGAAAATTCAACTATTTGGTTTAGAAGTCATGAATTTTTTTAAAAACAAAAAAGTCCATCTTTATGGTGAAAAATTCAACTATTTTGTTATAATAAATTCGTCTTTTTGGGTTGAGAATTCAACTAATTGGTCCAATATTAACCTTTTTGTTCAAAATACATATTTTCCTTCTGAAAATTTAACTACTCCGTGCTTAGTTGCAAATTTATCTTTTTTAGTTGAAAATTTATGTATTTAGTTGAATAATAATTTCTTTGGTTAAAAATGCAACTAGTTTTGCTGTGAAATTTATTTTTCTTTGTTAAAAATGATAAAAATTAATTTATTTTATTTATTTTTGATAAAAAATCCATGTAATTCTTCACAAATCCGTCTTTATGGTTAAAAATTTGACTATTTGGTTATAGTTGAAAATTCTTTTTTTTTTTATTAAAAATTTAATTATTTTTGTGCACATTTTTTTGGGTTGAATATTAATTATCTTAACTGAAAATTTAACTACTCCATTTTTGGTTTCTTTGGTTAAAAATTCAACTACTTTTGCTGTGAAATTTATTTTTCTTTGTTAAAAGTGTTAAAACTTAATTAATTTTATTTATTTTTGGTTGAAACATGTATTTCGTTGCAAATCCGTCTTTATGGTTGAAAATTCATCTTTATAGTTATAAATTTAACTATTTGGTTATAGTTAAAAATTTTTTTTTTTATTAAAAATTTAATTATTTTTTTGCACATTTTTTTGGTTGAAAATTAATTATTTTAACTAAAAATTTAACTACTCCATGTTTGGTTTCTTTGCTTAAAAATTTAACTACTTTATTGAAAATATATTTTTTTTAATTATCATTTTTTCTGAAAATATAAGTATTCCATTCTTATTTAAAAATTGATATTTTTTATTTGAAAATTCGTTTATTTAGTGGAAAATCCGTCTTTTTTGGTAGAAAACCAATCTTTATGGTTCAAATTTAACTATTTGGTTAAAAATTTATTTTTCCTATTGAAGATTCATCATTATAGTTGAGAATTAATTTTTTTTATTAGAAATTTAATTCTTTTGTTTAAAAATTTAACTTCTCCGTGTTTGGTTGCAAATTTATCTCTTTTAGTTGGAAATTCATGTATTATTTTGAGAATTAGTTTCTTTGGTTAAAAAATTAATTACTTTGTTGAAAATCTTTTTTTATTTAAAAATAATTTTTTAAACCCAAAATATAATTATTCCATTTTTGGTTGAAAATTAATTTATTTGGTTGATAATCCGTATTTTTTGTTAGAAAATCAATCTTTCTGGTTAAATATCCAACTATTTGGTTCAAAATTCATTTTTTTTCATTGAAGATTCATCATTGTAATTGAAAATTAATTTCCTTGGTTAAAAATTTAAATATTAATTAAAAATGTTTTTTTTTCTTTTGCTTGAAAATTAATGTTTCAACAGAAAACATAACTAGTCCATTTTTGGATGAAAATTCCCCCTTTTTAATTGAAAATTCGATTATTTGGTTGAAAAGTCATGAATTTTTTTAAAAACAAAAAAGTCCATCTTTATGGTGAAAAATTCAACTATTTTTTTACAGTAAATTCGTCTTCTTGGGTTGAGAATTTAAACATTTGGTCTATTTAACTATTTAACTATTTAACTATTTAACCTTGTTGTTGAAAATACAAATTTTCCTTCTGAAAATTTAACTATTCCGTGCCTGGTTACAAATTTATCTTTTTTAGTTGAAAATTCATGTATTTAGTTGAATATTAATTTCTTTGGTTAAAAATTTAACTACTCTTGCTGTGAAATTTATTTTTCTTTGTTGAAAATGTTAAAAATTGATTCATTTCATTTTTTTCTTTTTTTTTTTGAAAATTCATGTATTTCGTTGCAAATCCGTCTTCAAACTTTCCAATTTTTTTCGCATTGAAGATTCAACATTATAGTTGAAAATTCCTTTTTTTTTTGTTAAAAATTTAATTATTTTGTTGAACATTCTTTTTTTGCTTGGAAATTAATTATCTTAACTGAAAATTTAACTACTCCGTGTTTGGTTGCAAAGTTATCTTTTTTGGTTAGAAGTTCATGTATTTTTTTGAAAATTAGTTTCTTTGGTTAAGAATTTAACCTCTTTGTTGAAAATAAATTTTTTTACTGAAAATATAACTACTTCATTATTAGTTTTTGGTATTTTTTGTCTGAAAATTAATTTATTTGGTTAAAAAGCCGTATTTTTTGTTAGAAAATCAATCTTTATGATTGAATATCCAACTATTTGGTTCAAAATTTATTTTTTTTTCATTGAAGATTCATCATTATAGTTGAAAATTCATTTCCTTGGTTAATTTTTAAGAGGAAACTTAACTAGTCCATGTTTGGATGAAAATTCCTCCTTTTTAATGAAAAATTCGATTATTTGGTTGAAAATGCATGCATTTTTTAAAAAACAAATGTGTCCATCTTTATCTTTATTTTAGGTTGAAAATTAAATATCTTAACTGAAAATTTAACTACTCGTGTTTGGTTGCAATGTTATCTTTTTTGGTTAGAAGTTCATGTACTTTTTTGAAAATTAGTTTCTTTAATTAAAAATTTAACTACTTTATTTTCCATTCTTAGTTGGAAATTTATTTTTTTTCGTTGAAAATTCGTTTATTTTGTGTAAAATCCGTCTTTTTTGGTAGAAAATCAATCGTTGTGGTTGAAAATTAAACTATTTGGTTCAAAGATTATTTTTCTTATTGAAGAGTCATCATTGTAGTTGAGAATTTATTGTTTTGATTACCAATTTAATTATTTTCTTGAAAATTCATGTATTTTTCTGAAAATTCAACTATTTGATCGAATATTAACTATTTTGGTGAAAATTCACATTTTCAATTTAAAAATTGAACTAATTTTCCAGAAAATCAATCTTTTTGGAATAACAATTCCACATCTTGTTGCAAATTGATCCTTTTTTCGTTTGACAATTTAATTTCTTTGCTTGAAAATTCAGTTTTTTTTGTTGAAAGTTCGTCTTTTTAAATTAAAAATTCAACTATTTTATTGAAAATTCATGTATTTTGTTGAAAATTCAACTATTTAGTTAAAAATTCTCTTTTTATTTAAGATTCATCGTTATAGTTGAAAATGCATTTCCTTTGGTAAAAAATTAACTGCTCTATTGAAATTTTTGTTTTTGTTAATTAATGTTTTTTACTGAAAATTTAAGTAGATCATTTTTGATTGAAAATTCATCATTTTTAGTTGAAAAATCAACTATTTGGTTAAAAATTCTTCAATTTTTTTGAAATTTCATCTTTTTTGTTAGAATATTAATCTTTTTGGTGAAAATTTCATCTTTTCGGTTGATAATTAATTCCTTTGGTTGAAAATTGTTATTTTATGGTTAAAAGTTAATTTTTAACTGTAAATACATTTCTATAACTATTTCATTTTGGGTTAAAAATTGAACTTTTTTGGTTGAAAATTCATGTATTTTGTGAAGAATTCATCTTTTTTGGTAGAAAATTTAACTACTTAGTTCAAAGTAGAACTACTTTGTTAGACATTCACTTATTTTGTCGATGATTCATAATTTTAGTTAAAAACCCTTTTTTTCAAAATTTAATTATTTTGTTGATAATTATGTTTTCTAGATGAAAGTTAATTGTTTTAACTGAAAATTTAACTCGTACATGTTTAGTTCACAATTTGTCTTCGCAAGTTGAAAATTCAAATATTTGGTTTACAATTCCTGTATTTTATTGAAAATTCGAATTGAGTAGGAGAATATTTAATCTTCTTGGTGACTAATTCATCTTTCTGCCTGAAAATTCCTTTAAAAATTCAAATATATAGTTGAAAGTTCATGTACTTTGATTTGAAAATTCATCTATTTTGGTAGAAAATTCATCTTATTGGTTGGAAATTGATCTTTTTGGTTGAAAATCAGTTTTTTATTATTTACAATTAATTTTTTTAACTGGAAAATTATACTGTTTCGTTGGAAGTTTACTTTAATTTTATTGAAAATTAATTTTTTCACTGAAAATTTAACTATTCTATTTTTTGTTGAAAATTAATCTGTTTTCGGTGAAAATTCAACTATTTTTTGAAACCCCGTCTTTTTGGAAAAACAGTACTCTCATTAGTTGAAATTTCATCTTTTTGGTTAAAAATTAATTTCTTTGATTGAAAATTTAACCGTTTTGTTGAAAATTCGTTTGTTTTTTGGTTGAAAATTTATTTTACCAACTGATAATTATCCTACTTTATTTTTGTTGAAAAATTTATCTTTTCAGTTTAAAATTAATGTATTTGGTTAAAAATTAAATTTTTTTAGTTGATAATTTGAAATTCAGTTTACTATTCCATTTTTTGTGGAAAATTTACCTTTTCTGATAGAAATGTAATCTTTTTTGTTAAAAAATGATCTGTTTAGTATAAAATTTAACTATTCCATTTTTTGTTAAGAATTTATTTCTTTCATTGAAAAAAAATATTTAGTTAAAAATTCGTTTTTGTGTTGATAGAAAATTTATCTTTTGGATTGAAAAGTCCACTATTTTGTCATAATTTAATATTTTGGTTAAAAATTCATCATTTTGTTTAAAAATTAATTTCTTTGCTTGAAAATTTGTTTCTTTTCAGATCGATATTATTTTTTTTTAACTGAAGATATAACTATTCCAATTTCGCTTGAAAATTTATATTTTTAGTTGAAGATTAATTAATTTGGCTGAACAATGTTTTTTGTATTTACTTTTCTAACTGCAAATTGAAACATTATATTTTTGGTTTGTAAATTTATCTTTTCTAGTTTCAATTTAATTATTTTGTTGAGAATTAATTTCATTGGTTGAAAATTGATTGCCTTAACTGAAAATTTAATTCTTCTATTTTTTGTTAAACAGTATTCTTTTTTTATGAAGAAAAATATATTTTTGAAAATTTGTTGTTGTTGTTGTTGAACATTCATTTTTCTGAAATTTTAACTACTCTCATTTTGGTTGAAAATTGATTTTTTTTTAGACGAAAATTCATGTGCTCTGTTGAAAATGAGTCTTTTAGAGTAGAAAATGTATCGTTTTGACTTGAAAATACAACTAACAATCAAATGATCTGAAATATCTTAAGGTATTTTTTGAAATTCCTTGGCATTTACAAGAGCTTTGAAAAATTGCAAGGGATTTCAAGAGATGTTAAAGGATTTGAAATACTTTAGCAAATTTTAAAAGATTCCCAGTGTTTCAAAATATATTTTAATAGTAATTTTAAGTGATTTTAATATTTTAATGGATTTCAAAGAATTTGTTCACAAGAAGTGATGGATTTCGTAGGGTTTCAAAGATTTAAAGAGATTTTTAAGTATTTTTTGCAATTCATTTGGAATTTGCCCTGAATCCTTATTAATTAATCGTGAATTATTTTAAATTCTTTGGAATTCTTCCAAATTCACTGCATTTCACTTATTTCAATGGATTTTTAAAAGTTTTTCTTTAATTCATCTTGATGTCCTTTCAACTCATCATAAATTAGTATGAATTTCATCAAATTCTTTTAAATGCACTTTTAATTTCTCTAATCTCATTTTCAATTAAAAAGGATGAATTTTCATCCAAACATGGACTAGTTAAAAAATCTTTTTTGGTTGAAAACTTGACTCTTGTTGAAAATTCGTGTTTTCGGATTAAAGATTCAAGTATTTTGTAGAAAATTAATTAATATTTAATTATATTTTGTTAATTTAAATCATATTCTCATGCTCGCGAGAATTTCTCTGAGTACTTAAACTCTTTAGAACACTATTCATCAGTCTTTAAAAAATGTGTTCAAAATAAATAAAATCAAATTGGGAAGTAGATACATTTAAGAATTGAGTATTACTTTTTTGTGGGTGATTCTGATACCAGTCTATTTAGATTATTAAATTTTCCAAGTAGGAAAAGAAAATAATCCAAAATATGTAAAAACATTTATAAAAATTGCTAAAATTCAATACATTCTTTTTAAACAAATTTAATTAAAAGAAAGATTTCTTACAATAAAATTGAAGTAAAACTATTCAAACTCAATGTAAAGTAATCTTAACCCTTAGTATACACACTATAGTTTTATAACGAGGTATACACACTGGGTTAGGTTCACCCGGCAAACTTTAACAGCTCATATCTTCGTTCCTAATTGAACAATTTTGCCTCTTTTTTTGTTTTTCATAGAAAACATCCTCAAGGATTAAACAGTACGGGTTTGAAAGTGATAAATATGAAAAAACATATACATATTTTTAAATAAGCAAAGACATCCTTAAAATTTTTGAGAAAAAATCACGTTTTTTCTAAAAATCTTGCAAAATCGCGCCGGGTTAGCGTAACCCAGTGTGTATACCAAGGGTTAAATTATTTATAAGCAAACCATGCCGTTTGGAAAGAATCATGAGTTTAGTGTTTCTATTTAAAAATTTTTAATTATATTTTTCCAGGTGGAAAGGTTGGTGGATCGACTGCAATCTTCCACTTTGCTTGATGATAGGAGGGATGCATGTCGAGGCCTCAAGGCCCTCTCTCGATCTTATCGAGTCGAAGTTGGAGCACAAGGGATGGATGCATTCAGACAAGTTTTAGAAATGGATAAAACAGATTGCGAAATTACTGGTCTTGCGCTCGAAACTCTCTGCAATATAACGCATCCGGATACTTTTGACGAGGAAGGTAAAAGAAAAGAATTAAAATGTTTACAGGGTGCACAGTAAGGTGGTCCAAAAAATTTTTGTTTTAATTTTTATGGGGGCACTCCCCAAATTTGTTCGAATCCACCCAAAAGACGATTTTTCGACAAAATTGTTGAATTTTCGACCAAAAAGGATTTAAAAAAAAATGCAATTTCTATGAAAATAGATGAATTTTTAAATTAAAAAGACAAATTTTCAAGAAAATTGTTCCATATTCATCAAAAAAGGATTTCAGTTGAAATTATTGAATTTTTTACCAAACAGTTGCATTTTTTCCAAGAAAAATGCAATTTCTATTAAAATAAATCAATTTTTTAATTAAAAAGAAATTTTTTTAGAAAATAGTTCAATTTTCAACCAAAAAAGATTTCTGTTAACTTTTCAACACCAAAATATGAATTTTAATCAAAAAACAAATTTTCTACGAAAATAGTTGATCTTGAAACCCAAAAGACAAATTTTTCGACAAAATAGTTGAATTGTCGACCAAAAAGGATGACTTTTTAATAAAATTTTTGAATTTTTAATCGAACAATTGGATTTTTTCAACAAAAACAATGCAATTTCTATTATGATACCAGAATTTTTGAATTAAAGAGAAAAATATTCAGAAAATAGTTGATTTTTAAACCCAAAAGACGATTTTTCGACAAAATAGTTGAATTTTCGACCAAAAAGGATTTTTTTCCAACAAAAAAAATGCAATTTCTATGAAAATAGATGAATTTTCAAATTAAAAAGACAAATTTTCAAGAAAATTGTTCCATATTCATCAAAAAAGGATTTCAGTTTAAATTATTGAATTTTTTACCAAACAGTTGCATTTTTTGCAAGAAAAATACAATTTCTATCAAAGTAACTAGATTTTTTAATTAAAAAGAACATTTTTCAGAAAATAGTTCAATTTTCAACCAAAAAAGATTTCAGTTAACTTTTCAACACCAAAATATGAATTTTAATCAAACAACAAATTTTCTACGAAAATAGTTGATCTTGAAACCCAAAAGACGATTTTTCGACAAAATAGTTGAATTTTCGACCAAAAAGGATGACTTTTTAATAAAATTGTTGAACTTTTAATCGAACAATTGGATTTTTTCAATAAAAACAATGCAATTTCTATTATGATACCAGAATTTTTAAATTAAAGAGAAAAATATTCAGAAAATAGTTATATTTAAGAAAAAAGTTCAATGCTTTTTCAATGATTTCTGCCATTAAAGAATTTATTTTTAAAAATGGGATACTTTCAATGTAAATGTAAAACTACTCTCTTCAGTAGAGCGAAGTAAAAGTAACAAAATAAAACGAGTCATTTGAGCTAAGGGATAACAATTTGTGGGTCGAATTCCAAAATAAATGAAGAAAAACATTTTTTAATCGGTAAATATCTTCTGTTCTCCTTTTGAAATTTACAATAAAAAATTGTAATAATTCAAAAAAAAAAATTTGCATTATTAAAATTTGTTTTAAATGTACTAAAACATGTTTTTTTGGATTGATTCGAATCAGAAATGTCCTCAGCTTGAACCAAAGAAACATATTATTTTTTATTCATGGGAAACCTTTTTTTTCGTGGTGTTTATAACGTTCCAAAATCGTAAAAAAATGAAATCCCAAAAATCCTACCTCACGACAAATTTTTTTTTCCCGAAAAACCAAAATAAAAAAATGTTTCTTTGGTTCAAGCTAAGTAAATTTCAGGTCCGAAATGTTCAACTTTTTTTTTAATTTGTTCAATTGATGAATTAAGAGCATCATTTTTTAACCAAAAATCGAATAGATACGTTTTCGTTCCAAAAAATTAATTTTCAATTGAAAAAACTGAATTTTCCCCAAATTGTTGAATGTTGAAGCCTGAATGAAGAATTTTCTACAATGCAGTTGATTTTTCAACACGAAAATATAAATTTTCAATTAAAAAGTTAATTTTCGACCAAAAATTAAAAAAAAAAAATTAAAATAAATTTTCTACAAAACAGTTGAATCTTTAATCCGAAACCACGAATTTTCAACAAGAGTTAAGTTTTCAACCAAAAAAGATCTTTTAGTCAATAAAGAAAGAAAATTGTGTTCAAAATGTGGAATTATAAAGCAAGAAGATTATTTTTCTACAAAAAAGGATGAATTTCTAACAAATTACAGACATTTTTAACCAAATATTTGAATTTTCAAAATAAAAAAGATAAATTTTGAACCAAAAATGGAATTGCTACATTTTCATTTGAAGAAAAAGAACTTTATGCAATATATTCGAATTTTTAACTCAAAAATATAAGCTTTCAATACAAAAAATAATTTTCAATCAAAAATTGCAATTTTCAGTTTGAAAAAATGAATTTTTAACAAAGTAGTTCGAATTTCAACCAAAAAGACAGTTTTTCAGCAAAATAAATATATTTTCAACCAAAAGGGGGAAACTGAGTAAAACAGGGGAAGACTGTGCACTAGGGTGTTCCAAAAATGCATTGGAAATTTTTTATTTTTATGGGGACACCCCCCCAAATTTGTTCGAATCCACCCAAAAATAAATCCATTTTTTTTGTTTAAAAAAAAAATGATATTTAGGGGTGGCGCAAGCCCCATGAAGAAAGACGTTTTTGTAAATCTTATTCAGAATCCTCAATATTATCTCAATCGCGTTGAAACTGAACATTTCTTTTCACAATTAGCCATAGAATACGAATAAAATATCACTTTTCAAATATCACCACCATAAGTCTGTTTTATAGGGTCCCAAAGAAACCCCATAAGTGAAAAAATGGGTTTTGCGAGTTTTTGGCGCTAATTATGATTTTTTTGCGGGTTTTTTAATGCGAATTGTTTCTAATACATAAAATATTAATTTATACTGAAAATTAGATATATTCATGAATTTTTTAAACAATTTATCATTGTTTTTAGCAATTTTCTCACAGAATTGAGTTAGAAAGACGCGGTTTTTTCACAAATTTTCCATTTGTTGTCCAATTTTCAATTAGAGGGAAGTGACAGTTCATCAATGTTAACAATAGTGATTATTTAAATAATGTATCATAATTATTAATAATATTGTATTTAAATAATGTTAGAAAGATGCGGATTTTTTTTAAATTTCTGGATGTTTGTCCAATTTTCATCTGTAGTGAAGTAATAATAAATTCAAGTTAACAAAATAATTGTTTAAACAATTTATTATAATTAATAATATTATATTTGAATAATGCTAGAAAGATGCGTTTTTTTTATTTCTGGCTTTTTGTCCAATTTTCATTTGGAGTGAAGTAATAATGAATTCAAGTTAACAAAATAATTTATTTCAACAATTTATCATCATTGTTGATAATATTCTCTGTGCTCAATGGGTAGAATGTTGCGGTTTTTTTCTGAAATTTTCAACTGTTTATCTTTTTTTTATTAGGCGGGACTTAATAATTAATCAGATTCAGCAAAAATAATTATTCAAACAAATTATTATTGTTTATGAATATGTTCATATATATCGATTGCGCCTGTTAGTTAAAAGTTAGTTAAAAGTTGTTCAAACAATTTAATATTGTTTATAACTATCTTTTCTTATATAAGTGCTAGAAAGCGGCGGTTATTTCTAAAATCTTTCACTTTGTTTCGCCTGCTTAGTTACTAAAAATTAATAAATAAACATTAGAGAAAACTGTATTTTAAATAATCTCTTTCCTTTTCGTGAATATATATTTTTCTGAAATAAAACAGATATTTAAAATTCTTTGTTTTTGCCTCTTGTGTAAAATAGCTTTTTTTCTTTAAATTAATTCTTTTAAGCATTTGGAAAAGAGCAAAAATAATTCACTTAAAACAACAATACCTTTCGAAAAATCATTTTTGTTGGGGTTGACTTATTACTTGTTCATAAATAAAAAGGCGATGCAAAGTGAAAGATTTTAGAAAAAACCGCCACTTTCTAGCACTTATCTGAGAAAAGATAGTTATAAATAATATTAAATTGTTTAAACAACTTTTCTGTTAACTTGAATTAATTATTACCTCGCTAAGTGGAAAAAGGACAGAAAGGTAAAAATTGCCAAAAACCGTGACTATCAGGCGCAACCGATATAGATGAAGATAGTCATAAACAATAATAATTTGTTTAAACAATTATTTTTGCTAAATCTAATTAATTATGAAGTCACGCCTAATAAAAAATAAACAAACAGTAAAAATTTCAGAATAAACCGCAACCAAAAAAAAAGGATTTATTTTTGGGTGGATTCGAACAAATTTGGCGAGTGTCCCCATAAAAATAAAAAATTTCCAATGCATTTTTGGACCACCCTATTGCACAGTCTTCCCCTGTTTTACTCAGTTTCCCCTTTTTTCTTGAAATTCCCCTTTTTTCCCCTATTCTCAAAAAACGTCCCCCTTTCCCCCTTGTCTCTTTAAATATACGATATTTGAAATTGTACCCCTTATTGAATAATAATTAAAGTAATTATAGCATTTAAATAAATTATTTAATAATAAATAAGGTACACGTTTCAATTGCAGACCAATAAAAATAAATACTCTTTGAAAAAATTTGAAGATGAAACATTTTAAAGCAAGTTGAAAATTAACTATAGTTGAAAGCTTTTTTTTCGTTGAAAATTAATTTTTTAAACTCACAATTAAACTATTCCATTTGTGTTTGGAAATTGATATTTTTTAGTCGGAAATTCAACTATTTGGTTGCAAGTTCAAATTTCGTTGAAAAGTTATATTTTTTGGCGGGAAGTTGGTTAAAAATTTAACTATTTGGTTGAGAATATATTTATTTTGTTGAAAAGCTGTCTTTTTGGTTGAAATTCAAACTACTTTGTTAAAAATTCATTTTTTCAAACTGAAAATTGCAATTTTTGATTGAAAATTATTTTTTGTATTGAAAGCTTATATTTTTCAGTTAAAAATTCGAATATATTGCAGAAAGTTCTTTTTCTTAAAATGAAAATGTAGCAATTCCATTTTTTATTCAAAATTGAAATTTTTTATTTTGAAAATTCAAATATTTGGTTAAAAATTTATGTAATTTGTTAAAAGTTCGTCCTTTTTTGTAGAAAAATAATCTTCTTGCTTTAAAATTCGACATTTTTAATACAATTTTTTTTCTTTATTGACTAAAAAATCTTTTTTGGTTGAAAACTTAACTCTTTGAAAATTCGTATTTTCGGATTAAAGATTCAACTGTTTTGTAGAAAATTTATTTTATTTTAATTGTTGGTTGAAAATTAACTTTTTAATTGAAAATTCATATTTATGTGTTAAAAAATCAACTGCATTGTAGAAAATTCTTCTTTCAGGCTTCAACATTCAACAATTTGGGGAAAATTCTGTTTTTTCAATTGCAAATTAATTTTTTGGAACGAAAACTTATCTATTCGATTTTTGGTTAAAAAATGATGTTCTTAATTCAACAATTAAACTATTTTGTTCAAAAATTATCTTATTTGTTGAAAAATGCGAAATTAAAAAAAATTTCGTGCTCAGTTACAGTTTTTTTTGAAAATGTGCAAAACCCTGTTTTTTATTGAGTCATATACACACATTTTTAAAAAATTAAAAAAATTTTGATTTGAAAAGTCAACTATTTTCGTAGAAAATTTACTTTTTGATTAAAATTCATATTTTGGTGTTGAAAAATTAACTGAAATCTTTTTTGGTTGAATATTGAACTATTTTCTGAAAATTTATCTTTTTAATTCAAAAACTTAGTTACTTTAATAGAAATTTCATTTTTCTTGGAAAAAATGAAACTGATTAAAAATTCAACAATTTGGTTGAAATGTCAACCTTTTGGGTTGAAAATTTAACTTTTTCGTCAAAAAGTCGTTTTTTCGGGTTGATAATCCAACTATTTTTGTAGAAAAATTACTGTTTGATTAAAATTCATATTTAGGTGTTGAAATTTCAACTGAAATTCATCTATTTTCATAGAAATTGCATTTTTCTTGGAAAAATGCAACTGTTTGGTTAAAAATTTAACAATTTCATTACTAAGTTATTCTTTTTGGTAGGAAATTCAACTGTTTTGTCGAAAAATCGTCTTTTGCTTGAAAATTCACCTTTTTCGGAGAAAATTTACTTTTTGATTAAAATATATATTTTGTTGTTGGAAAGTCAACTGAAGTCTTTTTTTGAATGAAAATGCTACTATTATTTTAAAATTCGCCTTTTTAAATTAAAAGTGCTTTCTTAAAAATAGAAATTGCATTTTTCTTTTATAAAAATGCAACTGTTTGATTGAAAATTCAACATTTTTGTTAAATATCATTCTTTTTGGTCGAAAATTCAACTTTTTTGTTGAAAATTGAACTATTTTGTTGGAATTTTTAAGGCTTTTGTTGAAAATTAAACCATTTTGTTGTAAATTTACTTTTTGATCAAAATATATGTTTTGATTTTGAAAAGTCAACTGAAATCTTTTTTGAATGAAAATGCTACTATCATTTTTCAATTTGTCTTTTTAATTTAAAAATTCATCTATTTTAATAGAAATTTCATCTTTCTTGGATAAAATGCAACTGCTTGGTTAAAAATTGATGTTCTATGCTTGAGAATTCAACTATTTTGTTTGAAAATTATGGTTGAGACATTTTTTTTTCAAGTAATTTTCTTTATTAAGAAATCTATTTCTAATACATCTAAGACTTCTAAAACTGATACTTTTTAATTGGAAATTCAACTGTGTGGGTAGAAGTTGAACTACTTGTTTGAAATTATCATTATTATTATTATTATTTTTTTTTTGAATGAATGTTTATCTCTTTGGTTGACAATTCATTTTTTACAGAAAATTCATTCTTTCGCTTAAAAATTCAACAATTTAGGTGAAAAATTTTTTGTAGAGAATTCATCATTTTAGGTTGAAATTTCAATTATTTTGTTGAACATTTAATTAGTTTATTGAAAATTAAAATATTTTATTTACAAGTCATCTTTTATGATTGAAAGTTATTTTGTTTGGTACAAAATAAATAAAAAAATAAATAAAAACCCGTTACATAATTTAACTACGACCCCTTATCAGAGTGGCCTTTTTAATCGAGGGACAAAATCGCACTTTTTTCCCGGTTCCCCAATATTTTTCACGGTAACAATTATCCTGTATAAAAAAATTCTTCTGAATTTTCTGGAATTTTGTAAATCGCAATTTCCAAATGAGGAATTTTAATTTAAAAAATTTATTTCTAAAAGAGAAACTTTAAATTGTAAATTATTCTTTAATAGTAATTTCCAAATAAGTATTTCCATTTGATGAGAAAAATTATTTCTTAATTATTCCTAAAAATTAATAATAAAAGAGAAAATGTTAATTATTTTGTAATATTGGGAAATAATTCTGTTCTCAACATTTTGCTACTAGACTATAATTTTGAGAAGAGTTTTAAGATAATAAATTTTCCTTCTGAAGATTCCAGGGAAAATTTAAAGTAGTTTTTTGTTTCTAAATTGATTTGAAGATAATATTTAAAAAGGTTTCAAATGATTTCCTAAAATTTCGGAAAAGAATGTAGAAGATGCTGAAGCAATAACAAATTTTTAGTTCAATTTTCAACTTTTTATATTTTTCGTTGAAAATTAACTTTTTTGTTTTGAAATTTCAATTACTTGGTTAAAAGTTAATATATTTGTTAGAAATTTACGTATTTGGTTAAAGAATAATTATTTCAGTTGATTATTAATCTCTTTGGTTGAAAATGTAACCATTTTGTTGAAAATTTATCTTTTTTAGCAAGAAATTAATCTTCTTGGTTGAAAATTTATCTTTTTGTTTGAGGATTCAACAATTTTGTTGATTTTTTTTACGTAATCAGCTGTTTTATATTTAAAATTAAAATATTTTTGGATTGAAATAACAATTGTTACATTATTAGTTGAGAATTCATATTTTTCTGTTAAAAGTTCAACTATTTGGTTAAAATTTAAACTACTTTGTCAAAAATTCATCTTTTTGGTTGAAGGTTTATCATTTCAGTTGAAATTTTTTGGTCGAAAATCATCTTTTTGTGCAAAATTTATATTTCCAGGTTAAAAAATTAAACTTTTTTGTAGAAAATTTGTATCTTTTGGAAAATATTTAATATTTTGTGGAATTTTTTTTTTGCATGAATTCAACTGGTTTTATTTGAGATAAAACATTTTGGATTTAAATATCACCTATCACATTTTTTAATGAGAATTTACATTTTTACTTTGAAAATTCAACTATTTGGTTGACGTTTAACTTTTTTGTTGAAATTTTGATTTGAAATCTGAAATTTTCAAACATCTTTCTGAATTTTCTGAAAATTCTTAGGAAAATTATATTTATACAATCTTAAAAATAAATAAAAAAATAATCCTAAAAAAAAAATAGTTATTCGAAATTTTGATGTTGTACTTTAGCTTAAAAATAAAAAATTTCCCTCTTCCAATTCCGACAAAACTAAAACCAAAATGTCCTCTTTTCCAACTCAATAAGAATGTTCAGAATAAAAAATAATCTTCCGTCAACTCAGAAAAAAAGATTAAAAATCAAAATTTCCCCCTTTTCATCCGAATTTTGAAAATACCAAATTTACTCCCGGTCCAATCAAAAAATGTCAAAAAGAAATAATTGATCTCTTCCAATTCAGAAAAACAATTATTAACTAAAATTTCCTCCCTTCCGACTCAATAAAAATGTTCAAAATGTGACTTTTCCAGTTTGGAAAAACGTGAAATCCAACATCCTCCCTTCCATCTCGATAAAAATATTTAAAATAAAAAAAATGTTCCTCTTTCAATTCATAAAAAAATAAAACCAAAATTTCTTGCCTTCCAACTCGATAAAAACCTTAAAAATAAGAAAATGTCCCGCTTCCAATTCAGAATAAAATTTTAACTGAGATTTCCTTCCTTCCAACTCAATAAAAATATTAAGAATAAAAAATTACCCTTCACCAACTCAGAAAAAAAATTGGAAATAAAAAGTTCCACCCTTCAACTCAATAAAAATGCGAAAAAGAAAAAATTGTGTCTTACAATTCAGAAAAAGTTGAAGGCGAGAATTTCCTCCCTGCCCACTCAATAAAAATGTTGAAAAGAAAAAATAATCCTTCTTCCAATGCATAAAATATTAAACACCAAAATTTTCTCATTTTCTGCTCGATATCATTCTTAAAAATATAAAATGTCTCTCTGCCAATTGAAAAAATTAAAAACTAAAATTTCCTCGTTTTAAACTCAATAAAAATGTTGAAAATGCAAAATTTACCTGCTTCAACTCATTGAAAATGTACAAAACAAAAAAGTTTTTCTTCCAATTAGGAAAAAATTAAGTAGCAAAATTCCTTCCCTTTCTTTTAAATCAGAATTGTTCTTTTAGAAATAAATCTTTCTATTTTAAATTATTTTAATTTATTTATTTTATTTTATTTAAAATTAACCATTCAAAATGACTAATGAAATATTGCTAAGTATTTAAAAAAAATATTTTTTCTTAAATTAAAGAATTTCAAATCGAATGGGTTTTTAAATTGAATATCTTATACTGAAACAATATTTGAACAGTATTTGAAATTGAATAAAAGCGTTTGATTATTATAAATCTCTTAATTTCAAATTATTTAGAAAATTTCAAATAGTTTATAAAATTTCAATCAGACGTTCAAATTGGTTTAACTACTATGGCTAGCGAATTGAAACACTTTAATTTTTGACGATAAAATCTGTTAACTATTTAATTTTGAAGAGATTCAGAATCGTCTTGTAAAATCAGTAATTCATCCATTTTTAACACTCGAACTACAGTTGAGTTAATTTAAAACCTTTTTATCAAAAATTTACAAATTCAAACTTTTTAATTTTTCATTGTTTAAGTCTTCAAAACTGCATTTTAAAATTCGTTAAAATGAACACTTACTTTTAAAAATGAGACCCTGAATAGCATATTTTCAAACTAAAAGATATTGGAATTGCGCATTGTAAACTTATTGATATAATTTAAAAAGTTAACAATTGAACTTAACATTTAAAAAAAATTTGAAATCGAAATTATTTAAAATTGAATTATATATAATGTGATATTTCAAGGGATTAAATAGATTTTTTAAAGAAAATTTTGTAAAATTCACGCTCAAAAAATAATTTGACTGTCATTTTCGGGTTTCCCGGCCCAGTGGCTTTTCTGGTTATATTAAAACTAATTTAAAAACAGAAAACTATTCAATTCAAATTAAATTTTGAAATGTTTTTTTCGTAGTTGACAAACATGGACCAAGGAACAAGATCGGGGAACAATTCACCGAAATTTTTATCAAACAACAAGACAGCGTGGGACTGATTTTGAGCTTTTTAGAAGAATTCGATTTCAAAGTAAGATACCCAGCCTTGAAATTATTGTCTCATTTACTTGTAAACAAGCCAAAAGATATACAGGAAATAATTCTTGTCAGTCCGATGGGGGTTTCCAAATTAATGGATCTACTCGCTGACAGTCGAGAAGTAATCAGAAACGATGTGAGTATAAATATTTCTCCTGAAAAAAGGCCAAATAAATCAAAAATAAAATTTAATTTAAGACAAGAATAAAAATCCTATGGAATTTTTTTGCAGGTTTTATTATTGCTGATACAATTGACGAAAGGAAATGCAAATATCCAAAAAATTGTAGCTTTCGAAAATGCCTTCGATCGAATTTTCGACGTGATTTCTCAAGAAGGTGGAGCAGAGGGTGGAATAGTTGTTGAGGATTGTCTTCTTTTGATGCTGAACCTTTTGAGAGGCAATTCGAGCAATCAGAACTTTTTTAAAGAAGGTATATATAATGGGAAAAAATTGCAGGGTATTTTTGAAGATTTCGAGAAATTTTCAATAGATTTCAATAATTTGAAGAGATTTATAAGATTTTAAGGTATTTTTAAAACTTCTAAGACATTTTCAAGAGCTTTTAATTTGAAATATCTTAGGAAATTTTAAATATTCGAAGGATTTTTTTATGAATTTAATTAATTCGAAGGGATTTCAAAGCGTTTGAAATATTTTACGAATTTTCTAGAACTTCGGAAGATATGGAACGATTTTACAGGACCTATAAGGTTTTATTATATTTAAAAAGATTTCACAGGATTTTATAAGATTTCCGAGGATTTCAATTATTTTGAGGGGTTTTCAATGCTCTCAATATATTTTAATTCTTTTTAATTCATCTTGAATTCTTGTAAATTCTTTGGAATTCTTTTGAATTTTTTAATTTACTTGAATTATTCTAAAACTAAATTCTACTTAATTGAATGGATTTTTTTGAATTTAAACATTTTTTTACCTAATTGATCCCGAGGATCAATTGATAAGAAGATCAAAGGATTTGAAAAATTTGAAAGAATTTTTTTCGAATTCCTTAGTATTTTCAAGAGCTTTAAAAAATTTCAAAAATATTTGAAAGGCTTTTAAATAGTTTAGGTTATTGTATAAGATTACAAACAAATTTTTAATTGATTTCAGCAGTTTAATGGGATTTCAAATGATTTGAAATAGTTTAGGATAAAAAAAAATGTAAAAGATTTTCAAGCATTTTTAAGAGCTTTAAAAAGTTGCAAGGAATTTCAAAAGATACCAAACGATTTGAAATATTTTAGGAAATTTTAAAAGATTCCCAGAATTTTTTTATTTATTTCAATACTTTTCAAGTGAATTAAAAAATTTCAATAGATTTCCAAGGGTTTTAATAATTTTAAGGAATTAAAAAAAATTTGCATTCCAAGGGATTTTTTTATAAGATTTCTGATAATTTCAATGTTTTCATGGGATTTTAAGAGCTCTCGAGGTACTTTAATCAATTTTCCAGGATTTCAGGAAGTATCATCAGATTTCATGTAATTTCACGGGATTTTATAATATTTTAATGGATTTCAAAAGAATTTATTCACAAGAAGTCAGGGATTTCGTAGGGTTTAAAAGATTTCAAGGGATTTTAAAATATTTTTTCAAATTCATTTGGTATTCGCCCTGAATTTTTATTAATTTAGCCTAAATTCTTTTGAATTCTTCTAAATCAACTTGATTCTACTCAATTCAATGGATTTTTAACCAGTTTTTTTTCTAATTAATCTTGAAGTCTTTAAAACTCAACTTAAATTCTTAGGCATTTCGTCAAATTCTTTCAAATTATCTTTAATTTTTATAAACTCATTTCAAACTTACTCTATTTAATGCATTTTTTCATATTTTTGAATTGTTTTGAATTCACTTGATTGTTTTTCAAATTCTGTTTAATTGTTTATGAATTTAATCGAATTCTTGCCGTTTCCCTTGAATTCATCTAAATTAACTCAAATTCTACGAAAATAAATGGATTTTTTTAATTAAATTTTTTTTCGAATTCATTCTGAATTCTAATTAATTTACCCTGAAATCTTTCATATTCTTTGGAATTCGCTTGAATTTTTTCAATTCACTTTAATTCTTCTAAATTTACTGAATTCTACCTAATTCCGTGGATTTTTTTTTTTTGAATTTTTAACAGTTTTTATTTAATTGATCCTGAAGCCTTTTAACCACACCTGGAATTCTTAGGAATTTCATCAAATTCTTTTGAATTCTCTTTAATTTTTTTACGGTTGTTTCAAAGTAAATTTCATCGAATTTAAAATTTTCAAATTTATTAATTTATTTTAAACAAAAAAAAATGTCTTTTCTACTATAAAAAATGGCTTTTTAACAAAATACTTGAATTTTCAACAAAATAATAAAAATTTTAACATAATAGTTAAATTTTCAACCTAAAAATATAAATTCCCAACAAAAAGTTTCATATTTTATATTTCAATCAAAAAACATGAAATTTATACAAAAAAAAAGTTTTTTAAAACCAAAAGGACGAATTTTCAATAAATAAAGATTTTTCACTGAAGAAAGAAAATTTTACCTAAATTGTTGAACCTTCAAGCCACAAGGCGAATTTTCTCTGTAAAAATTGAATTTACAAACAAAAAATATGACTTCAGCAAAAAATTATTTTTCCACGAAACTGATGCATTTTTACCCAACAAAAATTAAATTTTAAACCAAAAAATTTTTTTTTCCCGAAAAAGGAGAATTTTCAACTAAAAAAGATCAATCTTTAAAAAATGGAAAAGTTACATTTTCAGTTAAAAAATTAATTTCAAACCAAAAAAAGAATTATTTCCGTTAAACAGTTAAATTTTTAACCAAAGGCATGAGCCTTTAATCAAAAAAATAAATTTTTAACAATTTAGTTTCATTTTCACCCAAGTAGTTGAATTTTCAATTTGAAAAGATTAATTTTCAGCAAATTAGTTAAACTTTCAACCAAAGAGATGAATGTTCAACTAAAAATACAACTCTTTAAAAAAATGATTTCTTAACAAAGTTATTTAACGAAATCTTTCAAATAAAATAGTTGAATACTCAAGCAAAGAAGAATAATTTTCAACCAAAAAGTTGCATTTTCATTAAAAAAAAAAAAAGAAATTCCTACCAAAGCTGATGAATTTATAAATCAAAAAGATAAATAAAGAACAGTTGAATTTTCTGTTAAAAAAGATTTTAGTTGACTTTTCACGATCAAAATCTGAATTTTTAACCAAGAAATAAGTTTCTACGAAAAAAAATGAATTTTCAATCCAAAAAGACGAAATTTGCCCCAAAAAAAACTTTTTAACAAAATTGTTAAATTCTCTACCCAATAGATTCATTTTTATCCAAAAAAGAGGAATTTTCTCTTGAAACAGATGAATTTTTCTTTAAAAAGAAAACCATTTTTTTTTAATAGTTAAATTTTCATCCGGAAATGATTCCAGTTGACTTCAAGATCAAAATATGCATTTTTTAACAAAAAATAAGTTTCTACGAACAAAATTGAATTTTTCATCCAAAAATACGAATTTCCTCAACCAAAAGCGATGAATTTTTAATGAAATAGTTGAATTCTCTACCAAATAGTTGAATTTTTATCCGAAAAAGATTAAATTCATACTAAAACACATGAATTTTTAATAAAAATAGGACAATTTTTTATAATGTTGAACTTTCATCCAGAAAAGCTTTCAGTTTATTTTTTAACACCAAAATATGAATTCTAAACAAAAAGTAAATTTTGTACGAAATAGTTAAATTTGCAACCGAACAGTAGAATTTTCAACCAAAAGTATGACTTTTTAACAAAATAGTTTTATTTCCAACCAAACAGTTGCATTTTTGTCCAAGAATGATGAAATTTCTCTTAAAATAGATGAATTCATAATTTAAAAAAAAATTCAAAAAAATAGTTGAAATTTCATCGAAAAGAGATTTCAGTTCTCTTTTTAATACAAAAATATTAAATTTAACCAAAAAGTAATTTTTCTACAAAATAGTTAAATTTTCAACAAAACAGCAGAATTTTCAACCAAAAATTATGAATTTAACAAATTTGTTGAATTTTAAACCAAACAGTTGCATTTTTATCCAAGAAAGATGTAATTTCGGCTAAAACAGGTGAATTTTGAAATCAGAAAAACAACTTTTCAAAACAGTGTTGAATTTTCAACCGAACAGTTGCATTTTTATTCCAGAAAGATGGAATATTTCTTTTAAAACAGATGAATTAAAAAAAAAATTTAATAATTAAATTTTCATCCAAAGAAGATTCCAGTTCACTTTCCAACACCAAAATAAGAATTGTAACTTATTAGTTAATTTTCTGCTAAATAGTCGAATTTTTAACCAAAAAGTATGACTTTTCAACAAGATTGTTAAATTTCCAACCAAACAGTTGCTTTTTGTCCAAGAAAAATTAAAATTCTACTAAAACAGGTGAATTTTTAAA
>CAKNXH010060641.1:102049-113925 GCA_932178445.1 Andricus quercusramuli
TTAATCAAATAGTTGACATTTCAACCAAGAAGATTAATTTCTTACTCAAAACGACGAATTTTCAACAAAATACATCAATTTTTAACCAAATTTTTACATTTTCATTGAAAAAAAAAATTATTTTCAATTTAAACAAACGAATTTTTACAAAAAAGTTAAATTTTCTACCAAAGTGTTGAATTTCCTACCAAATTCTTAAATTTGCAAGTAAAAAAGACGAATTTTTTACAAAAAAAGGTGAATATAATATGCATTTTTACCCAAAAATTTAGTTTCGAACCGATCAGTTGAATTTTCATCTAAAATTATGAATCTACTACCAAAAGAATGATTTTTTATTAAACTAGTTCAACTTTTAACCAGATAGTTGAAATTTCAACCAAGAAGATTAATTTCCTACCAAAAAGAGACAAATTTTCTACAAAACAGTTGAATTTTCAGCCCAAAGATGTGAATTTTCTGCAGAACAGTTAGATTTCAACCAAAAAGTTAAATTCTTATCGAAAAACAAAATTTCAATTTAAAAAGGGAATTTTTTACTAAACAGTTAAATTTTCTACCAAATTTTTGATTTCTCAAGACAAAAAGACAAATTTTCCTCAAAACGGTTGAATTTTCAACTCTAAAATATACGATTTTAATCAAAAACTTGAATTTTCTACCAAATTATTGAATTTTCAAGCCAAAAAGACTAATTTTCTATAGAAAGTTTAATTTCCAGCCTGAAAATATGAATTTTCAACAAAAACAGTTCGTTTTCAACCAAACAATTGAATTTTCGTCTAAAATTATGAATCTACTGCCCAAAAAAAAAAAAGATTTTTTAATAAACTGGTTCATCTTTCAATCAAATAGTTGAAATTTCAACCGAGAAGATTAATTTTATACCAAAAACAACGAATTTTCAACAAAATACATACATTTTTAACCAACTATATACATTTCAATTGAAAAAAAATTATTTTCAATTTAAAAAATCGAGTTTTTACAAAACAGTTGAATTTTTAAACCGAAAATATGAGTTTTCAACGGAAATGTTATTTTTCAACCAAACCGTTGAATTTTCAACTAAAATTATGAATTTTCAACCAAAAAAATAAATTTTTAATAAAATAGTTCAACTTTTAACCAAGCAAATGAATTTTAAACATAAAATATACCAATGTAATAATTGAAAAATATAAATAAACTAGAATTTATCGCTTTATTATATTCAATTTGAAAAGTTCCTCTAAATCATTGGGGTGGGGCTCCCCTAATGATTTAGAAGAACTTTTCAAATTAAATATAAGAAAGAAGAAAATTTGCAATCTCCCCCTGCGAAAAATGTCCTGGATCCGCTCTTCAGTAAAAGTAAAAAATGGAAAACATACTTCGGAAAGTGCTCGAATGATTTTCCAATCAGGCCGAGCCATTCCAGGTGGCGTAATAGCTGCATTAGTTTGCTGAGCTCTTCCTTCCGTATTAACAAAACTCGCATTTTTCTCCGTGTAGGCCGCACCACAAAGAACGACATCTGCCATTGCCGCGCCACGATCACCATGACTTCCAATATAAACTATATACGATTTTCCAAAGTCCTCTTTCGCAATGTTTGCATCATCCGCTCCCAAGAGGAAAAGACACCTAGGCTCTGCTTTCTTCACTTCCTCTATAGTAGAACCATAGCCGAGATCCAGCGCACCTACTTGAGAAGCGTTCGTGTGAAGGACATTAAGTACTTTCCACTCAGGAGGAGTCTGAAAATAATAAAATTAAAAATTACAAATATTTAACTGACCAAAATTTAATTTTGAATCGAATCCCAGGGTGTCCAGCGATTCTTAGGAATGAAATTCAAGGTATTTTCCAGGTTTTCCAGGTCAAGAAATCAAGTTTTTCCAGGCCTCCTCTCTTTTCAAATTGTTGAAAAATATTTGAAATCTTTGGAAACTTTAAAATCCTTGAAACCTTTGAAATTTTTTGAAATCTTTTGAAATTTTTATGAAATCTTTGAAATATTTGTGAAAGCTTTCTTTAATATTTTTATGTGAAATCTTTCGTATTCGTTTGAAGTCATCGTAATCTTTGAAATCATTTAAAATCTTGGAAATGTTTTGAAACCTTTGGAATTCTTGTATTATTATATCTTTATACAATTTCTATGAAATCTTTCTGAAATATTTTGTATTCATTAAAAATCATAACAATAATTTTAATCTGTGTAAAATCTTTTGAAGTCTGAAAAATCTAGTTTACTATAACCTTTAAATCCTTTGAAATGTTTTGAAAGTTTTAAAATCTTTGGAAATGTTCGCAATTTTTGTGAAATCTTTGAAATCTGGTGTATATGCCTTTTTTAAATCTTTGAAATCCTTGCAATCTTTATGAAATGTTCGAAATCTTTGGGAATTTGTTGTGAAATTTTTAAAATCTTTATCACATCTTTCAAATATTTGTGAAACTTTTCTTACATCTTTGCTTGTGAAATCTTTTTTATTCGTTGAAATCAGTGAATTATTGGTGAAATCTTTTCAAATCTTCTAAAATGTTTTTAAATCTTTTGAAATCATTTCAAATCTTCAACATATTTTAAAATCTTAGAAATCTTGTGTACTGTAAACGTTTTCAAATCTTTGAAATCCTTTAAATTTTTGTAAAATGTTCAAAATCCTTTTAAATATTATGAAATCTTTGAAGTATTTTAAAACTTATTAAAACTGAATTAAAATAGAAATTTTCAACTAATAATTTTTATAATTTGTAATTTGAATGTCACAAAAAAATTTATACTTGTAATTAATTAATTTCCTGTCATTCCCCGGTCAAATTTTTCAATTTTCTTGGTCAACTAAATGTAACACATTCATATTTTCAGAATAAACGCAAATATTTATTTTAATTTATTACGTTCATTCTAAACATCCTTTAACACAACAACAGAGAACAGAGAAAAAAATACTTAAAATTTTCACTAAAAAATATTCATTTATTACAACAAATGGAATAGTTAAACTTTCAGTTGAAAAAATTAATTTTCAACAAACAAAAACGAGTTTTCAACAAAATAGTTCAACTTTTGACCAGTGATGAATTTTCAAATAAAATTATGAATCTTCAACTGGAATAGTTAAATTTTAAACCAAAATGATAAATTTTCAACTAAAAACGATGAATACTTAACTGGAACACTTGAATTTTAAACCAGAGATGAAGTTTTAAACAAGATTAATTTTCAAATAAAAAGATTAATTTTCTACCAGAAAATACAATTTTTCAACAAAATACATGAATTTTTAACCAACTAGTTGGATTTTGAACTAAAAAAAATAATATTTGTCAACCGAAAATGAAATAGCAACATTTTTAGTTAAAAAAATTAATTTTAACCCAAACATGAGTTTTCAACTAAAAAACAATGAATCTTCAACTGAAATAGTTGATTTTTAAACCAAAAAGATGAATTTTCAACTAAAAAATGATGAATTTTTAAACAAGAAGATTAATTTTCAAATAAAAAGATTAAATTTCCACTAAAGAATGCAATGTTTTAACAAAATACATGAATTTTTAACGAAATAATTGACTTTTTTATTAATGAAGACAAAGAAACGAAAAACATACAAAGGAAAAAAAAAGTTTTCAAACAGCTAATTTTTCAATCAAAGAAATGAATTTTTAATTAAAACGATGAATCTTCAGAAAAAAATTTAACAAAAGAGTTTAACTTTCAGCCAAAAAATTTTATTTCCAACCTAAAAGATGAATATTTAATAGAAATGATAAATATTTAACTCGAATACTTGAATTGTTAACCGAAAAGAAGAATTTTTAAACAAGAAGATTAACTTTCAAATAAAAAGCTAATTATTACAAAAAATATAAATTTTTTAACAAATTACATGAATTTTGAACAAAATAGTTGAATTTTTAACTGGAATAATTGAATTTTATGCCAAAAAGATTAATTTTAAACCATAAAGATAAACTTTCTACAAAAATAAATAAAAATAAAAAAATTTTCAGTAGCAAAGTTTCTTCTGAACGAGATGTTTCTTTTATAATAGACTAAAAGATTTAAATTACTTTTCGCTTTTCAATAAACAAATCTGTTTAAAAAAAATTAATTCAAGGGTCTCGTGAAAAATTCGAGGAGATTTGCAGGTTTTCAAGGTTCAACAAAAATTCTAGGAGAATTCCAGGTTTTCAAGGTTTTTAAGGTCGCTAGACACCCTGAATCCACTTCAAATCAGACATTGATTATATGGAAATAAATTCTTATAATTAAAATTAATATAAATAGAATATTTGATTCAATATGAAACGCTTTATATTCCTAAACATTGAAGTAAAAATATATTACACTTTCAACAAAGTAGTTAAACTTTCAACCCAAAGACGAATTTTTAACAAAGTCATTGAACTTTTATCAAAATAATTGAATTTTGAACCTATAAAGATGCATTTTCAACCAAATGGTCAAATTATTAAACAAAAAAGATTAAAATTTAACAAGATGGTTGAAATTTCAAGCCAAAAATAGGAATTTCTTTAAAGACAGATGAATTATCAACTTGAAAAGTTAAATTTTCAACCAAATAGTTCAATTTTCAAGCACGTACAACCAAATCGTTGAACTTTTAATAAAAAGAGATGAATTTTTAACAAAATAGATGAATTTTTAAACAAACAGTTGAATTCTCATGCCAAAAACAAGATCTTTTTTAGAAGAGAGATGAATTATCAACTTGAAAAGTTGAATTTTCAAAAAAGAAGGTAAGTTTCAACGAAGAAAGATGGATCTTTAACCACATAGATAATTTGAAAAAAAATTATTTTTCAACCCAATAGTTTAATCATCAAGCAAAAAGAAGAATTTTTTAAAAGACAGATAAATTTTTAACAAAAAAGTTCATTTTTAACCAAGAAAGCTGCATTTTTAACGAAATAGTTAAATTTTCAACAACAAAAAATTAATTTTTAACCCAAAAGTTGGATGTGCAACCAAATCGTTGGACTTTTAATCAAAAGAGACGAATTTTTAACAAAATAGATGAATTTTAAAACAAATACTTGAATCCATTTCAAATCAGACAGGTTTTACACTGGAAGTAGCAGAATCTCTCAGCGAAGAAATATGTTATCAGGATGTCTACTCAAATCCTGGAAAAAAATTCCCTGACAATTCCAGGTGTACGGAGCCATTCAAATTTTTTAAATAATCTATTCGGAATACATGTTCACAGTTTATCGAGTTTATTATAAATAATTTTTTTTTAATTTCTAGAAAAAAAGGTTAATTTTCTACCAAGAGACGATTTTTCCAAAAAATACATGAATTCTCAACCAAATACATGAACTTTTAACTAAAAAAGACCAATTTTCGAGCAAATAGTTGAAGTTTGAACTAAAAAAAGTTCAGTTTTCAACAAAAATTGGAATAGTTAAACTTTTAGTTTAAAAATTACTTTTCTACCAAAAAATATATATATTCAACCAAAGTGATGAATTTTCAATAAAATAATTAATCTTGAAAAAGAATAGATGAATTTTTAACCAAAAAGATGAATTATAAATAAAAGGATTGTTATTTAACTAGAATTTTTAACATAAAAGATGGATTTTCAAACAAGAACATTACTTTTCAAACAATAAGATGAATTTTCTACCATAAAAGACGACTTTTCAACAAATTACATGAATTTTCCACGAAATGGTTGAATTTTCAACTGAAAAAGATAATTTTTCAACCAAACTGATGAATTTTCAACTAAAAAAAGATGCATTTTCAACTGAAATAGTTGAGTTTTAAACAAAAAAGATGAATTTATAAATAAACTGATTATTCTTTAACTGGAATAGTTGAATTTTCAAACAACCAGATAAATTATCAATCAAGAAGATTAATTTCTACCAAAAAAGATGCATTTTCAACAAAATACATTACTTTTCAATTAGAAAAGATAAATTGTCAACCAAAGAGATGAATTTTAAACTAAAATTATGAATCTTCAACTGGAATAGTTGGATTTTAAACCAAAAAGATGAATTTTTAACTAAAATTATTACTTTGAAACTGGAATACATTACATTTTCAGTTGAAAAAAAAATAATTTCAACAACAACAAAAATTCAACTAAACTTATGAATTTTCAAACAACGAGATTAATTTTCAAAAAAAAAGGATTTTTTTTTAAACAAAAAGATTAAGTTTTAAACGAAAAAATTAATTTTTAAACAAAAATATTAATTTTTAAACAAAAAGATTAATTTTCAAACAAAAAGATTAATTCAAAAGAAAAGAATAATTTTTAAACAAAAAGAATAATTTTCCACAAAAAGGCGACTTTTCAACAAAAGAAATCAATTTTCAACGAAATGGTTGAATTTTCAACTAAAAGAAGACAAATTTTCAACCGAACTGATGAATTTTCAACTAAAAATGATGAATCTTTTAACCGGAATAGTTGAGTTTTTAACGAAAAAGATGAATTTCTAAATAAACTGATTAATCTTTAAGTGTAATAGTTAAATTTTCAAACAAACAGATAAATTATCAATCGAGAAGATTAATTTCTACCAAAAAAGACGCATTTTCAACAAAAATTAAAAAAAAAAAAAACGATTTTTCAACGAAATACATGAATTGTCAACGAAATAGTTGAATTCTCTACTAAAGAAAGTTCAGTTTTCAACAAAAAATGGAATAGTTAAACTTTCAATTTTAAAAATAATTTTCGAACAAAAAATGTCGACTAAAGTGATGAATTTTCAACTAAAACAATGAATCTTCAAAAAGAATAGATGAATTCTAAATCAAAAAGATGAATTTGGAACTAAAATGATTATTATTTAACTGGTATACTTGAATTTTTAAACAAAAAGATAAATTTTTAAACAAGAATATTAATTTTCAAACAGAAAGATTAAATTTCTACCAATATATGAATTTTCAACTAAAAAAGACAAATTTTCAACCAAGCTGATGAATTTTCAACTGAAATGCTGAATCTTCAACTGGAATAGTTCAATTTTAAACAAAAAATATGAATTTTTAACTAAACTGATGAATCGTTAACTGGAATAGTGGAATTTTCAACTAAAAAAGACAAATTTTCAACCAAACTGATGAATTTTCAACTAAAAATGATGAATCATTAACTGGAATAGTTGAATTTTAAACAAAAAAATATGAATTTTTAACTAAACTGATGAATCGTTAACTGGAATAGTTGAATTAAAAAAAAAACAGATGAATTTTCAAACAAGAAGATTTTCTACCAAAAAAGTTCAATTTTCAAACAAATACATTAATTTTTAATTAGAAAAGATAAATTATCAACCAAATAGTTAAATTTTTGGTTTAAAATTTTAATATTCAACCAAAGAGATGAATTTTGAACTAAAATGATGAATCTTTAACTGGAATTATTGAATTTTCAACTAAGAAGATAAATTTCTAACTAAAATGATGAATCTTCAACTAGAATAATTGAATTTCAAACGAAAAATATGACTATGAAACTCGAATACATTACATTTTCAGTTAGAAAAAAAATGTTAACAAAAAAAATTCAACTAAACTGATCAATTTTCAAACAAAAAGATCAATTTTCCACAAAAACGACGATTTTTCAGCGAAATAAATTAATTTTCCAGGAAATAGTTGAATTTTCAACTAAAAAAAGACAAATCTTCAAACAAATTGTTGAATTTTTAACTAAAAACGATAAATTTCCAACCAAAATTGGAATACTTAAATTTGCAGTTGAATAATAATTTTCACCTAAACTGACGAACTTTCAACTAAACTGACGAATTTTTAACTAAAATTGAGAATTTTCAACTGGAATAGTTGAATTTTGTAACCAAAAATACGATTTGTCAACTAAAATGATGAATCTTAGTGGAATTATCAAGAAAAAAATGGATTTTTCACCAAGAAGACTAATTTCTAATTTTTAACTAAGATGATGGAATATTGAATTGGAATAGTTACATTTTCAGTTTTTAAAAAATAATAATTTTCCAAAAAAAAATAGTTGCATATTGAAATAGACTGGCGAATTTTTAACTAGAATTATGAATCTTTAACTAGAATAATTGAATTTTTAACCAAAAAGATAAATCTTTAAGCAAAAAGGATAATTTCCAAGATGAAAAATTAATTTTCTAACAAAAAAGACGAGTTTTCAACAAAATACATGAATTTTCAAATATAAGGTTAGAGAACTCAACATTTTTCTGAAAAAATAATCGCTGATAAACAGCTGCTTAAAAGATTATTTACATTTATATTAAATAAAACTTTTAAATTTGTTTTTAATATCCCTCAATCCTCCAATTTCTGTAGACTGACGTCTAGAATTTTGTTTTAATTGCCCTGAAATAGCCCTGGAATTTTTAAATCGAAATTGTGTAGCAGTTCGTACAAGAAATGAAATAAAAAAGTTTTATAACAAATTTCATCTTATAATTTAAGTTTAGAATTGTTTGAAAAGTTAGAAATTCAAAATTTTATGAAAAAAATACTCCTCACCACAAAAATAATTTAGTTTGTACATAATAATTTTTACAGAAGACCAGATTTCACAAGAAGTTGGCCAAAAATAAAAGCGTGGATTTTTTTGTAAAAATCGGCTTTTTATATTTCCAATCAAATCGTCGACAATTTCTTAATTTTAGCCTTTTTTTCAAATTTTCCGACGGATTTCGAAGAAAGATGGTAAAAATCACCACAATCCGAAAAAAAACTGGAACGTCTGAATTAGATCAAAAACCATAGAATTTTAAAAAAGATATTGTGTTTTTTTTTAAATAGACGTCAAAATTAAAATACTTGTATCGTTATGAATTTTTTTCCCCTCTAAAAAACAACATATTTTGAAGCTAAACTATTTTTTAACTTGACGTGTAGAATCTGCCTGATTTGAAGTGGATTCGATCGTTAATTTTTTTGTATAAAAAATTCTACTAACATTCGCTTTTTCTCCGACAATCTTTGCCAATTCTTGCGTCTCGGCAAGGATCTTAGCTCCATCCTTTCGACTTAACTGATCAGCTCCCAAAATCACAAGAGGTTTTTTAGCATTCCTGAGAGTCTCGCTGAAAGGATGCGTGCCATTCTTCAACTGAGTTATCGCGTCGGTTGATTGCCCGAGGTGCTGAAAAGAAATCATACTAGTTTGAGATTTCAATATATTACAAAAAAAATGCTATAAAAAAACAATTACAATCTCTCAAGAGTAAAATACTAAGTTCAGGGCCTCAGCTCGACTAGAAGGCTTTAAAAAAGTCACACTAGTCGCATAAAATTTGAAAGAAAGTCGATTGAAATTTCTAAAAAAAAGTCCAGAACAAGTGACATCAAATTTTTAAAGATAATGAAAAAAAAACAGTATCAGACACTGAATGACTCAAATAATATCTTTATTTGTTTATGCATATAGAGTACATAATTCTCACTGGTTTTCAAATATTCTTAGCAAAATCAAAATGAACTTTAAAGTTCAAACAATTTTTAACAATATTCACTCAACTTGAAGGATACTCAATTTGGGTTAGAAATATTTCTTTCTGAACTATTAAACTTGTCAGCTTGGATTATTTTGAAATTGAGAATTTTATAATTTACATTAATTTTTAACTAAGGGGACATTCATTTTGAACATTTTTAACTTAAAATTACTCAAAAATTACGGCTTTAAATTACAACAACGTAGTTAGACTTTCAACCCAAAGATGAATTTTTAACAAAGTCATTGAAATTTAGCAAAATAATTGGATTTTTAACATATAAAGATGCATTTTTAATCAAATGAACAAATTATCAAACAAAAAAGATTAAAATTTAACAAGATGGTTGAATTATCAAACCAAAAATACGAATTTTTTTAAAGCCAGATGAATTATCAACTTGAAAAGTTAAATTTTCAACCAAATAGTTCAATTTTCAAGCAAAAAACGATTTTTTCAGAACACAGTTAAATTTTTAACGAAAAAGTTAATTTTCAAGCCAAAAATATGAATTTGTTAAATGACATTTGAATTATTAGCCTAAAAAGTAGAATTTTTTAATGAAATGGTTGAATTTAAAAAAATAATAATTTTCAACTCAACAGTTGCATGTACAACCAAATCGTTGAACTTTTAATCAAAAGAGATGAATTTTTAACAAAAAAAGATGAACTTTTAACAAAATGAATGAATAAATTAATTACCAACTTGCAAGTTAAATTTTCAAAAAAGGTAATTTTCAGCGAAGAAAGATGGATTCTTAACCAAATAGATAATTAGAAAAATAATTATTTTTTAATCAAATAGTTCAATCATCGAAAAAATTAATTTCTACCAAAAAAGATGCATTTTCAACCAAATACATTAATTTTCAATTAGAAAAGATAAATTGTCAACCAAAAAATGAATAGTTAAATTTTCAGATAAAAAAATTAATATTCAATCAAAGAGATGAATTTTAAACTGAAATTATGAATCTTCAACTGGAATAGTTGAATTTTAAACCAAAAAGATGCATTTTTAACTAAAAAATGATGAATCTTTAACTGGAATAGTTGAATTTTCAAACAAAAAGATGAATTTCTAACTAAAATGATGAACCTTTGACTAGAATAATTGAATTTTCAACCAAAAATATGACTGTTAAACTAGAATACACTACATTTTCAGATAAAAAAAAAAATTTAACAACAACAAAAAGATTAATTTTTAATCAAATAGATTAGATTTTAAACAAAAAGAATAACTTTCCGCAAAAAATACGATTTTTCAACGAAGTAGTTGAATTTTCTACTAAAAAAAAGTTCAGTTTTCAACCAAAAATCGAATAGTTAAACTTCCAGTTTAAAAATTAATTTTCTACAAAAAAAAATCAACCAAAGTAATGAATTTTCAATAAAATAATGAATCTGTAAAAAGAATAGTTGAATTTTGAACAAAAAGATGAATTTTGAACTAAAGGATTATTATTTAACTGGTATACATGAATTTTTAACCAAAAAGATGAATTTTAAAACAACAACATCAACTTTCAAACAAAAAGATTAAATTTCTTCCAAAAAATATGCATTTTCAACAAAATACATTGATTTTCAATTAGAAAAGATAAATTGTCAACCAAAAAATGAATAGTTAAATTTTCAGATGAAAAAATGAATACTCAAACAAAGAGATGAATTTTAAACTAAAATTATAAATCTTTAACTGGAATAGTTGAATTTTCAGACAAAAAGATGAATTTCTAATTAAAGTGATGAACCTTTAACTATATTAATTGAATTTTCAACCAAAAATATTACTTTGAAACTGGAATATATTACATTTTAAGTTAAAAAAAAAATAATTATTATTACAACTACAAAAATGCAACTGAACAGATGAATTTTCAAACAAGGAGATTAATTTTTAAACAAAAAGATTAATTTTCCACAAAAAGAATAATTTTCCACAAAAAGACGATTTTTCAACGAAATACATGAATTTTCAACAAAACTGATGAATTTCTAACTAAACTGATGAATTTTCAACTAAAATGATGAATCTTCAACTGGTATAGTTGAATTTTAAACCAAAAACATGAATTTTCAACTAAAAAATGATGAATCTTCAACTTGAAAAGTTACATTTTCAAAAAAAAAAGATAATTTTCAACGAAGAAAGATGGATTTTTAACCAAATAGATAATTTAGAAAATCATTATTTTTCAATCGAATAGTTTAATCATCAAGCAAAAAGGCGAATTTTTTAGACAGATGAATTTTTAACAAAAAAGTTCAATTTTAACCAAAAAAGATAAATTTCTAACGAAATAGTTGAATAAAAAAAAATTAATTTTTAACCCAAAAGTTGCATGTACAACCAAATCGTTGGACTTTCAATCA
>CAKNXH010060642.1:5994-32063 GCA_932178445.1 Andricus quercusramuli
TTAGGAATCATAATAAACACTTTTCAGTATTATGAAATATTTTGTACGTTGAAAAAGTTAATTTTTTAAAAACTTCTCAATATATCTTAAAGTTATTTACAAATGAAATAGGGTCATCCACAAAAATTTGGTTTGCCTTATAGTTGAGTTTTTTATAAAATTTGACTCCCAAAGAATTAAAATGTGAAATTAAAACTTAATTTCGTTTGTTTGATAATTTATAATAATTTATTAAAAAGTGATAAAAAATTCACCGTAAATGTCGATTTATAAAAAAAACATGTGGCGCCCTCACGGCTTGAAGCACGTGGTGTGACGTCACCAGCCGCCAAAACCGAAGAAAACACATGGTCAGTTTGATAAAAACAATCGAAATAATTAATTATCAACGTTTTTTGGCAAAAAGAGTTTATTTTTATGAAGTATCAATATGCCTAGATACGTTAAAGCCAGTTTGGATAATTTGCCAAAAGTGAGTACACTTATGACTAGCGATTTCTTCGCGAAGTGCTACAGTTTCAATGTTGCTGTCACTCGAGGAGTGAAAGCGAAAAAGTAAGTAAATGGCATAAATGATAACTTTTTGAAATATTTATTTTTATTCATTTAATTTATTAGTTTAGAATGATAATTGCTTCAGGCGAATCGTAACATACAATCATACATGCAATACTGAATTCAGAAAACCTAACCTCACTTTCTTTTATAGTTGCTTTTATAAATACTTTCACGAATACTTTTATAAAATTGTTATAAAATTCATAATTATAAGATTTATAATCACTTTTATAAATATTTTATTTTATAATAGTTGTGGCGTGAATAAACTATTTGATTTCGCGAGGTTATACCTACTCACATACATCCCGGCACTCCATATATATAGCACCGTTGAACATCAGTCAATTACGAACTTTATGTTATCAAAAAAGCATATTTTAAATATATTTTTCTATTCGAAATAAAAATATTTACTTGTAGCGTTGAAATGATCTTCGCAACATATACTGTTGGCGTTAAAGATGCGGTAGGGCACATGTCACGACGAACAATTTTTTACAATTTTTTTCATTCCTCACTTTTGTGTATAGATATAAATAATTTTTCTGGATTTTTGACAGACGTTTTCTTGCATTGAGGCACAAAACACCAATGGTAGCGCTGATTTTTTTGCATTTTTATGGAAGAAACGTGAATCGCCCGGCTTATTTACAAGTGTTTGGCGGCTAGCTACGTCACACAAGATGGCGGAATGGGCGCGAAAGAAATAGGAATTTTAAATTTGTACAAATTTTTCTTTTTCAAATATAAATTCCAAAAAAAAGTTTTTTTCACACTATGCTGGTATTATTAGTGATTTTAGAGCATATACTTTAATATGCAAAAATAAAAAAAATTAGTGGATGACCCTATTGTTTTTAAATGAAAGAATTAAAATTGTAACGTTCAAATTGTAGATATTTTGATTTTGTAATTATTTGAAGATCATGTGAAATTCATAAAAATGTTTTAAATTAAATTTCAAAATTTTCAAAAATCTACATTTTGTTTTAGACTATTTGAAATATTTATACATTTTATATTATTTTAGAAATTTGTCCATAACTTGTACATATGTTACGTCTCGAAGGAGACCCACTTACCTTATCATAAAATTATTAAATATAATCTTACGCTACTTCCTCCTTTTTTGATCCTAAATTTATAACAAAAATAGGAAACATGGATTTGAGAAATAAGCAAGACGAAAAGTTGAAATAATTGAAATTGAAATATGAAATTATTATTTATTACACTAAACTTTACAAATATGTGTTTTAGAATTTTGTCAAATTGTTTTGTTGTTATTTTTGGTTGATATCTGCAACATAAAACTTGACGAACTTCTGCCAAACTTCGTCTCAGTATCCACCCTTTAAAAAAAAGGAAAACACTTTACTGACGAGATTTTGAACAATGTCTAGGAAGAGAAAGAAATAAAGGGATAGCAATGTATAAACAAACTTACCGAAGATCTTGTTGAGTAGTCGCTTGGAACGTTTTATTAATCCTGTATTCAGAAGTTAGACTCTTTAGAGGTGCCCAGTCCTTTCCTTTGTTGATGGACTCCTTTGAAGACTTTTAGTGCCTCCGGAAGGATACGGCTTCAGGACTCAGCGTGATTTCTTTTGTAATAAATACAAAGATGTTTGGAGAAGTTATTGGGAGGGTTTTCTCACTTTTCGGGGGTCACTGACTTTACTTATTTAGATCAATAGTTTACTTTAGTTTTTATATTTTTTAGTACACTTCACTTTTGTTTTAGTTGATTAATAGTTCACCTTTTAAATGAATTTACTGTTTTTATACCAATGTTTTTCAAAAGTACAGTTTCACTTTTATTTTATAATTGGTTTATTTTGAATAAACCCAACTTAGGATGTTCCGGAGAGTTTTAGGGGAGCACTTCGTCGGTAGAATTAAACTTATTGTTCCGGAGAGTTTTTGAGCAGCGATTCGACGGTAGAAATAAACTTGCCTTAACCCTTAAAAACGTGGGTATATATAGGCAGAAAAAGTGATTGGGGATGGAAAAATAGTCCCTTCGTGGACCATTTTTGAGAAGATTTATTGCATTCTTGACCCAGATCCTGGAATAGTGCGTAGGTGGGAGGCCACGCGCCGGTGTTTCCAATGCATTTTCTCGAGGGGTTGTCAACCGCCACATATCATTGT
Source organism: Andricus quercusramuli (assembly GCA_932178445.1). NCBI lineage: Eukaryota > Metazoa > Arthropoda > Insecta > Hymenoptera > Cynipidae > Andricus > Andricus quercusramuli. Next base: position 8,710 of record CAKNXH010060642.1, read on the forward strand.
GACGTTTATAGCCTTTTCACCAATTGGGCCATAGTAGATGGGCCTCGTGTATTTCTTCGTGGGGCTTCCGATCTTCTGATTGGTCGTGACATCAATGACCGCGCATGCACATTTGTATGATTTCATGTTCTTTAGAATTTGACATAGAATTTTATAATATGATTCACAATATAAATATTAAATGTTTATAACAATGATAATTTATAATAATAGATAATGATGATTAATAATAAGAGATACATGGTTTAATTTATAAATGATGCACTACTCGGATATACATATAAAGTGTTAAATATATCTATGGTCGGTAAGGTAGGGTGCTTATGGTAATGATAGGTACTGAATATTTATCATAATTGATATTGAATGAATAATAATTATTATAAATAACTGAATATTATGTTTATATAGCGGTCACAGGCCGTGATATTTCAATAATCTATGAGTGTTGTTCAGAGAATATATTCAAAGATTACTTGCTCTTATGGTAATGATAGGTTCTTAATATTTATTATAATTGATATTGATAAATGATTATTATTACAAATAAGTAAATATTATGTAATATATAACGGTCACAGGCCGTGACACATATTTAATAAAATCAATCAAATTTTTCATAAAATTTTTTTACAATATTTTGAAATAGAAAAAAATGTCTTATAAAATTATCGAGAGTATGTTTTGACAATTGAGTTCATTATCATTTTTCTCAGGAATCATAATAAACACTTTTCAGTATTGTGAAATATTTCGTACTTTTGAAATTTTAATTTTTTAATAACTTCTCAATATATATTAAAGTTATTTCCAAATGAAATTGCTTTTAAATGAAAGAATTAAAATTGTAACGTTCAAATTGTAGATATTTTGATTCTGTAATTATTTGAAGATCATGTGAAATTCATAAGAATGTTTTAAATTAAATTTCAAAATGTTCAAAAATCTACATTTTTTTAAGACTTTTTGAAATATTTATACATTTTATATTATTTTAGAAATTTGTCCATAACTTGTACATATTTAATAAAATCAATCAAATTTTTCATAAATTTTTTTACAATATTTTGAAATAGAAAAAAATTGCTTATAGAATCTTCGAGAGTATGTTTTGATAATTGTGTGAATTATCAATTTTCTTAGGAATCATAATAAACACTTTTCAGCATTATGAAATGTTTCGCACTTTCAAAAAGTTAATTTTTTAAAAACTTCTCAATATATCTTAAAGTTATTCACAAATGAAATTGTTTTTAAATGAAAGAATTAAAATTGTAACGTTCAAATTCTAGATATTTTGATTCTCTAATTATTTTAAGATCATGTGAAATTCATAAAAATGTTTTAAAATAAATTTCAAAATGTTCAAAAATCAACAAAAATTTTTTTAGACTATTTGAAATATTTATACATTTTATATTATTTTAGAAATTTGTCCATAACTTGTACATATTTAATAAAATCAATCAAATGTTTCATAAATTTTTTTACAATATTTTGAAATAGAAAAAAATGGTTTATAAAATCTTCGAGAGTATGTTTTGATAATTGTGTTAATTATCAATTTTCTTAGGAATCATAATAAACACTTTTCAGTATTATGAAATATTTTGTACTTTGAAAAAGTTAATTTTTCAAAAACTTCTCAATATATCTTAAAGTTATTTACAAATGAAATTGTTTTTAAATGAAAGAATTAAAATTGTAACGTTCAAATTGTAGATATTTTGATTTTGTAATTATTTGAAGATCATGTGAAATTCATAAAAATGTTTGAAATTAAGTTTCAAAATGTTCTAAATCTACATTTTGTTTTAGACTATTTGAAATATTTATACATTTTATATTATTTTAGAAATTTGTCCATAACTTGTAGATATTTAATAAAATCAATCAAATTTTTCATAAAATTTTTTTACAATATTTTGAAATAGAAAAAAATGTCTTATAAAATTATCGAGATTATGTTTTGACAATTGAGTTTATTATCATTTTTCTCGGGAATCATAACAAACACTTTTCAGTATTATGAAATATTTTGTACTTTTAAAAAGTTAATTTTTTAATAACTTCTCAATATATCTTAAAGTTATTTCCAAATGAAATTGCTTTTAAATGAAAGAATTAAAATTGTAACTTTCAAATTGTAGATATTTTGATTCTGTAATTATTTGAAGATCATGTGAAATTCATAAAAATGTTTTAAATTAAATTGCAAAATGTTCAAAAATCTACATTTTTTTAGACTTTTTGAAATATTTATACGTTTTTTATTATTTCAGAAATTTTTCCATAACTTGTACATATTTAATAAAATCAATCAAATTTTTCATAAATTTTTTTACAATATTTTGAAATGGAAAAAAATTGCTTATAGAATCTTCGAGAGTATGTTTTGATAATTGTGTGAATTATCAATTTTCTTAGGAATCATAATAAACACTTTTCAGCATTATGAAATGTTTCGCACTTTCAAAGAGTTAATTTTTTAAAAACTTCTGAATATATCTTAAAGTTATTCACAAATGAAATTGTTTTTAAATGAAAGAATTAAAATTGTAACGTTCAAACTGTAGATATTTTGATTCTGTAATTATTTGAAGATCATGTGAAATTCATAAAAATGTTTTAAATTATATTTCAAAATGTTCAAAAATCTCCTTCTTTTTTAGACTTTTTGTAATATTTATATATTTTTTATTATTTCAGAAATTTTTCCATAACTTGTACATATTTAATAAAATCAATCAAATTTTTCATAAAAATTTTTTTACAATATTTTGAAATAGAAAAAAATTGCTTATAAAATCTTCGAGAGTATGTTTTGATAATTGTGTGAATTATCAATTTTCTTAGGAATCATAATAAACACTTTTCATTATTATGGAATATTTTGTACTTCTTAAAAGGGTAATTTCTTTAAAACTTCTGAATATATCTTAATGTTATTTGCAAATGAAATTGTTTTTAAATGAAAGAATTAAAATTTTCACGTTTAAATTGTAGATATTTTGATGTTGTAATTATTTGAAGATCATGTGAAATTCATAAAAATGTTTTAAGTTAAATTTCAAAATGTTCAAAAATCTACATTTTGTTGTAGACTTTCTGAAATATTTATAAATTTTTTATTATTTTAGAATTTTTTTCATAACTTGTACACATTTAATAAAATCAATCAAACTTTTCATAAATTTTTTTACAATATTTTGAAATAGAAAAAAAATTTCTTATAAAATTATCGAGAGTATGTTTTAACAATTGAGTGCATTATCATTTTTCTTGGGAATTATAATAAACACTTTTCAGTATTATGAAATATTTCGTACTTTTAAAAAGTTAATTTTTTATAAACTTCGCAGTATATATCTTAAAGTTATTTCCAAATAGAATTGTTTTCAATTAAAAGAATTAAAATTGTCACATTCAAATTGTAGATATTTTGATTTTGTAATTATTTGAAGATCATATGAAATTCATAAAAATGTTTTAAATTAAATTTCAAAATATTAAAAAATCTGCATTTTGTTTTAGACTATTTGAAATATTTATACATTTTTTATTATTTTAGAAATTTTTCCATAACTTGTACATATTTTATAAAATCAATCAAATTTTTCATAAAATTTTTTTGCAATATTTTGAAATAAAAAAAATTTCTAATAAAATTATCGAGAGTATGTTTTGGCAATTGAGTTCATTATCATTTTTCTTAGGAATCATAATAAACACTTTTCAGTATTATAAAATATTTCGTACTTGTAAAATCTTAATTTTTTAAAAACTTCTGAATATATCTTAAAGTTATTTCCAAATGAAATTGTTTTTAAATAAAAGAATTAAAATTGTAACCTTCAAATTGTAGATATTTTGATTTTCTAATTATTTGAAGATCATGTGAAATTCATAAAAATGTTTTAAATTAAATTTCAAAATGTTCAAAAATCTACATTTTGTTTTAGACTTTCTGAAATATTCTTAAAATTTTCATTATTTTAGAATTTTTTTCATAACTTGTGCACATTTAATAAAATCAATCGAATTTTTCATAAAATTTTTTTACAATATTTTGAAATAGAAAAAATTGTTTATAAAATCTTCGAGAGTATGTTTTAATAATTGAGTTCAGTATCATTTTTCTTAGGAATCATAATAAACACTTTTCAGTATTATGGAATATTTTGTACTTCTTAAAAGGGTAATTTCTTTAAAACTTCTGAATATATCTTAAAGTTATTTACAAATTAAATTGTTTTTAAATAAAAGAATTAAAATTGTAACGTTCAAATTGTAGATATTTTGATTTTGTAATTATTTTTATATATTATATCAAATCATATCATATCATATGATTTTAGAGAAGTGTGCTAGCTAAGTGTTAAAAAATTTAACTGTTGAGGACTAAAGTATTTGGATTTGAATTAGAATTGTAATTATAATTAGAACTCAGGTTTAAATTATGTGAAAAAAAATTTGTGTGAAAGTATTGAATAATCTGCATGTATAAAATTAAATCTTTTTCAACTATGCAGTCAAACAATTTAAAATTTAACTAATTTAAAGTGCAAAAATAAAATTTTTTTAACTTTTATCAATTTTATAGTTAAAGTACTTAGATTCAATTATAAATACGTAAATCCACGTTATAATCTGGAATGCTTTAAATTGATGAATGATTCAGTGAATTTTTCAAAATTTAATTTTATATTATTTTAATCATTTTTAAGCTATAAACATTAAAAGTTTGACAATTGAAATTTTTCTCTTCAAAGTGAATAATTTCCAATTGAGAAGTTATATTATTTTAACTATAATTAATTCCAAATCAATAATTGTTCAATTGTTATTTATGTGTGCAAATTTTGTTTTTCAATATATTTTAAAGAATTATTCAAAAAATGTTTTAGATCAGAAAATGATGAAAATTTGTTTTGAAGGAATATGAAAATAACGTATTATTTTAAGATAATTTAAAATTCATAAAAATGTTTTAACTGAATTTGAAAATGTTCAAAAATCTACATTTTGTTTTAAACTTTTTGAAATATTTATAAATTTTTTTATTATTTTATAAATTTTTTCATAACTTGTACATATTTAATAAAATCAATCAAAATTTTCATAAAATTTTTTTACTGCTTATAGAGTCTTCGAGAGTATGTTTTGATAATTGACTCCGAACTCGACTTGTATCCCTAGCATTCACCACCGTCAAACGAATCACTCGGAAATCAACCATAAGACGTAAGAAGTAAGAACTCATAAGCGGGGCGCACACACATTTGCACAGCGCACAACGCATGGCGCACAAGGTTCTCGACCAATCACAGGGCTCCATTTCAATCGCTGTGATTTCCGCACACCATGGCGCAGAAGGCGTCGAAAAGTTCGGAACGTTGAACTTTCATGCAATCTGCAGCCACTGGTAGCAGACGATTTTCAATTGTCCAACCTCGAATTTCTCGCGCGTCGCGTCTTTAGTTTTGCAAGTGTCAATCGTCGCATCGTTTATTTATAAAGTGTTTCTAGTTTTGAAAGTGGAAGTTATATAATAAATAGAAGTTTTGTGCGGGACTCTCTACAAATAACCTTTTGCTCCTTCGACGCCTTTTTAATGCCAATGCTGTGATACATATCTGATAAGCACAAAGAAATAGTTACTCGTTTTCATCATCCATCGTATCCATCGCTGCAAATATGATAAAAATATAAAATGTAACAAAAATAATTTTTTCTCTACGAAAAGAGAAGTCGAAAACATTGAAATTTTGAATTAATTTCTTAATTAAAATGCACAAATTGAGTTAAAATTTTTAAGTTAAAAGTTAAAAGAAACACCGTTACATGAACGTTATATAATGTTCTTTGATAACTCATATTATTTTACAATTAAGTGTAATAGTATAATAATTTAAAAAATTTCTCTACTTGAATGTGTCAATTTTTCAGGTTAAAACTTGAAACCAATATTGTTAAATAAACTTAAAACAGTGCTCTTTAATAAACTTGAAACAATACTGTTTCATAATCAAAGACAGACGAAGAAGTTATTTCAAATAAAATCACTGACTTTTATAAATATTAGATTAATTGTCCACGAAAAACACACTTTTTACAATCCTCACGTCAACACTTCACATTTTGAGGTTACAAGCGCTAGCCCGCAAGCCTGGTGCATAGGGAGTAGCTATGCGGATCCGTGTGCGTTGAAACTTATTCTCTTGTGCGTTGCGCCTTGTGCTTATTCACTGTGCAAATGTGTGTGCGCGCCGCTATAGACTCAGCGTGAGTGACTCGTGGTGTCACGTGGTGTCGCCATCAATTGATAAGGGGGGAACCGGGGAACGTACATAGTCGGCACAACGCCGCAAATTCTTAGCCACTATCATCCAGCTGGTTTTCCCCTTTTAAACTGGAGCCACCTCCCCCCATGCGATGAGTTCTTACGTCCATATCGTCAGCTATCATCAAACATCAATGTGCACATGCCTTGGCTTCATAACACCTAAAAATGATTCTCGACTGCACTTCTCGATTCTAATATCGATTCTAAAGCATAGGCGGCGAATTTTAATCCAACCAATAGGTGAAGAGAGAATCGGCTTCAGTTTTCGAGATATAATCGCAACCTCTCTTTTATGATAGGAAAATTTGAAAAACAAGCTCAAAGACTAGAAACATATGGCAATTACTGTGAAAGGGGGCTAACCCCACCATCTTTACTTTTAAAAAATATATTTTATAAATTTTTATTTATTTATATATTTATTATTTATTTTTACATTTTTTCTTATCTGTTGTTGTTTTCAAGAAAAGTGCGAAAATTCGATTTTATGAAAAAAAAATTCTTCTGGCCACAAAAGTTATTTAGCCCGCATAAAACTCACAAGGTATTTTACCTTATGATAGTGCAAAATAAAAAAAATTGGCAAAAAATATAAGTGTGGGTTTTTTAAGAAAATCAACTTTTAATATATTGAGAGAAACTGCAGCTTTTTTGTTGATTTTAAACATTTGCAGAAGTTTTTCGCGGATTTCCAAAAAAGGCGATAACATCGTAAAAAATTATTTTTCTCACAAATCGCAAAAATACGTATCCCCTAATTCCCTCTAAAAAACAACATATTTTGTACCCGAGAGATTCCGCGACTTCGAGTATTGATCCTGCCTGATTTGAAATGGATTCGGTCAAGAGTTTGGCTATTTTTCAATTAATAGACTCGATTTTTTATAAAATTAACGAAGGATATCTTGCCGATGACTTTTGTGTAATATTTTTTAAAGAATATGCTCAATTTATTTTAGATATCAACAAAGAAGGTATTATCAATATCTTTTTTCTACGATACTTTGCACGTTTACAATAATTATTAATTATTTCAAAAAATTTCATAAATATATCCAGAGCTTGGCTATTTTTCAAGGAAGAGACACAATTTTTTTATATGCACTGAACTATGAATAACTTTCCAAATACTATTTTCTATATTGCTTTACAAATTCAAATTTTGGCTATTTTTAATGAATAATGTATATTTTTCTATAGAATTAACCAATAATATTTTTCCGTTTAGTTTTTTCTATGAGGCTAAGAAAAGTCTTTTTCATGACACTTTTATACTTTTATACGATTGGTTGTATTATAGTAACGAGTTTCTTAGGGGGATGCAAGAGTGGAGCACTGGTTGAAGGAGTACGTAGAGGTGGAAAAGAGTGGGATAAGCATGGAGGTGTTGATGCATGAAAAGGGGGACAAAAGGGCAGTAGCATGGGTGAAGGAGTGTTGGGTAAGATGGTGAAGAAGAGAAGGAAGGAGGAAGGGGAATGGAGAAGGGAAGATTGTAAATAGGAGAGGAAGTAGATACATATAAGCAATCTGTAAATATTGTAAATAGTAGATAAGTATTAGGTATTAGCCGCGAAAGCAGAGTTTGGCAATGCGAGGCAATGCGAGAAAGTAGGGGCATGCGAGCGAGGCGAGGCGAAGCGAGGAAGGCAAGGCGATAAGAGAGTGTAAAGAGTTTGTTTCTCATAAGCCTCTTCTAAATTAAGCGTCACATTATCGGGACTCTCCTCCTCTCCACGGTGGCTTATTTTCGGCCGCAATTCCCTCTTACAATTTAAGAAGGCCGGACTTACTTTAGTGGTAGCATTGACTGTGATATTGTAGGCGTTCCTAAATTCATGGAGATGAACATCCCATTCTTGTTGATTCTAATCAACGAATAATCGAATCAGAGCCTTCAGCGCTTGATTCATTCGTTCGGTCGGGTTCGCTTGGGGGTGGTTTACTGGGCTAGTAGAGTGATGAATGCCATAAAATCTGGTTAATTCAGTCATGATTTTATTGATGAATTCCGTACCATTATCAGTGTGAATTACTTTGGGCTTACCCCAACGCGAAATAACTAGGTCTTCCAAAGCCGCGCCTACACTTTTAGCGTCGGCTGCACGTATAGCTTTATACTCGATCCACTTAGTGAAGTAATCGTGAAAGACAATGACATAACAATTACATGCTTTACTACGAGTGTAAGGCCCCATACAGTCCATAGACACTAATGCCCATGGTTGATCCACCACTCTTTTCCCCATTAACCCAGGAAGAGCTTGTTGTCAAACTTATGTACGTTGATAAATATCACACCCTTTAACATAATTAACTACGTCCCTAAAAATTCCGGGCCATTAATAGGAGACCACCGGTATAGCATATGTCTTTTCTACACCTAAATGCCCTGCCTGAGGTACATCGCGTGTTTCGGTCAACACTTGTTGTCGCTTATCGACTGGAACTGCTGATTTCCATGCTTCGGTATCTTCTATGATTGAGTCAATCAGAGGGTTCGGCCTAAACGCATATATTTTACCCTCTAAGACCTTCCACCCATGATACATTCTAGTGAAATTTTGTGCATCCTTAACTCGTCGGCAGTATCACGGCTTATCAATTACTTGCGCTCCACAGACTTCGGCGACCTCTTCGTCCTCATACATCCGTGAGAGTGCGTCGGGTACATGGTGTAGAGCACCTTACGATGGACTATTTCAAACCGGCATTCTAACGGTTCTAATGATCAATGCGCCAAACGACCGATCGGGTTGTTCAAATTATGCAGCCATCGTAAACTGCTATGATCCGTGATAACCGTGAATTTAAAACCTTCCAAGAAATGACGAAATTTACGGATAGACCAAATTACTGCCAGAAATTCTTGCTCTGTAGTAGAATATCGACGTTCGGCATCCAATAACGTACGGCTTGCGGAGGCAATCACTCGTTCCTCCCCCTCAATTACTTGTGTCAGAACCGCGCCTAAGCCAAAACTGCTTGCTTCAGTTCGTAACACAAAGGGGAGTTCAAAATTCGGGCATGATGAAATTGGGGCCGACAAGAGTGCCCTTTTAATCGCCTCAAACGCAGTTTCTTGATCCTCCGCCCAATTTCAACGGTTATTTTTCCATAATAGTTGGGTTAGGCGTTCCAGATATTAGTTAGTTTTTAGTTAGGCCTATACCAGCTAGCTATACCTAAAAACCTTCTAAGCTGCCGTATATTGCGCGGTGCAGGGTAATTTAAGACAGGAGACACACGTTCCGCATCTGTTTATAAACCTTGTTCATTAACCCGATAGCCCAGATAACGTAATCTCTGGAAGGTAGCAGGTGCCCTGCTCAACCCAAAAAGGCATAAGTTTATATTGGAACAATCCGCGCCCCGGTACCGAGAATGCCGTTATCGCTCGACTACTTTCCTCTGAAGAACCTGGTGATAAGCTAAACTCAAGTCAAAAGTCGAAATATAATGGGCTGACCGTAACTTATCCAAGATATCTTCTAAACAGGGAAGTGGATACGCGTCGCCCTTAGAGACCTCATTGACTTTTCGGCAGTCAATGCACATACGATATGAACAGTTAGGTTTCTTCAGCATCACTACTGGACTAGTCCAATTCAAGTTGGATGGTTCGAAGAAATCGTCAACGAGGTGGGTTCGACCATATTTCAGAGAGCCGGACAGAATAACCTCTGCTAGAATCTTCTGAAGTCGATAACTTTCGACTTTCGACAGTTCTACTAATCCACAGCAGGTCTCCTGCTCCATGATCTCACCTTCGTTTATGGTAGTTGTATTACCGTCCCCATAATGAACAATATGTTCTTCCCTGGGAGGCCTAGCTAAATACCACGCGTTTCTAAACCCATTTTGGATCAGACCAAATTTGCACATGAAGTCCAAACCCAAAATACAATCTGGTGATAACGCGCCCGTTACGCGGAAAGGTACATCATGCTCCACGCCGTCTAATTCTACCGGCAGGAATACCCTTCCTAGAAAATGAGAAGTAGCCCCATTAGCCAACCTCATCCTATGTGCTTTAGCATCTACCATTTTACGCATATTTTCTGCTATCAATTGCCTCGCGAGAGAATCAACCAGAAATGAATGCGAAGACTCACCATCGATAAGTGCGTCAATCATTCGCGTACCAACTCCGATTTTCGCGAATAGCCTAATGGCCTTATCTTCGGTCTCAATCTCCCCAAAAGACGGTATTTCCCCTGCAACGTCTCTCCTGTAGTATTTCCGTGCGCAGTGCTATATCTTCTAATCCGAGAGGATCAGCCGTGCTAGGACTAGCCATGGCACCCCCTCCCCCTGAAATACGACTAAGGGTTCAGAAATTCTGCACGTAGGACGGATTCTAACTGGATCCTCAACTCGGGTGATCTCTAGCGGTTCTTCATCTTTAGAACTGCTCCCCCATATTCTATCTAAACGGGAGGTCTCCGTTCTTTGGATATTTTGCCCCTTTCGCACAATCACATTGTTAACCGTTTTTGAAATTGACGGGAGCCAAAATAGTAATGGTCGACTCCTGAAAGCGACCAGATTTATATTCTCTGATAATTGGGCTCCGGTATTTATTACGGGAGGAATAAGAGGCCCTAGTTTTTCCTCCCCTGTTCGTTTCCCTTTGCTTGGCATTTAGGGCAATCGCTTATAAGTATCCTTTTAAATATCCTTCTGCTCCTCACCCATAACAATATTTTCTCTTTTCCTCAGGACATTTAAAGTAGGGATAGCCTAACTTTTTGCAATTCCTACATATATAGTTTCTATACCTATCTTTCTATGTGATGCCGCTCGAATTATTCCCAGTAGATTGTTTATCTGTGGAGTCCGAAATCTCTATCTTAGAACTCGAATTTGAATTCCCTTGACTTGATATTTTTATCTCTTCAAGTTGTTTTGATCAGTTAACAACCATCTCAGTCAAGTTTTTCAAATCCGCGTTTTCTTTACTTCCCTCTCAATTTTGAAACGGGCCTCTCAAGATTTAATTTGATTCCGCAAATTTTCAATACCGGAATCCTTTTTGGTTTTATTAGTAGCTATCGCGGCTACCGGTAACTCCCCTTTCTTTTGGGAGCTGGCTTTATTCGGGTTTTCGCTCTGTTTATACGCGTACTCAGGAAGAAAAGAGTCTCCGGGGGGTGGGGGTAAATATCCTCATCACCCCTAGCGGCTGACCGCTAACAATTTTGGGCAAGGGCCGCTAACTCATTATAAGACCTAAAATCTCTGCGCCTAATCGCACATCGGATTTGGCGGCGCATATTGCTATAGGCCCTATCTAGTTGTTCTTCTAGTGGGATTGAACGTGGGTACAATCTGTACAGACCCATCATATATGTCAAGTAATCCATACTAGATTCTTCCGGGCCCTGCCTGCGAGCGATTATTTGCTCGTCTAGTCGCTTTTGATAATTAATGACCCGAAACCTATTGCAAAAATCACATTTGAACTCTTGTCAAGTCCTCCACAGGTACCGATTAGGGCTAAACCATACTAATGCTATACCATCTAACAGGAAAGGCATTGCTATAAGAACCTCTTCCTCACTTAATGAATCTACTGCCCGCGAATCCTCTACTCTATCTAAGAATGTGATCTCACTAGTATCACCTTGCCCTGTGAACTTAATATTCCACTGCTTTGCGATTTGCAATAGACTTTTATTACCTCTTCTATAGGGAGTACTGGCTAGTCGGAAAGCAGTAGGCTGCTCGGCGTATAAACCACTAATTGGGCCTAGATAAGAAGGATGGTAATGAGTTTGATCGTAGAAACTACCTTGTGGGACTTGTCTCGGAATGTTTCCCCTGTAGGCACCGTACCTAATGGATTCATTTGGTTGAAAACCAAAATCTCTTCTATTTTCCCCAAATTCAAAATGGAGATTATTTAACCCCTCGTAGGTTTTATTCCGTACACCATAACCACTCTTGTGAGCAGTCTATCCCGATGTTAAATTATTTGTAAAAAATGTATTCGATGCCCCTAATATGTCCTGATTAATTCGCCTCAGTCTCGCCTCATTCGCTATATAATTTGGAAAATGTGTCGCATGTGTTCTATTATTTAAATCCGGTTGCGGCAAAAATTGAGCCTTATTAAGACTTGTTATTGGAGGGGGGTTTTGGAAATGTATACCACCCTCTAAATCAGTGGTCGGCAAACTTTTTGCTCACTTTTCAGGTATGGTCAGGCTCGTCCCGGCTTAATTTTTTCTGCTACTTTTCGTTCTATTCACGGACTTCAGTGTAAGTCAGCTTGCTCCAGCAGGGGTCTTTTGTCCACAGGCAGGTCAAAGTAACGAAATTTAAAAACTTTTAATTCTTCAACTCGCGATTTGAAAATAGCATAATCAGCATCTACGAATTTTTCTGATTCCAATGATATATTACTTGCCTAAGAAAGTTGAAAAATTGAAGGAGTTTATTATCAAGAACCTTTAGCTCAATATTAATTTAATACTAAATACTTCTCAAATTGTCAACCTTTATAGACAAATTACATGTCGTTGGAATCGGAAAAATATGTAAATTCCAAATACATTACTTTTAAATGGCGAATTGCAGAATGAAGAAATTTTTTATTTCAAATTTTTTCCCATTTTCCAACAAAGGACCCCTGAGGAAAGGGTTAGTCTGTCCAAGCTCGCAGGTACCTGAGCAGAAAGTAGGTCGTTGGTCAGGCCGGTCAGGGTAGCCTGAATTGGTCAAGAGCGTGCCGACCACTGCTCTAAATATAACCTACGCGGGCCCTCATAATCTATAAGCCTACACGTATCTACATAAGCCGCGGAGGATAGAGGAAGTTTTGTTTCCGGTATACCCCTCCCGATACCACCCATCCCCAAATTTCGTGGTTCCATTTCAGGGATAAAATTCCCTTCTGTAACAACCCTTGAAAAATTAGAGACTGGTACACTTCTGGGAATTTTTGTCGAAATTTTGACTATCCTTTCCACTTCTGGTGATTGCGGTTTACTTAATATCCGTGATTCGGAATGAAAAGGTACCCCCTATCAATTTATGAAACATTCACCCCCTGGCAATAGTGGGTCTATTGTCTGCTATTCTACTAGTGACCACCGTATTTGTATTGGTGGTAACTGTGGTAGTTGACGCAATCAAGGTTCAAACAATCCCCCCACTAAATGATCCGGATTCCGAGGGTGCATGATTATTTTGGATTTGTGGGGGGTGGGATCCCGAGATCACATTTGTTGATGCACTTATGCGAATTGTGGAAGGGGTGCTATTTCCCCCTGACATAAATGTTTCGTCCTCTTGTAAAGAAGAATCAAACTCAATTCAACGCCTATGCGATTCGAATAGCACTTGATGTTACGTATCCTCATCTAATGCCGTCCATACTGCACGGATTCTTTCCGTACCCAGGTTTAATAACCAACTGTTATCTTGTTCGGTCATGTTTTCGAAAAGAAAAAAAATTACTTTTTGGAAAGATAAACAAAACAAAATTAATTGCTCACCAAGTACGCTCCTTTTCAGTTGTTGAGAAAAAAAATCAACAAACAAACTACACCGACCGGCTTTAATGAATAAACCATTGAATCCAACAATCCAAAAAGAAAAGAAAAAAAATCAATTACTGATTAAAACACCAATTTCAATCATTTCACCAATACAAATTTAATTAATTGAATTAAGTTAATTGAAATGAAAATATAAAAATCACCACTTGAACCAAATAATCACTTTTTGTAATTGGTAAATAAAAGGAAATTAAAACCCCCCTTTATGTTCTGTCGGAGGGGCACGTAGGCTAGACCCACCGTTCGAAAAAGTTTTCGTTTGACACATGTCACTTTTGTTTGTACAGGCCGACCACGCGTTTTCTTGCACCAGTAAACCGTGTCGCGGCCCGTTCGAAGTGATCTCCCGCGAGCCGAGTCCTACCGAGCAGTACCGAATTTCTCCGACCGCTCCCTTTGCGTTCCGGGTCTTCCTACCCGATATCGATCCGCGTGATTACACCAGCGTTCAGGAAAATAACGCCATGACAGGATGTAAAAAATCACAGCAAAATGAAACAGATGTAAAATCACAGTATAACAGAATAAATCACATGGCATAAAATCACAAGATAAAAATCAGAAATATAAAATCTAATGCAATAAAAATCACAAATAAAAAATCAATAAATAAGACAAAATATGCACATGTAATATAAATAACCATTTAAAATCCTATACCAAAGAAAAACGGGACTCTCTCAGATTTTTTTTTCTGGGTTCTTTTTCTGCCTTTGCTTTAAAAAAAAAATTGCCAAAACACGTCAGGGCGCCAGTTAAAACGAAGATTCTCACTTCTCCATTTCAGTAAAAATGTAAAATAAAGTAACAATTTTGAAATAACTCTCCTTCAGGACTTTTAATTAAATTTTGTATGGCGCCAAACAAAAGGCAGTTTGCCGCCCTGGAAGAAAGTTAACCTGATGAAGAGAAAACATTTAAAATGAACAATTGGAAAAAAATCAACTTGAACTTGTTCACATAGCCCTAGCCCAGTGGCCAACGCAGGGAGGGGTTTTGGGGGTTCAGCCCCCCCCCCCCCAAGTTTTTGAGAAAATTCAAAAGTTGAGTTTCATAATTTCCCTTTACTGAGCTAGAGTGAGAAAACCAAGGGATGAAGATTTTCTTGATGCTAAAGTAAGTGTTATTGCAATTTTGCATCTTTTCATTGAATAAAGTTTCCATGAGTTTGTATTTTTGTATAAAGTTGAGAACTCTTCGTGTATGAATGAGGAAAAGATTTCGTTGAGTTGAAAGTCCTCTAAAAAGCTAAAAGAAAAGGTATTTCTTATTTTGCAGTAGATTATGTTTTGGTATATAATTGAATAAGTATTATTTTCAAATTTGAGTAGAATAAATATATTTCAAGTATTCTTATCGTACCTTCAAAACCAGTCAACGACACAACTATCTCTCAGTAAACGACACCCTACAGAAGGAAGATGTTAGGGAATTATACGCACTTTTTTTAGTCATATCCATATTCTTATAATTACTATTTCATTTATTGTCTAAAGCAACTAAATTACATAATATTTCTTACAAATACCTTTCTAAATTCTGTTAGATTCAAAATAAATTCCGGTGACGTTCACTAAATGTAGGGTGTCGTTAACTGAAAATGTGGTGTCGTTGACTGAATTTGAATAAAATATTTTATAATAAATATAACTATAGTTTGTCAAAGAATAATTATATTACTGGGTACTGTCTGAAAACTATAAAAATCTACCCTTTCAGATGAATCCATCTTCGTTACCAAACGATTGAATGGATTAGCTCTTCTCAATGATCATAGAGACCGACAAATCAGCACTGATCAAATATTAGATATCATGGCTAAAAAATCGAGAAAAATGAGTATAGCACTGTAGCTGCGACACCTTGATAACAGAGTTTAATTGTTTGTGAAAATTTGTTTATTAACAATTAGCAGGAATAGTTTTATTACATATAAGTTAAACGGTTGCGCCGCCGCGCCACGCCGCTGGCCAACATGCTTGAAAACCGCGCCGCCGCTGATTCGAATTCGTCGGCGTGGCGGCACGGCGGCGTATCGGCGGGCCGACGTGATCTTAAGTTTACATGGTACCGGACTTAAATAAATATCTTATGCTGGAAATTGATCTTTTGTTTCTTCCTATTTTTATATTTTCCAAGCTGTATGTCAAAAAAAAAAAAATACGAAACTAGACCGTCACGCCGCACAGTGGGGGAAAAATGACTTTTTTGGTTAAAAATAACGTACAGCCCACAAATATTGACCGATTTTTACAAAAGAAATTTTTTAAAAAAGCTGATGAGACTTCAAAGAGAATTGTCGTGCCGGATTTTTAAATTCGGCTTTAAATTTTTTTATAAATAAACAAATGTGACGAAAAGAATTGCCATTTCTTCTATTTGACGTTCCCGGTGCTCGTCAATAACAGGGACATTATTGAAATCACCTAAGTTTCATAGAGTAACATTAGTTAACGATGTTGCAACATTATATAATAAACAAAAAAATTTCTTGTAAACAAATTATTTGTTGAAAGAATGTTTTCTACGATTCTCCATAATTTGACGTTTTTTTAAGTTCTATTGCAAGAAATTTGGATAAAAACAATATAATGATGAAGACATTTCTTCTTAAGATCATTATTGTCAATATTATAAACAAATTTAATATACAAGTGCATTAATCAAGCATTTTTTGACGGAAAAATTCGTTCTTTTCGATGTCAGTTTTTTAAATTAGGAACTTTATGATCATTTTAACAAAATGTATGATTTGATGAATTATCTCATGATTTTTTTAAACAAATTTAATCAATGTTACTCTATGAAACTTAGGGAATTTCAACAATTTTAGTGTTACTGACGAGCACCGGGAACGTCAAATAGAAATAATGTCCATTTTTCCATCATATTTGTTTATTTATAAAAAAATGTAAAGCCTAATTTAAAAATCAGGCTAGACAACTCTCTCAGAAATCTGATCAGTTTTTTCTTCTTTGAATTTTTGTTCAAATCGGTCAATGTTTGTGGGTTGTACGTTATTTTGAACTTATTATTTGAATTGCTCAAATCGCCGCCGCCGGTCCAAAGTCTGTCGGCGCAACCCTCTAATATGAGTACTTCATAATGTTTGATAAGGTTTAATGAGTGTTTATTATCGTAATATATACGAAATAGAGATGTTGGCATAAAATTTAACAAAACACTTAGGACAAGTGTTGCAATCTCGAAAAAGGTTGATCAATTTTTTTATGAGAACCCCCCCCCCCCCCCCCAATATTTCCTGCGTTCGCCCCTGCCCTAGCCCATTATATCGGTAGAGTGGCGCGAGTACCTGCTAGTCTCAACTACAAAAGACAAATCTGTGAGGTCTCTCAAATAAATAGACATTATTTTAAACATTGCAAAATAATATAAATCATGTTTATTTAGAGTTCTCACGAATTAACCGCGTCATAAGAAGAAACTAACAAAAGCACACTTGACAATAAATAAGAAAACTAACATTAATTTAACATTAATTAAATTAATTATTTTATTTTAATACTACTGACGCCACTTGGCAAATAACAATACATTTCTAAACATTTAGACAGATAAAAAAAATTACAATAAATAATTAAAGCCGCCCACCTTTACCAAGTCCAGAAAAGCAGGAGACGCAGAACCCTATTGAAAAACCCTGTACGGGATCCCGTGACTGTTCCTGTACGTGTTCCTTTGCCAGAACTATGACCAGATCTCGTACAAAAAACGTTATGGGTTCAGCAAAAGAAATTGAGACACGAAGCTGTACACAAAAATGTACAGGACTATGCAATAAACGAGGAAACCCTTACGGGAACGTGTACACGTCGTAAGTGGCCACGAATGAACATGTAGTGGATCCTGTAAAGAATCTAGCACGGTTTCCTCCGTATCGGAAAAATTTTATTGTCAATAATTTCATGATGTGAAGGAACATGGATAATTATCCTTAATACCTTGCCTTTTTTATAACCTTGAAGATCCAACTCACTATAGCGAGAGAGCTAAGCCCTAGAGCACCATGGCGGATTACTTTCAATAGGGTTCCTATACAGGATTCTGTAGAGGATTTCGTACCGAATCCTGTACAGGAACCCTATTAAAACGAATCCACCAGGGTGCGCTACGACCTAGCTCTCCCGCTAGTGAGTTGAATCTGTTCATTCGTTGCCACTTTGGACGTGTACACGTTCCCGTAAGGGTTCCCTCGTTTCCTGCATGTTTCCTGTAGATGTTTGTGTACAGGTTCGTATCTCGATTTCTTATGCTGACCCTGTAACGTTTCTTGTACTAGATCTGGTCCTAGTTCTAGAAAAGGAACACGTACAGGAATAGTTACGGGTTCCCGTACAGGATTCTTCAACAGGGAATATCGACGTTTAAAAAGAACACTTATCAAAAAATAAGTAAAATCAAATGAACAGCCACTCTGTGATGACAAAGAAAAACTCGGAAAACGAACTATACTTCACAAAGCTCGAACGATTAAAGGCAAGGAGTTCACTTCACTGGACAGTACGCAGACCGCCCAATTTCTCCCCTCCTGCGCGGGGAGACCAGATGTGTCTTCTGCGCTGGCGCAGTGTCATGGCGGATGGAGGGAGATCTTGGAACCTTTATGCCCAAAAGTTGGTAATAGTTGCGTTGCGACGAATCCTCGTTGGTGAGATTTGAATCGCACCAGGTACAGGATTTGGAATGCGGGACTCATATCCACATTCCACCCCCGGTGTATAACCCTCGGCTGCGCCTGTGTCTGTATGACTTCAACCCGCCTTGCATCCTTGCAGTTCATACCGCTGAACCTTGATGGTGGTTGATGCTCCAAGTGAAATCACTCCTTCCTCCATTCCCCTCTCGTCCTCAAAACTCGGTGAATAACAAAAACAAAAAGAAAACAAAAACCCAAAAGAATTAGTAAGAGTGACTGTTACTCTTTCTCCCTACGAAGAGCCCATCAGAGCCCTCGTGAAAAGAAAGACCAACTTTAGATCACAGTATAGGCAGGTATATTCTTGTCCCGGCAGTTTGAACCCCCAATATCCCATCATTATTAGGCTCATCACGAGTCATAGATTATAAAGGAGGCGCTCTTTCTTGTAAGTTTCAACAGAAAGAGATGACGAGATGGAGGGAGGGACAGAGTTCCATAAATATAACGGCAACTGGTTGAAGCCTTCTAGATCTCGTAAATAATAATAAGTCATTCCAGGTTCTTTGGGACTTTTAGGTATAGCTAGTCTGTTAATAGGGACAGCTATCCTTATTTAACAGAGAGAGTGATGTCTATTTCAATGCCCTAAAATTGATGCAGGTATAGGCTGAAAGGTAAAAGACCGGAAAAAGACCAAACGTGGTTTGAAACTGGTCTAAATGTGATCTAAAGTTGGTCTTTCTTTTCACGAGGGAGTGTGTATATAAAAAAAATTATAAAACATTTCAAAGATAAAAAAGGAACATATAAAAAATCGAATCAGTTGGCCCCCTCGATCGAGCCTCGTTTACTCGCGGAAATTTTCTCCAAGAGAGGAGGAGCTGTTTACAAATGGATAAAAGTAAAAACAGAACAAAATAATTTGCAGGTGTAACCTGCAATATTACAATAGAAATGTCAGAAAAGTGACTGACCTGAGATTCTTTAGAGATTTTCTGGTCCTCTTGTGCCGGTAGGGAAAGCACCTGAAAAAGTGAAAACTTGAGGCCCTTGTATATTGACAACGGGTTGATAAATGGCCCTATGGGTTGCTAAATTAATATAGGTCTACTAGGACTATAATTCAACCAAGTTTCAACCCGATAAAAAAAAACAATAATTTTAGGTGGGAACACTTGACGTATTCTGTCCCATATACAGATTCAAAGGTTAGAAATTCAGAATCTGCGGGCTTCGACGATTTCAGATACCTAAACATTTTCCTACAAAAATTCTAATTAGGATAAACATAATGTATCTTGTAAAGAGAATTGAATGCGTCAAAATGGACGAAATTTTCAGAATTACCTTCAGAGTCATTTAGTATATAAATATTAATAATTAAATATGGGCAGAAGGGAACACTTGACGCATTCTGCTCCATAAGTAAAAATAGAATGTGCATATATAAATATAAATAAATAATATAAATAGCCTGGGAAACATAAAAGGAATTAGGTTTTATGGCATTCTATTCTTGGACCCCTAATAAAAGGATTATCCTTCGAACCTAAGTTTTGACGATTTCTGAACATTTTCTCATGAATTCTGACTTTTCCTGAAGATTTCTGTCGAGAAACGTAACAAAAGTGGTCAGAAGTCCCGTTTTATTTAGTAGGGAATTATTATCAATGCAATACATTTTTATTTATAAATATTATTAACCCATAAGAGCACATAAGGGATAGTGTTAAACTGAGTAGAATCCGAAGCTGCGCTCTGTCGCATTTTTTCGGTTATCCACTTGGAAGTATATATTTACGGAAATCTTCTCGAGGAGTCGAATAGGGCTGAGATAGATTCATACTAGGCACATACACGGAGAAAAATGGAAGTGAAAAATTGGGTCTTTAGTGCTGGTAGTCGAGGTATTCATTACTGAACTGGCGTTGTAAAAAAAATTCGAGATTGAAAATCTGTTATTGATTCAAGTGCAATCGCGGTATTAACTCCTTCAGGAAACTAAAGAGATTACAGCTTGTCGACGGTCTGACTCCCCTAGCGCACTGCACGGAGTCCAGTCCAGAATAGGAATCATTCCTATACTCGCAACAGTAAAGAATGGTCGGCCAAAAAGAATTTACAAGGACATAGAGTGGCGGTTGTTGACGCGCCGATATAGTCACTTTTCATTTTATAAACTTACACTTATTTATATATTATACACACACATATTCAATAAGTTTTGAACACTGAATTATGATATTTGCTGAAACAGAAAAAGTCGAGTTAGATGAAAAACGTAGTTGCCGAGAATTGACCCCGGGTTTCCAAGACAGCAATCAGCTTCTCTCTGCAATCTGGTATTTTGGATGCTAAAGTAAGACACAAAACAAAAGTAAGACACAAAAGTAAGGCACAAAACGTCCTTATGGTATAATGCGAGCAAGCTTCGATTCGGTGCTGCACTTACGTTATTGTGTGCGGGGTATCCAGGAATGGTTACTGGACTGTTTAGGGCTCAGTCGAGTTCCAATAGAACACTATAAACTATACATCGATTAAGACTTCGTCCTTCCGACAACTGATACACGATATATAGATTTCCATTATTGATTCTAGAAAGTATAGTAATTTATGCTTCCTATTCTTTATTGAGAAAACGCACTTTTTAAGAGAGACTCGTTTTTTAATTGTGCAAAGGGTGAAGCACTTGAATTGTAAGTGGTAACGTACGAAGTGTATACAATAACTTTAAAGTATTAAGAGATAAGGTTCTATAAAGGAGAGATACAAATTTTTAATGATTAGTGTGTAGTTTCCCAACCTTTCCCGTGTCTTTTGCATCTATTCCTAAAATTTGGTAATCATTAAACAATTTGTGTACTGAATATGGAACTCTTCAACCTCATTTTTCTCCGTGTACTACCAATATTTCATACACGGTGCTGTGTTAACATATAGATTTATATTTCGGTACCTTCATGCTATACTCTACAATCTGGGGTTATAGCAGCTTAAACTCTCCAATCTCGTTTTGTGAGAGTTTAGACTGCTAACCCCAGATTTGAGAGTTTAACATGGAGATACCGATTTAATGGCGACGTTGAGATATGTTTGTAACAACAAATAAAATAAACGGGCGCATCATCGCACAGTGTTTGGCGCCTTCCCCTAACGTTGGGAGCCAAAAGAGGCCGGTCGTTACCGATCATGCTTTACCTCTCAATAATTCCTTGAAAAAGTCTCTCAAAGCGTCTTTTATTCCGACCGTGTCATACACCATTTCATCCTTGCTATTCCTAATGAGGAATAACTCGGTACTACTACTGTCTTTCATAATGACCTTGGTCAATTTCTAAAATAGTTTCTTACTTCCTTCGAAATCGATTTTCTTGATTCTTTTCGTTAACGCCTACACGGATTTCATCATTCCAGCAAGCATATGATCATATATCATTTTTTGATAAAAGTGATACATTTAGGGAAAACATCGATTAAAAAAATACGAGAACAATCAAAAGCTGTTTTTCTGTCCAGCAAGTCATTTTTTCGAAAATTATCAAGAGAGAAAAAATACTCCCCTGCAGGTGTACTTCGACTTTACTGCGGAACATTTTATTCAAATATTTATATTTACCATGTTATGCGCATTTTTCATTCTTTTTTCCATTGTTCCTTTCATCTGTTGTGAAAATGTATCACTTTTATCAAAAAATGATATATGAATGAAAATATCCATCTTTCGAAGTAGAAAAACTTTTGTTTGAAACTTTTTCCTGTAAAATCAATATCAAGAAATTTTACCTGAATTTCCGGCACCTATGTAGGTGCCAGAAAGCACTTTATGACACAGATAAGTGCCTGAAAATTCGCACGTGCTATTTATATGTCATCTTCTACATGTACACAAATTATCATGCTTGAACCAGTCACAGCAATCACAGCACCTGGTCTATCACTAGTCATTCTTCCTTCAACCGCAGTATCACACTAAGTTTACCATTACCATTAAGCCATTTTCCTTTATTCGGGGTAGGCGTGACACTACCCGATTCGGGTAGTGTTTCTAGGTGGATAGTTTCTTGTAGTAAATAACTACAAGTGTGAGCTCACCACACCCACGACATGCCAACAGCACGTAGTTAGTAGTATTCCCGGACGGTCATCCATCCAAGTACTAACCGCGCCCAACACTGCTTAACTTCAGTGATCTAACGAGAACTGGTTTTTTCAGCGTGGTATGGCCGTTGGCCATTGTCGTACTCCTAAAAATGATTTCCCGGAGCGTAGTCCACATGCGCCCTCTATATCTTTATTGCGTATTAGCGTCTCGCTATTTGCCTCATCTCTGCGTTCGGTTTATCTTATTCTGAAGATCTATTCGCATTTCTGGTTTCTGTAAAATCCCTATCTTGATTCGCGTCTATTTTGTCTTTTTAGTTCTCTTTCTTCTCCAGGCTGGAACTACAGTCCAGTCAATGAAAACACAAAAAAGGCCTTACCTTGCAAAAGGTCAGAATAAGACCAAACTTGGCAATTATCTTCATTTTGGGGTCCTAATCAAAACCCAAAAAATATCCCACAAATCAGGCTTCTGCTAATAAAATGGCGGCCAAAATGACTATCAAAATTTCGTTTTTTGGAAATATCTCAATTGAAATGTACTTTAGAGCAAAATTAGTTATATAAAAAATTAGAAAACACACAATTTTCTATCACTTTTCTTAGTAACAAATTTTTCTCATAATAATAGTTTACGAGTTATGGCAGATAAAAGCAGAGCACTTTTTTGCAATTTGCA
>CAKNXH010060642.1:32463-49028 GCA_932178445.1 Andricus quercusramuli
ATATATGTACAGGATCCTTCAAGGTTCCTGTGCATGAATTTTTGGCTGGGACTTTCCGCTAGGATGCATATTTTTGGTTCATATATCGTAAAAAATAACATTGAACATAAACAAATTAAATGTATGGAAAATGACACAAGTTGCAATAAAATGCATAATAACAAATTTTTGTTACAGGATGCGCACTTTTTTCAATTATAAAAATAAGACAAGAAAAATACGTCTGTTTTTAATGTCAATGCATATTACGAATTGTAATAATATTTATTTATTGAAATGATATCAAATTTTTACGGTAGCTGAGGATAAAATTAAATGCAAAATAAGGAACAAATATTGAAGTAATCATGATGAATACAATTCGTACTTTATTTTGCAATATCTCATAATCAATCACAGGCCGACGTACAGAAATAAATGTAATATACATTTAGTATAATAATGTTCAACATATTATTATTATTATACCATTAGGCCACTTCCCTTTCGAGGTAGGCGTGACTTGCTCGGTTGGAAAATAGTAGTATGTAGGTGGGTATATAGGTACAAGGTAGATAGGTATATAGGTGTAAGGTATAGATATTTTAGATTGATCTGGAATTCTCGTGTTTATTATTTGAATGACACTTTCGTTCCGCAACACTGCTCCGACCCAGGCTGCTGATTAATCTCTCTAGCGATCACTCCAAGTGAAGAGCCTCACAAAATTGTTATGTGTGGTTCCCCACTTGGGCCCATTAGTATCCAAGGTCTTTTGTTTGAGGCGTCATTCACTCTACTCACATTCTTTTTGTAAACTATTTGTCGCCACACTTTTCTGTCCTGGCATACTACTCTAGCTTCTTTCACGTCCATACATTTTTTCATGCAAGCTCTCGTATTTCTGTGGCTTCTTATGTTTCTTCGGATTAATGTCTCATTCAGAGATTCTAACCATTCTTTCGGCGGTCCACCTCTGGGCATTCTGCCATTTACTTTACCTATATACACTTGTTTGGTCAGTTGTTCATCTTTCATTCTTTCAATATGACCAAACCATCTTAACTGATTTTTTTCCCATATGTCAACTAGTGTCTCTCCTGTACCACATTCTTTGAGGATTGTCTCGTTTCGGACTTTGTCCATCAGTGTTTTCCGGCATATTGTGCGCAGAGGTTTCACGCCAATCGCGTTCATTTTACTCCTGTCTTTTCCTTGACAGGTCCATGTCTCGCTACCGTATAGTACAGTCGGTACGATTATAGAATTATGTATGGCCATTTTAGCTTTTTTTATATGTTTTTATTTCTGAGAATGGACCCTGCTCTGCCGATAACCTGATTAAGGGCATGTGACACAGTCAAATACCTACATTACCGACCTCACTTTTTCAATTTTCCGATTTTTTTTTAATCTAAGAACTTTTTTTGTAAATAAAATATCGGGCTGAAACTTTGGAAAATGTATGAGAAGACAATAAACTACGTTTACGTACTTTATTCGAGGAAGAACTTCACAAAAAATTATTTTCGAAGAAATTAAAACTGGGTGCATTTTTTGAACCTAAGAACTATTTTTATGAGTAAAATATCGGCTTCAAACTTTGAGAAATGCAAGAGCCGACAGTAAAGTACGTTTTTTGTACATTATTCGAGTATAAAAGATGCAAAAAGAAAAATTCCAACTAAATGTCAACTCTGGTTCCGGTTGCCTGTTCGGTCGGTATTTGCGATGGGCACGCCAATGCGAACTGTGGCGGCCACTAATCGAGGCTCTATCAGCTGGCTCGTCTATATCTGAAATATGGGTTCCACGCTGTCAAAGATTGATGATGCGGTGTTCTTACAATAATATTTTTTTTAAGTTGTGTCCAGCATAAAAGTTGAGTAAAATATGTTGTTCCAATGTTAAATTATGTAAGTATTGAAATCGCTATTAGCCTCGTTTAGTGGCCGCCAGACTTCGCATTTTCGTGCTCATCGCACTTAAGCTGAAATCGTAGATCAATATAGCTGCAAGAATTTGATACCGCAAGTTTTAGTGTGTATAAAATAATTTAATCAAATTCAGTTAACGACACCACATTTTCAGTGAACGACACCCTACATTTAGTGAACAACACCGGTATTGATTTTGAATTTAGAAGAATTTAGAAAGGTATTTGTAAGAAATTTTATGTAATTTAGTTTCTGTAGACAATAAATGAAATAGCAATCATAACAACATGGATATCATTAAAAAAAGTGCGTATAATTCCCTAAAATCTTCCTTCTGTCAGGTGTCCTTTACTGAGAGATAGTTGTGTCGTTCACTGGTTTTGAAGGTACGATAAGAATATTCGAAATATATTTAATCCACTCAAATTTGAAAATAATACTTATTTAATTGTATAACAAAACTAGCTTTTTAGAGGATGCAACAACACTTACTTTAGCATCAAGAAAATCTTCATCCCTTGGTTTTTTTTAACTCTAGCTCAGTAAAGGGAAATTATTAAACTCAACTTTTGAATTTTCTCTGAAACTTCGGGGGGGGGGGGGGCCCCAAAAACCACTCCCTGCAGTCGCCAATGCCCTAGGGTGATTGAGTTGATAAAAAAATCAGTGGTGCCAAAAGCTGTTATCGCGTCGGAAATTTTTCGTTCTTTCATAGTAGGGTTCGAACAAATAATTGTAACACCCCTTGAAGGAAATTGCGAAAGATATTAAGGCGAGGGTAGTTTTTTGTGGGCATTAGGACATCACCCCTTGGGTCATTGAGTTGATGCAAAAATCATTGGGGCCAAAAACTTGTATCGCTTTGGAAATTGTATAATATTTCTTAGAGGGGTTAGTATAATATTTCTAGCATCCCTTTAAGTAAATTTGAATCAGTGTATCTGCAAGGGTATATTCTCTGGTTTATTTGTTTATTTATTTTACTTCATCTATTTATTTAGATACATATACTATTACTGAAAATACAGTCGCTGGTCGATGAATATTCTTAAAGTTATAATCATATAGTACATCAACGATTTAGCAATTTATTAGATAATAATAAGTGCAAGAGCGAATGTGCTAGCGTAATTGTGTCAGATTGAAAAGGGTCAATATTTAATTAGAATAGCAGAGTTACAACAACGTATTAGAAATCTTATCGCAAACCTACAAACCGAGGGATGTAATTGAGTCGTATAAATTAAAATATGAGTGTAGGTGTTACATGTCTTTGAGGTACTGATACGCTGACTTAGATAAAAGAGTTATCAATGAGTGATTTCTAAAGTGGGATTATCAATATTAATCAGATACATAAAAAAAGCTTCTTTAAAGTGAAAATAGAAAGTCGCTTCCTTAACTGCGAAAGACCGTTGTAATTTACACGTTTTGTGCTTTGGAACTATATCGTTACCTTTTTTCTTTCTCGAAATTTAGAATGGGCAGGCAGGTTTTTGTCAAAAAATTCAAATAAATTAAAGAGATATTGCGAGGTTTCGGTGTGAAAGGAATTGTATAAATAAATACGCATAAAATACTGTCTTCTTTCAGCTACATTTAGAAACCCTGCTTGCTTTCGAAAGGTTGTTAGGTGTGCATATTTAGGCAAATCATAAATTAAACGAATACAGGCATTAAGTGCTCTCTCAAGTTCAGAATTATGTTCATCTGTTATGTCATCATATACTATGCAACCAAAATCAAAGTGTGGCAAAATCAAGCTCTTAGCCAGATGTATACGAGTGGAAACCGGCAAGGATTCTTTGTTTCTTCTAAGTTGGTGCAGAATTCTGAATGTTTTCCTCGAGATGTCGATTAGCTGCTCATTCCAGGATAAGGTTCTGTTCAGTATGCATCCAAGATTTCTTACAACCTCCACAAAATCTATCATCCGCCCACTGCACAGCAGTGGCGAAAGACATTATCGCTGCAGAAATTGGGAAAGGAGATGGCCCAATCACAATTGCCTTCGTTTTAGCAGGATTGAGTGAAAGCCGATTAGTACTGGCCCAATGTAACACCCTATCGATATCCTCTTGTACGAGAGTAAAGAGCTTTCTTAAGGAGGTACCAGAGCCTCAAAGATAAAATTTAAAGTCATCAGCATACTTGTGTTACTTTCAATATTTCAACTCTTTACCCAGATCCGAGGTACACAGGTTAAAAAGGAGAGGAGCAAGTATGGAACCCTGAGGAACTCCACATCCTACCTCCATGCAGTCAGACTGCTCGCATCTACTATTTTTTACTCGTTGAAACCGAATCTTCAAGTACACACAACAATCGTGTTCTCTTTATTGTCTAATGCCATTTTATAATCATTGATGACTTTAAGAGTTGCTGTTTGTGTACTGTGTTTTGCCCGGAAGCCGGATTGCATTGAATCAGTTAAGTTTTGGGAAACCAGATATTTAGATTATTGACTTTTAGCTATTTTTTCAAATGGTTTAGATAATGCGCATAGGATGGAAATGGGCGAAAATCTTTCGGACATGTAGGGGAATTAATTTTTGGAATTGGGCAAATGATGGCCCTTTTCCAAATATCTGGGAATATCCCTGCTGCAAGAATGCATTATATATTTAAGAGAATTGGAAAACTCATCGGGAGAGCGAGTTTAACCATTTCAATTGATATACCGTCGGAGCCTGTGGCATTTGGTTTAATTTCCATAATTTTTTCTAGCTGCACATGTGGGGTAATATCTATGAAAAAAAATGGTTGTCATTAAAAGTGGATAGATGTGAACTCAGAATAGGCTGAGTTAAAGAATTAGGATATAATAAAGAGTTAGGAGTTTTGGTTTTTTTCTTGTTTTTATTCTTAATTGCATCTATTAAACAAGTCTCTAATTTTAGTTTGAACTAAATTTCTGATTTTGCGAAATTCAGCTTGTATAATGCAGTTTTTAGTTCGTTTTGCCAGTCTACGCCTATTATCACGCTCCTTTATAAGATGTTTAATTTCAGGAGTAATCCAAGGTGCAGGTTTTTTATACTTGTGAGGAGTATGCAAAGGGCCAAATAGGTCAAAAGGCGATATTAGATTAGCAGACAGCTTCTCAAATTTCGTATTGAGATCTTCAGCTCGTAATAAACCTTCCCAGTCATAGGTCGTAAGGTACTCCTGAAATTTAGTACTTCAATAGAGCCTAAGTTGCGCGTCTGTGTTTGCATATGACCAGTGAATTCAGGACATGAGATTTTGCAATTGGCCTTTATAAGAATTATGGGGGACAGTCGAGAGTCCAGAAGATCGTATCAAGGTTGTAAGGTTATTGGTGTGGTTACTACTTGCATTCAAATTTATATTCAAATAACCGGAAAAAATAATATTATTGAAACTCGGAATGTGCATTGCAATCTACGATTCAAATTCAGTGCCGTAGGATGCATTGGGCGGTTTATATACAACTCCAACTAAGATTCCGTTCTGACCTGTACCAACCTCTAATAGAAAACGACGACCCGATGCCAAGGTATTTAGATCTTTGATCTCCCTAGGTACGCGATCGAAAAAATGGCTTATACCCCTCAAAGCAAATTTAGATAAGTGACCTTGAGAGGTTGGTTTCTGGGGCATGTTCCAAACGCATCTATTGAAGAAGTGTATCACCAAATGAGTTACTATGTTCTTATTACTTTCTGAAATAATTTTATTACCTTAACTACAACAGTTGAAATTAAAATTATGATCCCTAACAATTTCTTGAGAGTAATTTTATTTTGGTCATTCTTTTTGTTGTTGTATTAAAAGCAGTCCTCACAAGGTTGACTCTCTAAAAATATTCTTTGCTAAATCTTCTATCGCAATTTTTAAGTCTGTACAATTTTTTTAAGTGCATCAGTACTGTTGCTCCTGATTGGTCCAGCTTAAATACTTTATAACTCAAAAGCTACACTGAATGAAACTTGGCACAGCAGCGGTACTTACACAGTATATACCATATATTAGGCTGGTTCAAAAAAATCGACTATTTCTTTTTTCGAAACCCCCTCATAAAAACTTCCGGAAAGGTGTAAAAAGACGCTTGGGAAAAGCAGAGCTCTTAATATTAATATTTAGAGGTCGCTCATAACCATAACATATTCTTGTGGGGAATTCGACGCTCTAGAAAAAAGGTGTCTTATGATTTTTTCATAAATTTACTCCTTCAAAAGTTATTTAAGGTTAAGTTTGAACACATAATAAATTTATTGTTTTTTTTCTTAATTTTAGGCAAAAATTTGAAATTTATCACTAATTATCGTAATAGTTTCTTGGGAAATTTTCTAGTATAAAATTTTCTCTAGAACAACAATAATCTAACTCACATCATCACATTATCAAGTTTAACATTGTTTGAAAATTTGTCTATTATTGTTCTACATTTAATAACAAATAACTTTTAAATCATTAAACTTGATAATGTGATGATTTGAGTTAGATTATTGTTTTTTTAGAGAAAATTTTAAACTATAAAATTTCCGAAAAAAAGATTACGATAATCACTGATAAATTGCAAATTTTTGCCAAAAATTAAGAAAAAAACGATAAATCTATTTTGTGTTCAACTTTAACCCTGTATACGATTTTTTAAATTTCAACCTTCAAGGCTGTGAAGAGTGGTTGTATTCTTATTTCTTAATTTTATTTCAAAAAATTGTAGCAACGTACAAAAAACATGCAAATCTCATTTAATACATCTATCTTTATTTATTTAAAGATCCTACAACTTCGAAAGTCAATTAGTGAAGAAGATAAATTGACAGTGAAATATAATATGCGATTGGCTCAGGTATATAAAAGTAACTGGAAACTAAAGGCACAAGACGAGAATATTGCTGATGAACTTAATCTCTGTGACGAAACAAGTAACACCGAAACAACTTCCATAGGCAGATGTAAAGAACAAATCAAAGATTTCAAGGAAGAAAATAAGCAATTATTTGACGAAAAAAAGTAAGCATTCGACAAGTTACTTATAAGGGGCTCAACTTGAATTTTGTATGATTTGTTATAGTTTAATGGTTCAAGGTTTAGGGGGGACCTTAGGGCAGATAATTCTTTATGTAATTTAATTACAGCCCCTGATCAGTTAGCACAAAAAATATTTATTCAGACATAGTATTATATATTGTTTAAACTTTTTCTCGGGTGAACCCGGTTTTTCGTCATAGCCACGGACTAAGTCAAGTGACTGCTGATATGAGGATGTTATAAGTTAATTTATTACGATGTTAGAAATCATTTGCAATGAAGTTGTAGGTACAAAATTAGAAGCATGGTGTACTTTGCAGTTTGTTTTTACCGCTGTTATCCTTACACAGCGGCCATGAGTGTTGGAGGTGACAACAGTCACCTCTGGATGCTTTCTTAGAGCTACCATGTGTCACGCCATAGGTTTTTAGTCACTGGCTTCCTGATAATCTAGGAAATTTCTTACAATGCGACAGGTGTTTAATGAAACCGCCTTCTGAGCTGCCGCCAGTACCCTACTGACTCCTAAATGATCAAGATGTTCAGTGCATCTTGCGTGCACATTGCCTGTAGCCAAAATCACAATAGGATGAATAGATGCATGTTTCACATTCCTCCATATTGCCTTTACTTCATGCCTTAGCTCGCTATACTTATGGATCTTGGTTGTATAGGTTGCCTGCAAATTTTGGTTGATTGGACAAGCAATTTCGATGATGTAGACTCTTCCACCTTTTTTCTCTCGCATCACGATGTCCGGTCGATTGGCTCAGATGTAATGATCCGTCTGGATAGTCACATCCCAATATAAGATGTAATCTTCATTTTCTAAAACGGGCATTGGAATGTATCTATATAAATGCATCCATTCTGTTAAGAGTCCTAGGTTTAGGGCAAGTTGTTGATGTATAATGCCTGCCACATCATTATGTCTGTGCGTATACACTCTTTGAGCCTCACTATCCACTTCATATTGATCTAACGTTTTGGGGTGTTCGCCGTGGATGGCTTTCTATCTCCATTGCGTTTCTAATTCCTCTATGGTTTCTGCCCTGATATTCAAGGCCTCCTCTGAGGACAAATCCAAGGGCGTGTAGTCAAGATCCGCTTTACAGATGGTGTTGTAAAGCGTAACATCTCGCTTGCTGTTAAAATAGTCTCGCAAATGTGTAACTTGTGACTCGAACAGTTTTCTGAAATCTACAATGCCTCTGCCCCCTCTATGTCGTCGTAGAACTACCCTTTCAATCGCCGAATTACTGTGGTACATGCGGTGTTTCGTCATTTCTACGCGGATGATTCTGTTTAATCGTTCGAGGTCAGTGTTCGACCATTTGATGAGCCCAAAGGAGTACGCGAGAACAGGGATGGCTTAGGTATTGATTGCCCTGATCTTGTTTGCCGAGTTAAGAGAACTCTTTAGAACCAATCTGAGTCTTTTCGTGAAGGCAGTCGTTAGGCTTTTCTTAACTATCGTATGCTGAATACCCTTAGATTCGAGAATACCCAGGTATTTATATGACTCGCCCTCAGCCATTGCCTCGATGTCATTCCCGAAATCGTTCTCTATCTCTGCGGTACCTAATTCTCCTCTGGTTAAATGCACTGTTCGGCATTTATCTAGTCCAAACTCCATGTTGGTATAATTGGAAAACTGCTTTGTAACAACAATCACTTGCTGCAGTTTCTCGTCCAAACTAGCGTATAGCTTCAGGTCATCCAGGTATAGAAGATCAGTCACTTGATGACTATCCTCATTATCATTTACTCGGAACCCATGAGACATGCTATTTAAAGTTTTGCTCAGTGGGTTCAACGCTAAACAGTACCATAATGCACTCAAGGAGTCTCCTTGGAATATACCCGTCGTAATGCGTATTGATCTAGTTATCCTTCGTTGCCCATGATCGAAATACTTGATTCTTGTACCCCAAAGCATCATCGCGCGACTTAGGAAGTCAATGATGCGTGGAAAAATTTTGTATACTTTTAAGACTTCAAGCAAATAGTCATGTGGTACGGAAGGAAACGCTTGCTTGTAGTCAATGTATGCCATGTGCAAGTTCCTTTGGTGTTTACGAGCTTGCGTCATGGCAACAGCGTCTATGGTGACTAGATCTCTACTGCCTCGGGAGTTTTTGCAACATCCTTTTTGTTCTTCTGTAAGGATGTCATTCTCGTCGCAGTGAGAATATACCTTATCTGCTGTGATAGCTGTAAGACATTTATATGTTGTTGGAAGACAAGCTATCGGTCGAAATTCAAATCTGGATGTTCGATGATCTTCTGAAAACACCGTGCCAACGCAGGATGCACACTAGTCAGGTACTTGTACCAGAAATTGTGCACCATGTCCGGACCTGGAGCTTTCCAGTTACATGCTTTTTTTCAAAACCGCTGAAACATCTAAAGCTGTGATGTTCGTCAGCTCCATTTCAGGGTTATTGCTTGCTTTTGTTTTCTCTAGTTGGAACCGCGCAGTGTTCAAATTGCTTCTGTTAGTTTTTCCCCAAACATCTGACCAATAGTTAGTCATGTCTTTCAATTGAGGGACTTCGGTGTCTTGTTGGTTATTTTGCTTTACACTCAGTTCACGATAGAACCTTCTTTCATTTGCCTGAAAGGTTCGATTTTGTTGCCTTCTTGCACTACTTTTCTTGTACCGACGCAGTCTAGCAGTAAGAACATCAAGTCTCTGCCGCTGGGAGTCTATAATCTCATCCAATATTGCTGGTGTCAATGTCTCGATGTACCAATGGTGGATGATTTTAATAACATGGTGTATCAGCTTTCTGGTTCGATTTCCTTTCTTATATTGAGTCAGTCGACCCAATTTGCACCTTACTTT
The DNA here is from genome assembly GCA_932178445.1 of Andricus quercusramuli. Classification (NCBI taxonomy): domain Eukaryota; kingdom Metazoa; phylum Arthropoda; class Insecta; order Hymenoptera; family Cynipidae; genus Andricus; species Andricus quercusramuli. The sequence continues at coordinate 42,229 of CAKNXH010060642.1, forward strand.
GCTGACATCCATATCCAACCTGATCTTCCACGGCGGATCTCGCTCCTGTCTTGGGGCGGAGACTGCATTTATAGGCCTAGTTCTGCGACCCAACGTTCTAACGGTTGCCACAGCTGCACAATATACAAGAGTTTGCACTTCTAACGCATTTTGTGTTGCGTTCAAATGCATAGGTAAAACCTTGCTGTTTATGTGTTCTATTAGTGCACGCAGATCATCTATGATGTTCATCTTGGGCAGTGAATGCCTTTGTGTTGGTTCTACATGTCTGAACTCTAGTAGAGCATGACCAAAATTCCTTTCAAGGTGCTGTAGATTTTCTGGGACTTCGCTGTTCATATCATCGTTTATAATATCCGGATGTGGTTCTAGTCCATCCGGTACTTGATGTTCATTATCCCTAGCACCTATGTCTTCAGCTGCAATCAAGTTTTCGTTTTCCACATCTTCCAATGGAAGTTCATCAATAGGAAGCTGCTGTTCCACTTCCATTTCGATGTCAGCTATTTCAACAGCCGAAAGCAATTTGTTTACCTAGCTAGCCCTGAGTACTTAAGCAAGAAGAGACGATGATGTTCTCTCCTTACACTTTGCCCACTTTTCTTTGCCAAAAAATAAAAACGCATCACATCTCTGTTCATATGGTATGTCCATTTTAATCGCTTCCTCGGTTGTTGAACCTCGGCTTCTGGCACTGGTTGTATTAGGCCATCCACCTCCGGAGGATGTGGTGGTGCTGGATCATCACCAGGTTGAGGAAGAACATTAATGACCACTGCTTGTTCGTGTGACGCGGCTTCCTCTAACTGCTGTTCATTGCCGTTGTTCTGCCACTCCAAATCAACCTGCTGTTTAATCTCCATTGCTCGATCTTCTGAGGTGAGTAGATTAGTCCTGATGTCCTTCACCTTAGCGATAAGATCTTTCAATGCGACTTTCTCTATTTGAGGATACTTTGCGACAAATTTCGTTCTGAAATTTTGTCCTTTTTTGCGTAATGTTTCAAACTTCGCACTTTCATAATAGAGACGCATCAATTCCTCATTCATTGTGGTATCCCACTTGATTCTCTCCCACGGTATTTCTGTTGAAGTGGTTGGCTGCAAATAGCTAACGCTAGCCAAAGCATCCTCAGCAGACGCAGTTGATGTTTCACTGCTTACCGTATGTTGCAGATGTTCTTGCTGGACAGCTGTTTGATTAGTGAGATCTGCCTGACCATCTCGCAGCTCACCATCACCACCGTCCCGCATGCTGTGGCCCCCAGCGGTGGCTCCAGGAGCGCCCCGACGATCCTCGGGTAGCGACAAGCTTTTCAAAATTTTTAAAATGCTTTCTATTTATGGGTTTTGGTGTTCCTCTTAGTCACTTTCCTCTTCGTTCTCTGCATGTCTGGCATGGGAAACCCTGTCAGTAGCAATGCTACAGCCAACATCGCCGTCAAATTCATGAGAGGAAAGATCAAGCCCTACCGCGACGACAACGCGAGAACACCTTCGGTAGGGTTATAATTATTATTATTTTTTTTCAAACTTTTTCTCGGGTGAACCCGGTTTTTCGTCATAGCCACGGACTAAGTCAAATGACTGATGAGATGAGGATGTTATAAGTTATTTCAATACGTTGTTTGAAATCATTTACGATGATGTTGTAGGTACAAAATTAGAAGCATGGTGTAGTTTGCAGTTTGGCTTTGCCGCTGTTATCCTTACACAGCGGCCGTGAGTGTTGAAGGTGACACCAGTCGCCTCTGGATGCTTTCTCAGAGCTATTATCATTATTATTATTATTTTTATACCATTAAGCCATTTCGGGGTTACCTTCGGTTTACCTTCTCGTGTTATTTATTTAAATGACACGTTCACTCTGCAACACTGCTTCGACCCAGGGTGCTGATCAATCTCTACTCTAGCTTCCTTTACGTGTATGCATTTTTTCATGCAAGCTCTCGTGTTTCTATGGCTTCTTATCTCTCTTCGGATTAGTGTCTCATTCACAGATTCTAACCATTCTTTCGGTGGTTTACCTCTGGGCATTCTGCCATTTTCTTTACCTTTATACACTTGTTTGGTTAGTCGTTCGTCTTCCATTCTTTCCAGATGTCCGAACCATCTTAAATGATTTCTTTCCCATGTGTCCACTATTGTCTCCTTTACACCACATTTTTTGAGGATTATCTCGTTTCGGACTTTGTCCATCAGTGTTTTTCCGCATATTATGCGCAGAGGTTTCATGCCGATCGAGTTGATTTTACTCCTGTCCTTTTCTTGACAGGGCCATGTCTCGCTACCGTATAGTACAGTTGGTACGAAAATAGAGTTATGTATGGCCATTTTAGCTTTTTTTGATATGTTTTTATTTGTGAGGATGGACCCTGCTCTACCGACAACCTGCTTACCCTTATTTATGTGCCAATCTAACTCCCAATCTATTTTTCCGTCGTTAGTGAATAGACTACCTAAATATACGTACTTGTCAACTTGTTCTAATCTCTCATCATTCAGGACAATGTTGCAAATTGTTTTTTTCAGTTTTTCCTTCGAACGCCATAATCTTTGTTTCATTTACGTTAATTTTGAGGACCTTGTTCTTTATGCTTGTATTAAGTTTATTCAACATTCTTTGCAAGTCCTCGATTGATTCTGCAATAACAATCTTGTCATCTGCGAAAGCTAACCCACGTACCTTCACTGTTTCGAGATCTACACCTTCTTCGTCGAAGAGGGCCGTTCTTAGATACTTATCCATAAATATGATGAATAGCCATGAGGACATTACGCATCCTTGTTTCACGCCTTGCATGATATCGAACCAGTCACTCAGTTTCCCATTTACCCTTACACTCGCTTTACTACCTGTATATATTGTTTTTATCGCTTGTAGGAGCCATCCGTTGACTCCGTACTCTTTAAGGACTTCTCAAAGTTTACTTCTACTTACTTTGTCAAATTTTTTTCCTAGGTCAACAAATGCACAGAAAACTTTCTTTCCTATCCTCAAGCTTTTTTCTGTGATTTGTCTTAAACTAAATATCTGATCTGTACATGATCATTCTGGCATAAATCCACTTTTGGACTTCCCATATATTTTCTTCTGTAATTTTCATTACCCTACGAATAAGTATTTTTGAGTATATTTTGCTTACGGTACTTAGTAGGCTGATACCACTGTAATTAATGCCGTTGCTTTTATCGCCCTTTTTATATATTGGTACAATAATCGCCTTTCTCCAATCGTCTGGGACTTCTCCCATCTCGATACATAAATTTATCAATTCGCACAACCTTTGAGGTATGTACTCGCCACCGTATTTAAGCATTTTAGCGCTAATACTGTCTGCACCAGCAGCGTTACCGTTTTTCAAGTTCTTGATTACATTTCTAACCTCAGTGACATAGACTTTTTCAATTGGATTTTCTAATGCATTATGTTCTATGCCGTAGTTCTGTTGCCCTATATCTTTACCTCCTAATAGCCTTTACCTCATATAGCATTTCACCTTTGCTGTTTCTCATGCTGACAAACTCTGTACTTTTACTTTCCTTCAACAGTTTAAATAGTAGTTTCATAATTCCCTCAAAGTCGTTCTGTATTTTCTTCTCGTCTTATATTCTGATTTTATCTTTACTCTCCTTGACGAGTCGTTTCACTTTCCTCTTTTTGCGTCTGTAATAATTTTTGAGCCTATTTCTCTCCTCTTCGCTAAGACCTGCGATGTTCAGCGTTTTTTGTGCGCTTCTTTCTTTTCTTTTTGGGCTGCCTCAATTTCACCATTCCACCATGCATCACCAGATTTTTTTCCTACAACCGCCGTACCACTTACTTCGGTCGCAGTCTTAACAATGATATCCCGTAACAAAGTCCACGCGCCCTCTATATTTTTATTGCTTATAAGCGCTTCCCACGAAAAACGCAAGTGAAAGGTAGTACAGTAAAACAAATCAAGACAAATTTGATCGAAAATGAGATTATCAGGTAGAAAATTATAAATAATTCAAATACACAAACTCGTCAAAGGAAATTCTTGTAACTCGTTTTTTCGATTATGCCAAAAAACTCCAAAAAATGTATTAAATGTATCAGTCAGTAAAAACAAACTAATTTAACAATTCGAAACGTTATTGCTGATATAGGCGGCAGCTGACGCCAACAGAGCACAACATGTTTTCCTCCTCGTAACTCATGCGGAACTCACCTGAATTCAACCCTTGGCATTTAAAAAAAATGTTTAAATCATACTAATTTCCAAACTCAAAATGTTTTTGCTTATAATGACGGTAATTGATGCGAAAAGAGTACGAGAAAAGTTTTATCCCTCTAGCTTATGTGGAACTCATCCTGATTGTTACGGGTTGAGAATGGGCTGGATGTAAGCTGAAGCGATGAAACTTTTTTATGCTCGTTTTACATCAGATGCCGCCAATATCAGCCATAACATTTCGAGTCTGTAAACTAGTGTATTTTTACAGAATTCTTGAAAATTCAGGGTTTGAATTGGGATAGGCTCCACATGTTCTAGAGACATTCACCAAACGAAAAACAATAAAAACTCTAAAATTCAAAAAATAGAACCCACCATCGGAATTAAACATTTTTTATTTCGAAGTCTTCAAATAAAACCAATTAGTTTTCCTACTAAAAATTAAAAGCTTGTGCTGCCGTCGTTCGAAAAATTTCGTGTAGCAGAACAAGGCGATGCATACCTGCTGCTTTAAATAATAAAACCAAGGCAGCAGGTGTCTCTTGTCTCTGCCTTGAAAACTTTAGGCCTCGAAAGTCAAGACCTTGTCTTGGTCTTGTTTTGTAGTTTTGAGTTTCTACTACCAGATGTGCCAACGTCTACCATTCAATGTTTATCATGTACTTTGAAATCCCAGCGAATTTTTCAATTAGCGGCACGGAAACAGATATTCGAAATGTACAAGTTTTCACGATCCCAAGCATTTGTAATTTGTCTGGAAAAGTTTCTAAATACTAATTTCTTTTTTTTTTACAATTGTATACGATGGGAGCTTTAATTTATTCGCTCTTTTCAGGCGGTCGGTTTGGCGAAGAAAAGATGAATATCTGGCGAAGGAAGCTCAAGCCTACACAATGAGCCCAAAACGTGGCCTCTCTTTTCAAGACCTTGAGTTATCCTTTCTTGCTTTTTTCGACTTTCGTCTAGACATTTGTCTTCTCGAATCGCATCACTATTTGAAACTAAAAATTTGAATATTCGAAACACTTAAGTGTGTTTGACTACAGCCCTAACCTCGAAATCTAGTTTCCTCATTCTACTCAATAAATAGAAGCATTAGCATTCTTTTGAAATAAGCAGTACTCCTTTTTTAAAATATTTAAGTACGTATTTAGTAAGGGGCCGTTCAAAAAATATGTAACGAGGGTGTCTGCTCTTCCGGAATATAAGGAAATCCGGGAATTGTCCGGGAATTGAAAAAAAATCCGGGAAAGTCTAGGAATTGTCCTGGAATTCATTTTTGATGCGGGAAGTGCATTTTATTTCCTGATAATTTATAATTCTGTATTGCCCCTTTAAAATTATACAATAAATAAGATTTGATTATGGTGTTTAAATTTATATTAATGCGGATATTAGATACTTTTATTCAAAAGGCGCGCGAAAAACTTGCGAGGTTAGTGTATTGATTATTTGGACCGGTCGCTGCTGCGATCGATCACTGGCTCTCATCTGTTCAGATCCAACAGAAAACTTCACGTTTTACAAAGTTGACCTCCGCTAAAAAACACTTCAGGTTTTTTTCGCCGACATCTTGAAGTATTTTCATATATAATTATTTTCTTGGCTATTCGTTACAATGGACATTATGCAGTATTTGAATATTTGCCGCGCATCAGCGACGCCACTAGTGGCGATGATGTAGATTACCCTAGTATGGAGTCTAGCCGCCATGCGAGCTCCGACCGCGCAGCGAGCGCCAGCGGTCAGGCTCACAGTTCAGTTCCCATTGATTCGCAGGAAGGTGGGGACCTCGGCTCCTCACACCTTCCGAACTACGCAGCAGTCAGTTAGAATCAGTCCGCCGGAAGGTGAAGACCTCAGCTCCTCACACCTTCCTAACTATGCAGCAAATCAGTCGAATTCCGCCCATTGAGCCGTCGTCATATCTCTCGCGACGTATGTACTAGGACAGACTTTGCCCGCCGGTGAAATGAATTCTTATTTCGATTTTTCGTTGAGCCGTCGTGATATCTCCCACGACGTATGTACTAAGAAAGACTGCCCGCCAGTGAACCGGTCCATCCCAGGGAGGGACATTAAGTGATCGCAAGGGTAACTTTATAATTGACTTAACCTCTTGTTAATCTGGTTTCCGACTTTCCTACGGCCCTTTCTCGAGAATCGAGGTTCTATCTTTTCCTACGGTCCTTTTGTCGAGGGTCGAGGTTCTTACTCTTTCCTACGGTCCATTCTCGAGGATCGAGGTTCTTACTTTTTCCTACGGTCCTTTCTCGAGGATCGAGGTTCTTACTCTTCCCTACGGTCCTTTCTCGAGGATCGTGGTTCTTATTCTTTCCTACGGTCCTTTCTCAAAGATCGAGGTTCTTATCCATTCCTACGGTCTTTTCTCGAGGATCGAGGTTCTTATTCTTTCCTACGGCCCTTTCTCGAGGATTGAGGTTCTTACTCTTTCCTACGGCCCTTTCTCGAAGATCGAGATTCTTACTCTTCCCTACGGTCCTTTCTCGAGGATCGATGTTCTTACTCTTTCCTACCGTCGTTTCTCATAAATCGAGGTTCTTATCCTTTTCTACGGTCCTTTCTCGAGGATCGAGGT
>CAKNXH010060642.1:62210-78135 GCA_932178445.1 Andricus quercusramuli
AAAACTCTCACACCCCCCCCCCCATCCTCATTATGCATTTCTTTAACATGCACTTTTACGATTTCTTTTCTATGAATCTGTGGTCTCCAATTTTTTTTTCAAATTTAGGGTGTAGATACTTGTTTCTGTCTCAATATGCGTTACATCCTTGAACCAGAAAGTTGTGTTTTCAAATCGATGCTTCTGGATACAGGTTTCGCACGATTGGCGCGTTTTCGCCAAGCAAATGTCTACAAGCGTGATCGATAACCGCAGGCGCGCTTGCGCTGTCGATTGTCTGAGGGACTTTAACTTTTTCGGACTAAATGCCATGACTCAAATTATTCTAAGTCGAATGACAGGTGGGGTTAGGATGCCCAGGCGATGAAAGAAAGAATCATGCATGTTTGCCAAATACTATTCGTGGTTATAAATATTATTTATAACCATGAATATAATTTGGCGGACATCAAAGTAAAGATTAATAGGGAAGAATGGTCTTTTCATCAACTTGCAGAGCGTTTTCCTGAAACAAAAACTATTCGATGTTCTAGACAAAAAAAAAACCCGGAATAGCCATTTTTAGCCATACTCGTGTTGTTTTTACAGTCTTCATCCACCACACTGTATCTGCCATTTTAAATTCTTAAATTTTGACTCAAGATTCGAAATCTGCGATCCGAAAAACGTCGGAATACTAATTTTTCGCATTATCGGTGTTTATTATACAGGGTGTCCCAGACTCAAGTGTCCGGACTTATATAGCCGTATAAAAATATAAAAAATAAATAGTAAATTTCTTTTCTAAAAATCAGTTGAAGTTTTAGTTTTTAAGTTATAAAATATTTAAACTGGACCAATCAGGAGCGCTGTATAAACAGCCCTGTGTGCGTGAACGGGATTTCAGCGCAGTGTTCTCGAAGCGAGCGTAGAGGTGGGGTTAGCGACGAGAGAACACTACGTTGGAATCCCGTTCACGCTCACACGGCTGTTTATACGGCGCTCCTGATTGGACCAGCTTTAATATTTTATAACTCAAAAACTAAAACTTCAACTGATTTTTGGAAAAGGAATTTTAGATTTATATTTTTAATTTTTATACGGCTATATAGGTCCGGACACTTGAGTCTGGGACACCCTGTATAGTCTTGATCCACCATATTGGATCCGCCATTTTAAATTTTTTATTTCTTAAAATTCGAAATCAGATACCCAAAAACCCTGGAATAGTCATTTTTAGCTAGATGATTTTTTTCACAGTTATGATGTGCCATATTGGATACGCCATTTTGAATTTTATTCTTCGAGCTAAAGAATCGAAATCAGCGACCCGTAAAAAACCGGAAATAGCACTTTTCAGTCATATCAGTGTTGTTTGTACAATTTTTATCCACCATATTGGATCCATAATTTTGGATTTTTACAGTTTGACCTCGGATTCGAAACCAGCGACCCCAAAAACCCTCAAACACTATGAATGGGAAAATTTTAATCGGTGAGAATATTTCAAGCCTGGGGACGCGCCAAGTAGGGTAACACCTTCCCTTCCCCGCAGACAACTGCGGAGGTCCTTGGAAATACACCCCTGATCGTTAATATGGATTTGTTAGTTTGTCCTTGATATCTTCCTGAGTATTTGGGACCTTCTTGCACTGCGCATCAGCTTGTTAGATGGTTTCAAAGAGTTTCTTGAAGCAGTGTTCTTCCTCAATTTCAAAATCATCCAGCTTTGTTTTTTGTGAGGTTTGTGCATCGTCGCTTGCCTTCGATTTGGATTGCTGTTCCATCACTTCGGTTTGCTTTCCTCCTTTTTCTTTGTCGAATGTTGTCACGGATTTCTGGATGTCCGTGTCCATCAACTCCTGGTGGGGCGGGTCGAACAAACTGGGAACGGGTATACCCTCGGACCGTAGGCCTACCCCAGTTCCCTGGGGCCCAGCCTTCGTTTAACCGATCCCGGAATACACGGACGGACCTGACTCGCCCGGAGCACTGCAGATTCCGACCTCTGCAGCCACCACGCACTTCCTGATCAGGGCCCGAAAGGGCTGGATTCCTGGTGACCGGGCGCAACTCACACCTCGGCAGAGCAAGCTCACAGCAGCTTTATCCCCATTTCTACCTACCTACTGTTTCTAGCGAGCATTCCCCTATCCGCCACCTGGGGACGCGCCAAGTAGGGGTATCACCTGCCTTTCACCGCAGACAACTGCGGTGGCGCTCTACTGGAACTTGGCCAGTGTAAAGAAAAAAGATGAGGAGTTCTAGAGGTATACCCTGGAATTTTAGGTAATGGGGCTGGTAGAGACATAAGTAGAGAGAAAGGAATGGGATAGAAGAGAACCAAAGCTGCCAAGGGTTATAGACGGAGACTCCAGGAGGCGTTCAGCGTGAAGAGGAAAGGAAGGGCTATTGGGAAATGAGGACAGTAAAGATAGGAGGGGTAACGTGTAAGTTTGTGACAGTGTACAACAAGGATACGATGGAAAGTATTAAAGATAGGCTGCAAGACTTTCTAGGCGAAAGAGAGGAGAGTATTGTGGTATTGGGCGGCGGGTACTTCAATGCGAGGATGGGGAGGGAAAGGGGCCCTTACAGAGAAGGGGAGAGCTTCGAAAGGAAATCGAAGGATAAGATAATAAATGGGGGGGAGATTCTAGGGGCTGGATAGAGAATAGAGGCTGGGCGGTGGCGAATGGTATGGTAACAGGGGACCATCAGCCATTAGGGTTGTAAATAAGGGGGGAGAGCGATGGAAGGCAATGTTAGGAAGAATTATCGACGGAGAAAGGGTAAGCTGGACGACGGAGACGACAGAGGAGTATCAGGAGGTGTTAGGGAAGGTACGCTTTGAAGGGGAGTCGGTGGAAGAGATATGAGAGGATTCGAAAGAGAAAGTGAAAAAGTGTGTACAAAAAAAGGTATTCAGAAAGAAGAAGAAAGGAATCGTGAAGCCATGGTGGGATAGGGAATGTGAAAAGATGAAAAAGAAGGTGAAGAGGAAGTTCAAGCAGTGGAAAAAGGGTACTGCGAAAAGGGAGGAGTACGTCGAAATGAGGAAACGGTTTAGATTGATGTCTAAGAAGAAAGAACAGGAAAAGGAGAAAGATCTGGAAGAGGAGTTGGGAAGCGTTAATATAGAGGGGGGCGTGTGAAAGATGATAAATAACTTTAGGAAGCCTAGACTGGGGATAAGCGAGAAGATAGGGAGTGGGGAGTGGAGGGAGTTTTTTTTTTCAAGAATCATTTCAGGGCTCAGATACAAGGCATTAACATATTGGGAGTAGAAGAACGAGGGAAGCAGAGATTGAGGAATTTAATGACGAGCAGATAGATAAAAAGATAAAGAAGTTTAGAAGGTAAATGGCAGCAGGGCTGGACGGGGCAGAGAACAAAGCGTGGCTTTTTAGTACACATGAGGTTCGGGAAATGCTGAAGGAAGTAGCGAAGAAAGTATAGAGGGTGAGGGATTCCCAGGAGGGTGGAGAGAGGGGTTAATAGTTCCACTGTATAAGAAAGAAAATAGGGATAGACAGGGAAATTATAGAGAGATTGCGCTAATGAATACGTCGTATAAAGTTTATGCGATGGTGGTGGCGAAGAGGCTGCGGAAGGATATGGAGGGGAAAGGAGTATTGCCGGAGACGCAGGCGGGATTTAGGGCGGGTAGGAGTGCTGTCAACAATATCTACGTTCTGCAGCATGTGGTGGACAGAGAATTAGCGAAGAAGGGGTCGAGAGTGTACGCCTTTTTTGTGGATCTCAAAGGCGCGTTTCCTTCGGTGGATAAGGCAGGTTGTTGGTGGCGATGGAGGAGAGGGGAGCAGAGAGAGGCCCGATCGAGAGGGTAAGGGAGATATATGAGGAGACAGAAGATAAGAGGAGGGGATGGAATTTCAGAGGGATTCTGGAGGGATAGGGGGTTAAGGCAAGGGTGTCCGCTTAGCCCAACGCTTTTTGCGAATTTAATGGCGAATATGGAATGTAAGCTGGAGTCCGGAATGGTAGGAGAAGTTAGGGTAGGAGGAGTTAGAATTTGGTCACTCGCGGATGCAGATGTCGTAGTTTTGCTGGCAAGAAGCGAGGCTTCTTGAAGGTGTGCAGGTGTGGGTATTGGGAAAGAAGTTATTCGCAGATGATTTTGGAAGGAGAATGAAATAGTTTGACTCACTAGTGATGAGTGTGCTATTGTATGGAGTAGAGGTGTGGGGGTGGAAAGAAAGTGAGGAGGTAAATAGGACGCAGGAGAAGTGGGTAAAGTTGACTCTGGGGTTGGCAAGGAATACGCCTAATTATATTGTCAGGAGGGAGACGAGAAGATCATTTTCGGAAGAGGGGGGACGTAAGCTATTCAGAGAGTTTTGGTGGGAGAAGGAAATCAGGAGAGGGTATGAGAAGATGGAGGTAGAAAGGGAAAGGTATTTTAGAACGAAAGGACTGCAGGCGGATCAAGTGAGAAGGATGCACGAGGAAGGAAGAAAGTTATATGTGATGGTTAAGAAAAACGGCATGGAGAGAGAGAAGGCAACAGGGGAGGAGAAAATAAGAGAGTCAAGGTTTAGTGGGAAATATGGGTGGATTATGCCAAGGGAGAGAGCGCAATATTTGTATGAGAAAGTAAAGAAAGGAAGTCAGGAGCTTATAGCGAGGATGAGATGTGGGTTCATGGTAGGTTTTAATAGTTTCTGGCTTTCTAGGGAGAAGAGGATGTGTGAACTGTGCGGCAAGGGGGATGCAAGAGTGGAACACTGGTTGGAGGATTGCGTGGAGGTGGAAAGGAGTGGAATAAGCATGGAGGTTATGATGAATGGAAGCGGGGACAAGCGGGCAGTAGCATGGGTGAAGGGGGTGTTGGGTAAGATGGAGAAGAAGAGAAGGAGGAGGAGAAATGTAGAAGGAAAGATTGTAATTAGGACAGGAAGTAGATATAAGTTAACTGTAAATATTGTAAGTAGTAGATAAGTATTACGTATTAGCCGCCGAGGCAAAGTTTGGCAAGGCGAGAAATTAGGGACATGCGGGCGAAGCGAAGCGAGGAAGGCAAGGCGATAAGAGCGAGCGGTATTAGAGAGAAGGTGTGGATGGATATTAGTTCTTAAGAAAATTCTGCAAAAAATTGGAAGTGTAAGGGAGTCAATTTTTTAAGGCCAGCAGGCCGAAAAATAAAAGTTTATCCATCTACAAGAGGGTTACTAAGCCACTTTTACAAGAGGAAGATGCGTTTCTACTTTACCGGCATCGAGACCATTCCACAGCTGACGTCATAAAATAATATTGCGCGATTGTAAGAGCTAAATTCTTGTATACAGCTTCAAGATTATTTCATATCCCAATTAAACATTTCGCGTAAATACATTCAAGGTTACATTTGGCTTTGTCCTGGCAATTTCTACTGCGTCATGTAGTTATGGGGCAAAAACAAGGATGATTTATAGCTTCCTAACAGATAAATATTTAATAACAAATTCCTGTCTTTATTTATTTGATGCGCAAAAGATGCAGATGTACGGATGAAATTTGATATGGAGGGCCGTGCATGACATCATGTTTTGGCTATATTAATTTGACTTAGTGCTTCCTTATGGATAACACTGTCAACTCACATTTCCTGTCTTTATTTAATGCGCAGTTGTGTACTGCGTCATATAGTTATGAGAAAAACAAAGATGATTTATTGCTTCTTTCTAGGTGACACATTTAATGAAAAATTCCTGTCATTATTTAGTGCGCAAATAATTCGTGAAAAAGATTCTTCTGCAGTCTAGTTAAAAAATATTTAAAGTCAATCGAATGTTATAGGCAAAAAAGGTATCTGAAGAAATAATGAAGCATTCCTTATGGTAGGCCATCTACTCGAGGATTCTTATCGCTTTGTTCTGGTATCGAGTAGCGAGCGAGAGCTAGAGATAATATCCAGACGTGTTTAAACGTTTTAATTTTAGAAAAATTGATGCACCGACAGTCGAAGGCTGCATGCATTTCATTAGAATCTGCTTTTGTGTTCTAGAGATCACTTCTTTTTCACTGCTCTTGAAAGTTTTATTTCTTAGTCAATCGGCAAAGTTTGCCTGGCGCATATCGCTCCTTAACAACATTCGAGATGAGGTCACATGCCTTTTTTTATCCACATATATATGCTTGTTTTTCATCTCTTATTTAGAAAGGTCAGTTTTGCCTATTACACGTTAAAGATTTAAAATGAAATTTAAAAAAATACAAAATTAATATAGACTGAATCCATTTGAAATCAGGCAGGTTCTACACTTGAAGTCGCAGAATCTCTCGGGGACAAAATATGTTGTTTTTTAGAGGAAATTAGGCGATACGTATTTTTGCGATGTGTGAAAAAAAATTTTTACAGAGTTATGCGTATTTCAATTTTTGGCTTTGTTTTTCAAAAAAACCCCAATTTTTTCTTTAAACTCGTATAATTTTGAACCTAATTGAGATATTTACGGTTTCTTTTCATATATATATATATATATATATATATATAATTAACTTTTGGTTTTGGTTCCTTGGGAATCGAACCGAAGGGCCTATGACAAAGCCACCGAACACGTCCTCGGGTTGCGGATAGAGGGTCCCTGTACCAAGGGTTTCTGCTGAATATGTTTACAATAATTAATAAGCAGTCGCGGACAATTGTCCAGGAATGTTCCCGAAGGAAAAGACCCTAATCAAAGGCGTAAGAACCGTGCCGAAAGCTGAATGGCACCTGGGTGAGGTGTCTCAAACGGTGATTCTGGGACACCGGGCGACCTCTCAGAGTATACAGCCTTATCCTTGCATGCGGGGCTCTACAAAGATGGACGAACCCTTTTCCCTAGCTGCATGTGGGAACAGCAATGACAACACCAAACATAGTTGTACTGAATGCGGTTCAAAACAATCGAACGCGCAGGGCTCCCGACAATGGGTCGGACAATAATGCCGACTACCCTAGAGTTGGGGAAGCCAATCAAGATGGAGTCAATGCGATTGACCGGCGGAATCTTGTTACTTTTAAGTGGACGGATCGACTCAATGACGGTCTGCTTGACTGCTACGACAACAGTATGGTCCCTAAACGAGAAGGTTACATGGCACGACTGGCTGCTCTGTGGTGCGAGAAACACACAGAGCTCTCGCACTTTTCCATGCCGAATAACTCCGAAAAAGGGGTTATGTGAGCGGAGTGCCTACTCTACAGCAGCCAGAATAAGCCGGGTATATAGAAAGAGAGGCGACACTGACGAGGAAGGTACTTCAAGTGTCCCTCGTCGATTTGACTCTCCCTGATATACGTTGTAGTACTCGAAAAATTAAGCGACACGTATTTTTTTTTATCTGCGGAAAAATACTTCGAGGGGGTGAAACAGCCCCTCAAGGATAGGGGTCGTAAGTGTCGATTGTAAAGTTTTGAGTATAAAAACAACATTGATTTGGACCAAACCTACTGGAAAAGTTTCTTCGTGATGAAAGATGAATAACGTAATTTCCCGAAAAAAATGAAGGGGGTAAACCACCCCTGAATATTTTAAAGTTGTACTGAAAATTGCTAAATTCACAGGAAAAATTTAAGAAAAATCTATTTTGCACTTGAGACCAAAATAAAATTGACGTGCTTCGCCAAAAAAATGTTGTGAAAAAATTAATGGGTGTAGCTACTCCTAAACACTTCTTATTTTGCTGAAACACTCGGCCTTGACTTAAATATCAGGGGTGAGCAAAATGCATCAAATCTTATCCATCTTGAATACTCACTCCTGAAGGCCTGGATTGAAAAAGACAGGAGAAAAACTTCCGCGAAGAGCTCCTCGACAAGAAGATGCACGGCATCTTCCACAGAAATGTGGAAGGTCAGTCGATGTCGTATCAGCTAACGTTTGCTTTCCTTAGATCACCCGGATTGAAGTCGGGCACGGAGGTTTTCATTTTGGCATGTCAAGACGCTGTCATTTCCACTCTAGCATACCGTTGCCACATTTTGAGCCAAGATATTCCCGATGATTGCTGCAGAGCGTGTCATGCACACCCCGAGCATCTAGGACACATACTATCTAGTTGTCCAGCTCATGCGGGAACAACCTACATCCAAAGGCACAATGCGGCACTGAGAGTGCTTTATTACCATCTCTGTCACTCTTACGGCATTAGCCCAAATACCTCTCCGCTGAACGCTCCTAGAGAAATAGAGTCAATTGTCGAAAATGAGAAGTGCCGCATATATTGGAACTTCATATTCTCGACAATTGTTTCTGTTGCTCACTCGAGGCCTGACACGGTTCTTCTTGACTTCGAGAAACGAACCATGTTCGTTGTCGAATTTTCGGCACCAGCGGACAAAACCGTCACAGCGAAGGAGAAAGAAAAGAAAGAAAGGTATAAAGACCTTATAAGGGAGTTGCGACGGTTATACCCGGAATATTCTGTTAAGCTAATCGTTCTGATCATCGGCGCTCTTGGAGGTGCCAAGGTTTCACTTGTTAATAGCCTGAAAAGCATCCCTGCGTGTCAACAAAATGCTGAGACACTTGCAGGGAGAATGCAGAAGGCAGTCGTCCTTGGGTCGCTCCGTGTCCTCAGGGTGCACGAGACTTTCGCCGTATCATCGTATTGAATTCGCGCAGACTGTAACCACCCATCTCACGGTCGTGAGACGTGGTTACGGCTGAAATTTTACCGCGATTTCGCTGGGAGCGGGTGCAATTTTTCAGATTAGCACCCGCTCCCGGCGAAATCCTGCGGTATATATATATATATATATATATATATATGTGTCTTCGGTTCGGTTTCGATTCCTTTGGAATAGAACCGAAGGGCTTATGACAAAGCCACCGAACGCGTCCTCGGGTTGCGGATAGAGGGTCCCTGTACCAAGGGTTTCTACTGAATATGGTTACAATAATTAATAAGCACTCGCGGACAATTGTCCAGGGATGGTCCCGAAGGAATAACCCCCAAGCGAAGGCGTGAGAACGGTGCCGAATGCTGAATGTCAGCTGGGTGAGGTGTCTCTAACGGTGATTCTGGGAAATCGGCGACTCTCAGAGTGTACAGCCTTATCCTTGCATGCGGGGCTCTACAAGGATGGACGAACCCTTTCCCTAGCGGCTCGTGGGAACAACAATGACAACACCAAACATAATTGTAGTAAGTGCGGTTCAAAACAATCGAACGCGCAGGGCTCCCGACAATGGGTCGGACAACAATGCCGACTACCCTACAGTTGGGGGAGCCAATCAAGGCGGAGTCAATGCGATTGACCGGCGGAATCTTGTTACTTTTAAGTGGACGGATCAAATCAATGAGGGCCTGCTGGAGTGCTACGATGCCAGTATGGTCCCTGAACGAGAAGGTTACATGGCACGACTGCATGCTCTGTGGTGCGAGAAACACCCAGAGCTCTCAGACTTTTCGCAACAACGTCTGCGAAACCATGCCGAGAACCTCCGGAAAAGAGGTTATATAAGCGGAGTGCCTACTCAACTGCATCCAGAACAAGCCAACAACAGAGAAAGAGAGGCGACACTGAGACCAACCGCGAACAGGCATCCAATAGCGGAAGAACGATGCTTCAGGACCCGGAGAAACATCAACATTCAGGTTTCTCCCAAGCCCAAAGATCTGACTGAATTGGATGATGAACTTCGTGGAGATTTTTCCGAAGAATCCGACCTCTGGACTATCAGTTGTGGTGTGTACAATGCAGCGAGAACTTTGGCAGATGCAAGCCGTAAAACAAAACCAACGGTTGATCATAAGACCAAAAGAAGAATGCATCAACTCAGCACAAAGATAGGCTGGGCTAGACAGTACGCGTCCCGCATTCAGTGTGTGATTGACTACATAACATCTGGCAGGAATTTCACTGCCATGGTTCGACGGTTCGCGCGCGAACTGCGGATCCGTCATCAGACAATCAACAAATCAAAGCTAATGACCATCAGACAGCATATTGTTGACAGAATACGAATACTATCTAACGCTAGGAGAAGTCTAGAGCGGAGAGAGAGGTGGGTCAGAGAAAATCAACAATTTTCATCTGATCCATCTAAACTCTTCCAAGACCCTCCAATTACTGTCGACCATCCGCCCAAACCAGAGGAGGTCGAAGCATTTTGGAGAGAAGTCTACGAGGTCCAGCATCCACTTCAAGAAGACTCAAAGAACATAAATAGCTTCAAGGAGCTGTGCAATGCCCTCATAACACCTGAGGAAGAATGCCCACCTATCACTACCGCGGAGGTGAAAAACGTATTAAGAGGCATGAAGAACTTTCCCGCTCCGGGACCAGATGGTATCAAGACCTTCTGGTGGAAGAAGTTTCCTTCAACCCACCAGCATCTGGCCCGAATTTTCACCTCATATCTAAAGTCGGAAGAGTCTATTCCGGAGTGGTTGGTGGAAGGGCGCACAGTGCTCCTGCCTAAGACGGGCAACTTAGCTGACCCTAAGAATTACAGGCCAATAACTTGTCTGAACACACTGTATAAGATCTTCACAGCCATCCTAAATGATAGGATTCTTCGGACAATTGAACCTGTGTGGCGAGAGATGTATGAACAACGTGGCTCGAAGAAAGGCGTAGCAGGATGTCGGGAGAACCTGCTCATCGATAGATGTGTCTGTAAAGATGCAGCATCCTATCAACGATCTCTATCGATGGCTTGGATAGATTACCGAAAAGCTTTTGATTCAACCTCCCATAGACTTATCATCTGTCTGTTGGAAAGCTTAAAGGTTCATCCACACATCGTGAGATGCATAGAGAGATTAATGACGCTTTGGAAAACCAGATTTACTATCTTATCTGGAAAATATCGTGTGATCACTAACAGTATCACCTTTCAGAGAGGTGTGTTTCAGGGCGATACCATGAGCCCTCTCCTCTTTTGCCTCACATTATTGCCACTATCTCTCGCACTTCGCCATTCCGAAGGGTACCTCTGCGGCTAACCTGGAAATCGAAAGCATAAGGTAACTCATGTATTTTACATGGATGATCTTAAGCTCTATGCTAGAAATCAAGAGAAACTACATCTAGCTCTAAAAATTGTCACAGAGTACACTCAAGAGACTGGAATGGAGTTCGGGTTAGAGAAATGCGCCAAGGTTAATTTGAAGAAAGGAAAACTTAACGGCATCCCCGAAGATCCTGAACTCGTTGACAGAAGCGCTATACGACACCTTTGCGCTGGGGAGACCTATACATACCTGGGCGTGCCATAAAGCCGCATTCAGGACGTAACATCTATAAAGGACACTCTCCGATGCAGATACAAACGTCTCCTCCGACAGATAGGGTCTTCCAAACTGTCGGCGAGGAACAAAGTATCTGCAACGAACATGCTTGCCGTCCCAGTAGTACTCTATTCATTTGGAGTAGTTCCATGGACGAAGGACGAGCTCAGATCCCTCGATATCGGGTCCCGAAAGGTCATGCACATGAACAAAAGCATGCACCTTAAGTCTTCTGTTCCACGACTTTACATCTCACGCCGTCAAGGTGGTCGTGGAATACTGAATCTTGGATGTCTTCACAACAGGATTATTCTGGGTACAGCACATATTGTCGCAAATGGACAAGATCCTCTTCTTAAAATGGTCAGAAAACACGAAGAAGTAGGCAAAGGGGCGTTTCTTTACAAAGCAGCAGAAGAGGCTGCTGAAACACTCGGCCTTGACTTCAATATCAGGGGTGAGCGAAATGCATCAAATCTTATCCATCATGAATACTCACTCCTGAAGGCCCGGATTAAGAAAGCACAGGAGAAAAACTTCCGCGAAGAGCTCCTCGACAAGAAGATGCACGGCATCTTCCACAAAAATGCGGAAGGTCAGTCGATGTCGTATGAGCTGACGTTTGCTTTCCTTAGATCACTCGGATTGAAGTCGGGCACAGAGGGCTTCATTTTGGCATGTCAAGATGGTGTCATTTCCACTCTAGCATACCACATTTTGAGCCAAGATATTCCCGATGATAGCTGCAGAGCGTGTCATGAACACCCCGAGCATCTAGGACACATACTATCTAGTTGTCCAGCTCATGCGGGAACAACCTACATCCAAAGGCACAATGCGGCACTGAGAGTGCTTTATTACCATCTCTGTCACTCTTACGGCATTAGCCCAAATACCTCTCCGCTGAGCGCCCCTACAGAAATAGAGTCAATTGTCGAGAATGAGAAGTGCCGCATATATTGGAACTTCATATTCTCGACAATTGTTTCTGTTGCGCACTCGAGGCCTGACATGGTTCTTCTTGACTTCGAGAAACGAACCATGTTCGTTATCGAATTTTTGGCACCAGCGGACAAAAACGTCACAGCGAAGGAGAAAGAAAAGAAAGAAAGGTATAAAGACCTTATGAGAGAGTTGCGACGGTTATACCCGGAATATTCTGTTAAGCTAATCGTCCTGATCATTGGCGCTCTTGGAGGTGCCAAGGTTTCACTTGTTAATAGCCTGAAAAGCATCCCTGCGTGTCAACGAAATGCTGAGACACTTGCAGGGAGAATGCAGAAGGCGGTCGTCCTTGGTTCGCTCCGTGTCCTCAGGGTGCACGAGACTTTCGCCGGATCATCGTATTGAGTTCGCGCAGACTGTAACCACCCATCTCACGATCGTGAGACGTGGTTACAGCTGAAATTTTACCGCGATTTCGCTGGGAGCGGGTGCAATTTCTTTTTTAGATTAGCACCCGCTCCCGGCGAAATCCTGCGGTTGTCCTTATGACAAACTTTTAACTATACATATACATATATATATATATATATATTGCTTCCTCATAGAATGTCTAAATTTATTTAATTAAACCCTCCCTAATTTAAAAATGTCTAATACAATGTTCTAAGCAATTGCCCGGATGTGTGTGTGTGTGTGGATGTGTGCATGTCACGCTTTTTTGTGAACACGATAACTAGAAAACGATTGCAGATAAATTGATGAAATTTGGAGAGCTTATTTTCCTCACTAATATCTTAAAACTAACCGAAGGATTTCTAAAAATATTCATTGTATTTTTTCCTAGCACTCAATAATATTTTAAAAATCTGTGTTTTATAGTAAAACTTTTTTCATTCGCATAATTCAAAGTTGATGCAAGAATATAAAAAATTCCTTGTTTCGGGACGAATCGATTGACCCATAATATTAATACATTTTATTGAAGAGTAGGGAAGTTATGGTAATTTATATATTTTGAAAATCAGTTTTTTATAGTGAAACTTTTTTCACTAGCATAATTCAGAGTTGATGCAAGAATATAAAAGATTCCTTGGTTCGAAACGAATCGATTGACCTCTAATAATAATGCATTTTATCAAAGAGTAGGGAAGTTATGGTGATTTATATATTTTGAAAAGCGGTTTTTTATAGGAAAACTATTTTCATTAGCATAATTCAGAGTTTATGCAAGAATATAAAAGATTCCTTGGTTCGGAACGAATCGATTGACCTATAATAATAGCGCATTTTATCAAAGAGTAGGGAAGTTATGGTAATTTATATATTTTGAAAATCGTTTTTCTTTTGTAGTAAAACTTTTTTCATTAACATAATTCAAAGTTGATGCAAGAACAGAAAAGATGTGTTGATTCGAGACGAATCGATTGACCTATAATATAAATACATTTTATTGAAGAGTATGTAAATTGTGAAATTGCATAATATTTGAAAACACGGTTTTTCATAGTAAAACTTTTTTCAGTAACATAATTCAAAATTGATGCAAGAACGGAAAAAATCTCTTGATTCGAGGCAAATCGATTGATCTGTAATAATAGTAATACACTTTATTGAAGATTAGGGAAGTTTTGCTCATTTATAATATCTGAATCATCAGTTTCAAACAGAAAAACTTTTTTCACCGACATAATTGAAAGTTGATGCATGAATAGAAAAGACTTTTTGATCATAAATTTTCAAAAAGAGTAATATTATGACAATTTTGGTGAAGAAATCATATAGCTGGGAAAGGGATAGGGTGCGACAGAACTTTTCCTTTCCCTTTTCCAGCTCAAAAAATTATTGTTTCGAACGCAAGATTTGATTTGTCTGATTTGTCTTTGTATTTAAAACATTTTTTGTATTATTCTGTAATTTTTCATTTTTGGTTTTCTATTTTTAAATTGAGCAAAATGAAGACTTCGGTTTGTCTATTATTGAAAAAAATAATTAATGCTTCGTCTATGAGGAAGCAAATACATTTGCTAACGGCAAGCAAAGTGCTCGTGAAATGAGCACCATATAATTATAAATACAAACAAAGTCGAAACACTATAGATCGAATTCACATATGTTACGGTCAATACGCGACGGCCGAGCATTTCGCGTATTGCCCGGTCAATACGTGAAGTGCCTAATGCCGTTAGTCGAAACCCGAAGTGAGAGGAGTTTTTGGGCTTTGCCCAAGCCCCGTTAGTTAATACGCGAAATGCCCAACGCTCATTGGTCAATGCTGCAGCTGAGACATTATTCAGCCAGCATGAAAGCGGCAGTATATATAATTATTTATTATATATTCCCAGATGTATTCGATATCATTGAACGTAATATTGTGTTTTTTAAACTCTATGTTGCTTATACTGAGATTCAATTGTATTTTTGAATGAAAACTCTAAGAAAGAAATGTTAACATTCTTTGCACATTGTCACTTTCATTTAAAAATAAAACTGTAAATATAAATCGCAGGGCTAATTATAACAAGATGTAATTTATGCCATCTTTTCTGAAACTGAAGGTTAAGTGCATAATTTTTGCAGGTCTTTGGTATCTTATTCAACAGAAAAAAACTTCGCACACTTTTGAAAAAGTTTCATATTTATTTAGTTTCTTACAAAACGAATACTTGAAATAAAAAAAAGAGATAAATATTTAATCAAATTTCTTGTTGGAAAAAAAAAATTTCAACAAAAAGAAATTAATTTTTAACAAAAGAATTCAACTTTTAACCAATATTTTCATGACTTGCTTATCTATTTTCAACCAAGTAGTAGAATAAAAATGATAAAGAATAAAAATAATATCTAATGAATAATAATAATAAAATAAAAATAATAGAGAATAAAAAAGATTAATTTTCTACAAAAAAGGTTAGGTTTAACAACATAACGGAATTTTCAACCAAGTGTAACGTTTAAGTTTCTTAAATGTAGAAAAACTATAAATTGTTACTGTTTTGATATGTAACTTTTTTTTAGTTACTTCTGTATTTTTAAAATATTAGCATTTTGAAAGAAAATAATAAATCCTTAACAAAAAATAATAATTTTCAATAAAAGAGTTTATCTTTCAACCAACTATTTTAATTTGCTACCAAAAGAGTGTTACACAACAAAACCACCAATGGTTGAAACAATGGCGGTCTCGGTTTTTCTGTTGTCCCTCCCAAAGAATGACAGCTCTTAGTCCTTTCTCCTCCGTAGTCTAGTTTGAATATTGGCGCGCTACGCTCTCATCCCTCTGTTAGTAATAAGATACGCCATGCGCGGCGTGACGAGCGGGCCCCGGGACGGAGTTCAGTCCCGCGGTCAGCTCGTCAGTTGGTCCTCGACCGGTACCCGGCGAGCATCTCATCTCGCTCCGCCTACAACCCCTGCAATCGGATGGCATATCTTCCGGTTCGCGGAAGGCACCGCTGCCTTGCTCGGTGGGCTCGGTAAAATAAAAATAATAAAGAATAAAAAAGATTAATTTCCTACAAAAAAGGTTAGTTTTAACAAAATACCGGAATTTTCAACCAAATGTATTTTTTATGTTTCTTAAATGTTAAAGAAAATTATAAATTGTTACTGTTTTTAAAAGTAACTTTTTCTTGGTTACTTTTGTATATTCTTCATATATATATATATATATATAATTAAAAACAAAGTTAAACAACCACCGCAGGGTACCACTAAGAGCAACTGCCATATTGAAAAAATGTCAATGGCCCCCAGTAGAACCGCGGTAAAATACACC
>CAKNXH010060642.1:78535-91891 GCA_932178445.1 Andricus quercusramuli
CTCTTTTGCAGCTTCGGATAACGCCATATATTCCGCTTCGGCCGTAGACATTGCAACAGTTTTCTGTTTTCTTGAGACCCAACTAATAGGACAATTTGCATATTGGAAAGCATATCCTGTGTATGATCTTCTGTCATCAATATTCCCTCCCCAATCAGCATCAGAAAAGCCAAGAAGAGGTTTTCCTGTTTTCTTAAATGTAAGACCAAGATCTTTAGTGTACTTCAAATAGCGTTATACTCGTTTTCCTGCTTTCGAGTGCTCTTCGCCGTAGTTCTCGTTGAATTGAATTAGTAAGCTTATAGCATGAGCTATGTCTGATCGTGTAGAAGTGGCCAAATACATTAACGAACCTACTAGGTTACGATATGGAATCTTTAACATTTCTCTTTTCTCGTTCTCATTTTTTGGACTCATTTCTTTTGAGAGTTTCATGGATGAGTTAAGGGGTGTAGAAACGGGTTTACAATCTTCCATATTGAATTTTCTGAACAGGTCTTGAATGTACTTCTTCTGGGTCATTTTTATTTCTTTTTTATTTAAATCTTGAGAGAATTCAATACCAAGGCAATAGTGAAGTTTACCAAGATCTTTCATCTCAAAAGACTTTGCTAGAGCTTTTTTAAGTTCTAATATTTTGCTGTTGTTTGATGCTAGGATTACATCATCCACATAAATTACAACTATTGTAATTTTCCCATTATCTTCATGCATGTAAACACAGGCATCTGAGGTGCATGGTTTCATATTTAATTCTTTTAGCTTCAAGTCCAGTTTCTTATACCACTGGCGTCCCGATTGTTTTAGTCCGTAAATAGCTTTTTGTAATAAGCATACTTTATTTTTATAATTTTCTTGAAAATTGACGTTGGCCTCTTCCAAAATTTTCGTTAGTTCTTCTGGGATTTCCATATAAATCTTTTCTTCGATTTCACCATTTAAATAGGCACTGACAAAATCCAATTTATGTACTTCCAGTTCTAGTTCTGTGGCTAAAGCCATTACAAAACGAATTGAGCCAGATCTGCTTACTGGCGCAAAAGTTTCATGAAAATCGATATCAGGTTCTTGTGCAAAACCCTTTGCTACAACTCTTGCTTTTCTGCGTACGATTGTTCCATCTTTGTAGAATTTTGTACGTAAGACCCATTTAGAACCAATTACCTTGCGATCTTTTGGACGACTCACCAAAATCCAGGTTTTGTTCTTCATTAGAGCTTCGAATTCAGCATACATGGCTTCTTTCCATTCATTGGCTACTGGCGTTAAAAATGCTTCTTTAGCTGTTTTTGGATCTATATCTTGAACCGAACCAGCAAATTCAGCAGCGTCAAAAAATTCTAGTTCTTCATCGTTTTCAGATAGATGTATTTCTTCAGGTACAGCTTCATTAACAACATTTACTTCATCAGGATTAAGATCTTCTCGTTCGACGGGAACCATGATTGATTGCTTCCTCGGACGACCTTTCCTTCCTGTGTAAATTTTTCTGGGACGTCCTCTGCCAATTTTCATAGTTGGTACTTCAGGTTCAATTGGTAGATTTATCTCAGGAGGAAAATTCTCATCTTCATTTGATTCAGATGAATTTTTGACTTCAAATATTTTCTTCATTGATCGCAGCAAAATTGCATCGTCAATGAAATTTTTATCTTCTGTAGTTGACTGGAATTTGTTTACAAAACTTACATCTCGACTTCGACGGATTGTCCTTGTTTTCGGATCCCAGAGTCTGTAGGCTTTCGAGTCAGTTGAATACCCTGCAAAAATACATTTTATTGTTTTTGAATCAAATTTTCCTTTCTTTGTCTTATCAAGCATATATGCTGTGGAACCAAAAGTTTGGAAGTATTTCACAGTAGGTATTTTCCCAGTCCAAATTCGATAAGGAATTTCACCATTGAGACTTCGAGATGGACATCTGTTTCTAATGTATGCTGCAGTTAGGATAGCTTCTGCCCAAAATTTCTTGGAAAGTCCTGATCTGAGAAGCATACATCGAGCCATTTCTACGAGTGTCCTATTACAGCGTTCAGCTACTCCGTTTTGTTCAGGTGTATATTCAACTGTGAATTGATGTTGAATACCTTCTTCCTTTAAAAAATCTTCTAGTGTTTTAGATCGATATTCTTTTGCGTTGTCTGATCTGACGATTTTCATATTCCTTTCAGTTTGATTTTCTACTTTGTTCCTAAATTCTTTAAATTTTTCAAAGATTTCACTTTTGTGTTTTAGAAAAACAACTTCACAAAATCTTGTTTTATCATCAATGAAAGTTGCAAAATATGTGGAACCATTCAATGATTCTACTCTCATTGGACCACAAATATCAGTATGTATTAATTCCAAAACTTGCGAACTTCGCGATGCTTCCTTCGGGAACGGTGACTGTGCTTTCTTAGCTTGAATACAAATTTCACAGGTTGGCAAATTTTCATTGCCTTTAACATTTATTCCATGAACCTTCTGATGACGAATTATATATTTCAGATCTTTTTCATTCAAATGTCCGAATTTTTCGTACCAATCTTGAAAAGATTTTGCTTTTGATCCTGCTATGTGAGCTTTTTCGATTTTTTCTTCTACAAAATATAAATCACCATCCCTTCTTGCTTTAAATATTTCCATTCCATCTTTTAGATTAATTATGACAGCCTCCTTCTTCCGGAAAATTACTTCAAAGTTATGATCGGTTATTTTTGATACAGATGATAAATTTGATCGAAAATTAGGTACTAAAAGCGTATTTTGTAAATTAACTACAGTTTCTTCATTTACCTGAAGTTTCACATTATTTCCGATCCCTTCGATATTTGTTGAGTTGTCATCTGCCAAATTGACAGTTTTGGCAATAGATTTTTGTATTTCTTCGAATTTTACATCATCAGAGCACATGTGAGATGTTGCACCAGAATCCAAGCACCAACGATTTTCTCCTTGATGAAAAATAGCTGTCATCGCAACTTCAGCTTGATTGGACGATTCGCCTTTATGATTATCCCACCTTTTTGATCTGCAATCCCGTGCCCTATGTCCAACTTTTTTACATTTGTGACATTTAAAATTAAAAGCTTCTTCCTTTTCGTTATTTCTGGAAAATGGTTTATTTCCGTTGAATTTATTTTCTTTCCTTTTTGCGCATCTTGATACCATCATGGCTTCCGACGAATTTTCTTCGTGATTGTTTCTTCGAGCGTCATATTCCTCCTGCATTTTGATTTTTAGTGCTTCTGGAGTTGTTAATATTTCACGTGACTCAATGGCAATTCTAAAAGATTCATAAGTATCTGGTATACTGTACAATAATAAAACAGAAATCAACTCTTCATCTATTTTTACATTCATGTCTTCCAGCTTGTTAACAGTATCAAAGAAATTAGCAAGGTGATCATGCATATCATTAGAGGTACTCATTTTATGATGTATTAATTTCTTTAAAAGCATTGCCTCACGTGCTGGTCCTTGAGACTCATAGACATTTTGTAATTTTGTCCATACTTCCCTTGAGGTTCTGCATCCCTTGATGTGCTTCAACTCAACTGGCCTCATCATAAGAATTATATCAGACATTGCCTTTGAATCAGCGACATCCCAGGCAGTTGCTTCTGCTTCGACTGCAGGTCGAACATTCTTCCCATCAACATAGCCCCAGACGTCATTTCGGATCATTAGTGCCCTTGCCTGAATTTTCCAGGTGTCAAAATTGTCTTTCGTGAGAGGTTCAATTTTCACAGAAGTATGACTCATTATTTCAACAATTTTCTCGACTTAAAGTTTTTACGACACGTAATATAAAAGTCTGTACAGAGTCACAATCAGTTTGAAACTGTCACTGAATCGAAAATTTTACTTTCCGTAATTCTTTCCACTTTTCTCGCCAGAACTTGCGCACTAAAAGTCTTCTAGGCCCATAACCTATTGGTAATTAACTTTAGAAATTATGAGGATTTATTTAATTATTTAAATAAAGTTTATTTTTATTATAAACTTGTGTCACGTAGCTCGGTTTTCAAAAGACAGAAGAAAACATTCGAAGTATAAACGAGAAACAGTCTTCTAAAGTCTGAAGTTTGTTACAATGTTGAATTTAAATATCCAACAAAATCATACAAAATTTGTCTTGAAATATTTCAGATTCTTTTTTAAAAAATGCATACACAAACGCAATTCCAAATTTGTAAATTACTCTTGCAAATACCGACAGAAAATTTCGAACTATAAGAAATAGTTTATTCGTTCCTCTTCGGTGTCTATTTTACAACTGACCTGCAGGCAACTTCCTACCCCAAACCTCACCATTTAAGTTAATTATGCGCATATTGCCGTTTTCATGCTGAGTAATGTCTCAGGTGCAGCTTTGACCAATGAGTGTTGGGCATTTCGCGTATTGACCAACGGAGCTTAAGCAAAGCCCGAAAACTCCTCTCACTTCGGGTTTTCACGAATGAGATACTTGTGGAAATAAAAGTTATTCGAATTTTATCCCATGAACGGCTAGCGGTACCGTTTGGGACCAGCCGCCCGCAGTGCTATCAAAAGCGTTTGAAACTTGCACTAATCCTTCGAGCAATCCGACCGCGAGCGCGTGTTGTTGTCTGAGGTCCTCCCTATCCAGTAGACGTCAGTCGACCGGCTCCGACTTGTGTAAAGGCAGCACAGGGAAGATAAACACAGCGCTACGAAAAATGAGCTCCCCTCCGAGTGTGAAGTTTCGGTAAGTGGCATTTTATACTTCTGTGTAATGATCAACTGGCATATCGAGTGTGTGTTTCTCTTCGGAAAGATCCTGGGAACAAGTGTGTGTCATTCTTTTGGTCATGGTCGAATATTGCCTGAGATTTCGAACGTTAAATGGGAGTGGTACCGTTTGGGACCGCTAGCCGCCGAGCATGGCAAATCAGGCGGGATGTGTTATTGTGTGTTGTTCTTTGGCGGAAGCTGTTTTAATAAAGATACCATGTTTTTTTTAGCTTAAAACAAGAGTTTATTATTTTGCACCAGGTGAATTACAAGTTATTTTAAATGCTCTATTATAAAACCACTGTCTCATCCGCGGTTTTCATTGGTATTACGCTTCATGAAGCGCTGGCGTTGCTCGAGGAGGATGAATATCTCGAGCCCACTGAAGTTTTCACCGAACCTCCAGAGCCCAATGTTAATTCAAATAAGGACAGCGGGGAGGAGGACGGAGGTGGTTTGGTTAATAACCTTAATGGGCGTCAGTTGAACGCTGCATGTGAAATGCGCGTCAACCAAGCATCTGCTGACAACATCCGATGTCGTCTGCGGCCACGTAAAGAGCTTGCGAAGGATTCAAGCCCTCCTTGCGCTTCTGCGGATGTTGAAAAAGCCCCTGAGCGTGGACTAAGAAGAGGTAAGAGGCATTAGCGGGGAAGAAGCGAGACATGTGCTCGTGGTGGTGGTGGTCATCGTGGCGGAAGTCAGGGCGCGTCTCGTCAAGAGATGGCTTCAACTGCAGCAGACGCAGACAAGTCTTCGTGCGATGACCGAGGTTCCTCTGGCGATGATTCAAGCGATCTAGAGAACCACCTGCAAGCAAAAAAAGAGAAGATGTAAATCAGTCCAAGCACAAGTGGGTGCGCACAGATATTGGTGTCAAACATAATGTTGTTCTCGAAAAATATTTTACTAGATTTAGGGACGGAAATCCAGTTCAAATTTTTGAGTTATTTTTTGATGACGAGGTTATTGATTTTCTCCACCAAGGAATTAGGAAACATGCTCTGTTCAAAAATTATCCAGACCCTAATGTTTCAAGGGAAGAATTGAGCTTTTTCCTTGCAATACTTATTCTGAGTGGGTACCGCAACTTACCTGGAAAAGACAGTTTTTGGGATCAAGGTGACGATCTGCGCAATATCCTGGTCTACAATTCTATGAGGAGGGATAGGTTCCGCGACTGTGAAGTTTCCCACACGACCTGTAATAGAGCAATTATGAGTGTCAAGTGATTCGTACAACATTATATCAATTTCAAATGAAATAATCATGCATTATTTCCAAAAATCAGTATTATTCTTTCCACTTACCTTATAAGACCTACGAATCGTCTTCTCATAAATGTTTTCCAGGGTTTAAACAGTTGGAAAGTCATGAGCTGCGACTTACAGCTGTTGCTGAATCAATTTATTCCCTAAAACAGTTCTGCAATAAAGAAGTACACGCTTACAGTATACGTTCGTTTGTGCCCGGGGGGAGACACGACAAGCGGCTAGCGGTACCATATGGGACCACCCTCCCACGCTCATACGCGCCAGCAGAACTAAAAACTGGTACGACATTCGGGCAGCCTAGTGGATAGATGACAACGTATGAAAAGGAAAAGGAAATCGGTGATGCAAAAAAAACCGCCGTTCATGGGTTAAGAAATTAAAAAATGTTTGGTGTTAATATCAGATTGCTTGAAAGCGTTACGGGTAATTTTTATCTAACGTATCTTGGTTAATTTCAGGATCCGTTTTTCTCAAAGAAGCAAAGGTTAAACAATTTTTTTATTTTATCACCTGACGTACATTCTTCATTTATCTTTATTTGCACTTATCATTTAAAGTTAACAAAAATAATTGCTTGAAATAAATTATTATTTATAACAATATTCTGTTAGAATAATGCTAGAAAGTTGAGGTGTTTTCTGAAATTTTCCGCTTTTATCCACCATCAAATTGGAATGAGGTAATAATTAATTTAATCAATTAACCTAATTGTTTAAACAATTTATCGTTATTTTGATAATATTCTCATTGACGAATGTTGGAAAGTTTCATTTGTTTCCTGAAATTTTTAACTTAAACAATTTATTATCATTTTGAATAATATTCTCTTTAAATATGGCTAGCTTGTTGCCGCTTTTTGTTAAACTTCCAACTTTTTATCCACTTTCCACTCAAAGTGAGGTAGTAATCATTGCAATTTATAAAAGGTAATTGTTTAAACAATTTATTATTATTTTAAACTTCCTTATCCTATAGTAATTCTAGGTAGTGGCGGATTTTTCTTACATTTTTCACTTTTTGTACCTTTTTCAAATTAAACTAAGGTAATGATTTATGCAATATACAAAATATAATTGTTTAAACAATTGTTAATTGCTTACAACTACATTCTCCTATAGTGATGCTTTTCACCGCAGGGCCCACCTCAATGAGGACCTCTCCTTTCCTTGTCTCTCGGACACCCCTGATTTTGACACCAAGGGTGCCAGGTTTAACCTTCTGTTTTAGGTCCTTCAAGACCTCGGCGTAGCTCGAACCCTGGGCCGGCTTTATTAAAACCGCCTCAGGTCGGGCTCTCCTCTTCAGCTCCTTCTTCGTGGGGGGTGCGGCTGTTGTCACCCCTGCATCTTTCTTCTCCGGAGTTAAGGACGCTGATGCTGTAGTGCGCGTCCTCGGCTTCTTCGGCATTGGTTTGGAGGAGCCTGCCTCAACTGGACTCAGAGTGGGCTCCCTCTCTCTTTTCCCAGTATGGGAAGTGGGAGTTTCCACAGCTTCTTCGGTCTGGGTAGAGTTTTGGCTGGTCTCTTTCCTCACCTTCAACTTCTTTAATTCTGCCATCTCTTTTCCGAGCGCCATTCCCACGTCGGCTGATGCGAATGTAAAATAACATTTGGTGTTATCCACATTGGAATCAATTTTTTCCACCAGTTCGTGCGCTGCGTCAAGTCCATGCCAGGTTGGCATGAACATATTTTTCTTAGTTTCAGAGAATTCCGTCATCTTTTTTAATACATCCTTCAATTCTGCGATGAACCTGTAGGTGTTATCAATGAATTCTCCCGCCAATATTAATCCTTGCTTCGCATTTAATTTCTGACTGAAGTCAAGATCCTCCGCCACGTCCAACGGACCTCCCAACTCCTCAAATATGCTTCGGTTTAAGTTTTGTTCTGATGTCATCTTAATTCCCACGAGTAGCTAGGAAAGTGATGTGGGACGATGGTCGTGGGGGTTAAGGCATAGGCTTTGGACCCACTCCGTCGGCTTGCGGGTTCAATTCCCGCCTCGCACTCTGGAAGAGTCTCGGTGGCCCATGCGGTGAACACTTGCCTAGCAAGGGATCTCCAATAAAAATTTGAATTTTCAATTTTCCAAGAAATTTCAAAAAAATGTTATGACAGTATTATATGGTTTTCTGAAAACGATGTTTTTCTTTTCTTGACTTTTCTTTATATCGCGCGTTGTTTGGCTTAAAATTTGGATTTTCGGTTGATTTTTAAAATTTTGTAAATGCTATAACTCCGATAATTTTCTTTCTATCGAAGAAAGTCAATAAGATAAATTGTTCTACTTCTTGAGTACTATGAATAGCCGCGCATCAAATTTTTAAATCTTAAGAAAAAATGGTCTCAAAAATTTTGAAAATGCTTTAACTTTTTGGATTTATGTCCATAAGGGCTGGTTGATCGATTGATCTGGTTGGTCAATTTGATCCGTTCATTTTTTTAAAAGTTATCATGCTTGCGTACGGACAGACAGATAGACGCCATCGCCAAAACTTTATTTTCGGCTTCAGGGGGTCTCAAAACGTTGAGATCTTTCGAAAAACTAAGGTGTGAAATGTCTGACAATTTTAATACTCTCTCAATCATAAATTACTAAAATGTAAAGAAAGGTTTTGAAATTACCTTTATTCTTTTTAAATAAAGTCTAATAGGCTCTCTTTTTCTGATAAATTAGAACTTTTGATTTCTTTATCACCTAATACTTTTGACATAATCAATTTCACATTTTTTTATGCTTTCGTTCAGCTATAGAGAAACTAAATTGATTTAATTACAAGTAAAAATAAAATATTATATTTATAAATGATTTCAGATGAAATTTAAATTGATCAAACCATGTCAAAAAGAACATTTGAAAAATACCATAAAAGAACTTCAGCGCGAAGTTAAAATTCCAATTTGAAAATGCTGATTTTTTTGTAATTTTGATCACCAAACATTAAAAATACTGCCAAACGGCCGCCAAATGACCACCAAACTATTCCAAAAAGAATTTTCAAAAAATTCAAAAAAATATTTGAAAAATATGAAAAAAATGAAGTTAGCATTCTAATTTTGAAAATGCTGCAGTTTTTCAAATTTTTGCCGCCAAACATAAAAAGCTACACCAAACGATTACAAAAAGAATTTTTCGAAATGTTTTAAAAATATTTAAAAAGATGAAAAAATTGAAGTTAGCGTTCCGATTTCGAAAACTGTGCAGTTTTTGTAATTTTTACCACCAAACCTAAAAAATACCAACCACCAAACGACCACCAATCTATTCCAAAAAGAATGATTGAAAATCATCAAAAAGAGAAATTAACATTTCAATTTTGAAAAAGCTGCAGTTTTTCTGATTTTGATCACGAAACGATTCCAGTAAACAAATTTGGATTTTTTTTTAGTGGAGTACCAACTTCACGGACATACAAAATAGTATTAAGAGTGACATCGATATTGCCTCTTTTAGGTAATGGATGGATATGCCTATGAATCGAGTACAAAGGTAAAGCAAATCCAATAGATACCAATTGTAAAATATTAATTAACCCGGCGTCATGGGGGTGGAAAAGTGTTACACGGATGTAGGGGTGGGTCATATAGACCAGCTTATTACATTTGAATTATACCAGTACTTTATTAATAAAAAAGGTATAATGTATTCCGGTTTATTTTTTTAGGTATTCATGTAAATAAATAAAAGAGAAATATCATATAATATTATGTTTTCATCATATTAATAATGACCGTTCGAGGTCATTCCAAGTCGTTTCTATTGAGCATGGACGAGAGGGGTCGCAGTGGCGGGGGGCAGAAGCATTTCTGCGAAAATTTGCGAGCTGAAAATTTTTGAAGGGTTAGTGTACATTGTAAAGAATGAAAATCATATGTATACACAATGGCGCAAAATTGTTACACGCAATGCAGGGATGGATCTCAAGCCCTTTTTCAACTTTGTACACGTGCAACTCTCAGTGCGGTCGCCACTAGACTAATGTGTTACCTGCAACATAGTAACCGAACTTCAAGCAAAATAAAATGTGCCGGGTCTTACAGACCCAACCCCCATGACGCCGGGTTAAAAAGATGTTATTTAGGCGATCTTGTTGGTCTGAGTAATAGATTGAGATGAAAAGATAATAAGTTGTTACGTTGACATACTTCAGACCAATATAAGAATCCGTAAGTTGTTGAAGATCCTTTATTCCTAGTTTTCGTCAACGTTTTGAAAACGAATAGTTTTCCTCATCAGGACAAAAGCATCATTGAAAGGTAATCATAATTCGAAGTTAAATAATTAGTATCGTCGTGTATGTAGATCAAACGAGATACAAAAATTTATAATTTCTCCTTTTCTCATTATAAATCTTTGAGATTTCTATTATTTTTTAAAAGAATCAATAGATAAAAGCTTCATCTCAAAGGCAATGTTGATTGCTCATTCACAAAATGTTTTTATCAGTTTTAATTAACATTTTTTCAAGTAAAAAAGTTCAATGGCAATTAACATTGTCTTTAAGATGAAGCTTACATCTATTAATAATTTATAAAAATAATAGAAATCTCACAGATGAATGATGAGAAAAGGACAAATTATAAAATTTTATATCTCATTTAATCTACATATGCAACGATACTAATTATTTGACTTCGAATTATGAATCATAACCTTTCAATGATGCTTTTGTCCTGATGAGGAAAACTATTCGTTTTCGAAACGTTGATGAAAACAAGGAATAAAGGATCTTCAACATCTTATGGATTCTTTTATTGGGCTGAAGTATGCCAATTTAACAACTCATTACCTTTTTATCTGTTAGATTCGTAATGGTGTTGAAGCGATGTTGTTTGTCTGAGTAATATAAGTTTATAAATAATATATGAAGATGGTAAAATTTGACATACTTCAGACCAAAAGTAGATTAAGATGTTAAAAGTCCTTCATTTTCTACTGCCAACGTTTCGAAAACTTGTGTTGCTTTCCTCTTCAGGACGTATATTAAATTTCAAAGTTCGTCATCTTAGTCATTATTTTTAAAAAATCCTCTTCCTCATCTTATCACTGTTGGAGCTCTATTTTTGACAAGAAATTTTGTGTAATTCTTTTGAAAGACTTAACATTTGTTTAAAAAACATTTATACTTTTTTTAAAAATTCTAATAATTTGGTTAACTTAGTTGAGTAGTCAGAAACTCCCCAAATTTTCTGCTCCATTTTTGCAAAGGAGAGTTTCTGACTACTCAACTAAGTTAACCAAATTATTAGAATTTTTAAAAAAAGTATAAATGTTTTTTAAACAAATGTTAAGTCTTTTAAAAGAATTACACAAAATT
Source organism: Andricus quercusramuli (assembly GCA_932178445.1). Taxonomy (NCBI): domain Eukaryota; kingdom Metazoa; phylum Arthropoda; class Insecta; order Hymenoptera; family Cynipidae; genus Andricus; species Andricus quercusramuli. Next base: position 89,870 of record CAKNXH010060642.1, read on the forward strand.
TCTTGTCAAAAATGAAGCTACAACAGTGATAAGATGAGGAAGAAGATTTTTTAAAAATAATAACTAAGATGACGAACTTTGAAATTTAATATACGTCCTGAAGAGGAAAACAACACAAGTTTTCGAAACGTTGGCAGTAGAAAATAAAGGACTTTTAACATCTCAATCTACTTTTGGTCTGAATTATGTCAATTTTTACCATCTTCATATATTATTTATAACCTTTTTATCTGTAAAATATCAGATATTTTTCTCAGATACATGTTTATCAGTGTTCTGTGCCCGCCCACGAAAATAAGAGAGGTCTGAAAAGACAAATATAGGGGCACTAATCCGAAAAACGATTTCAATCAAAATTTTGGTTCCGTGTTAAGAAATAAAATTTATTGAAGGTACACTGCTACAAAGCAATCTGTAGGACAGGTTGGTTTATGACGACAAACCGAAGCAGCCGTACACCTTATTATTTTGTTGGTGCTCAAAGAGGCGGCTCTATTTCTCTAGACGGGACACTATTCTCCTCAGACTTTTGTTATCTGGGGTTTCCCCCGTCTGGAATAATAATACAATGAATTTGTGTAATTTGAACTATAAACTGTACAAGTCTTTGGCACTTTCAGTATACTTAAAACTTTTTATCCTTAACTATGATGTCGGGAATTATGTGTACAACAGCTTTACAAAAGAAAAGGAATTCGCCGTGGATCTATACATTATAATTTAGGGTGGCATGCTCAGATTTAATTGATTTTTCAGGAGAGACAAAAAAAGTTCTGTAAAATCTTATTTTCAATCGCACATTCTCATCGCGCGCGGCTCGCAAGTTTGAGCACGCTTTTAGACCGCGCGACTGTTGCTTCTCGCGCTCCGCGCTCGATAATGTATTCACCTCGCGCTACGCGCTCGGTCATTGTATTTCCTTCACATTTTTGCACAGACCTTTTGGAATTAAAGGTCAAAGCATCGACAACTGTAATTCGGTCATTGTAAATTCTCTTTTATTAAAGCTCGTTCCGCTTTAACGAACACATTCTCATCACGTATCTTTCATATCAAATGTATTTTAGATTTATTTCTGTACCTCGGGTTATTTATCATGATTACTTTATTATTTGTTTCTTATTTTGCTTTGAATTTTATTCTCAAAGACACTGAAAAATGTATCGTTTCAATAAATTTATATTATAACAATTCATAATATGCAATGCTATTGAAACATTCATATTTCCATTGTTTTGTTTTTATAATTGGAAAAAGGGCACATTCTATAAAAACAAAACTTTGATATTAAACGTTTTATTTCATTTTGTGTCGTTTTTTCATAAATTTAGTTTATTTATTTTCAATGCTATTTTTCGCGATTTCAACCAAAAATACGCATCCTAGCGAAAAGTGGTTCTCAGAAAATGTGCAGATACAATTTAAGCAACAAATTTTGTTAAATAAAAAGTTATTTTAACATGCGTAGTTTTTCCAAAATGTTACTGTTAGTTATTTAATGACGGACTGGCGTGGGGTAGCGAAAGGATCACATTGAATCGTGTCACAGTCGACGAACAAGATCCCAGAACATGTATCACCATGGTTATGAAAACACCTCCAAATACCTGTTGTCGAACTTATCCAAAAACTAAGAGTTTCACTGGAAGCCGGATCCCAGCAAGCACTCCTGTTGAACCCAAAAAAGGTTTTGGGTTTTTGTAGAAAATTAGAACAGATGTAACCTCCGGAAGCTACGACCACGATCGTTCACCGAACGATCGATCCCGACGCAACCGGAGGTGATACGTCGTCCGACTCGTCACTCCCCACAACACCAGGAGTCGATCGAGTCGGGAAATCACAAAACAAACACTCAACCACTGAAGGTGACGTTAACTTTAACTTTAACTCCATTAATTGTCCGAACCGTCCACAAGAAACACTTGACCCCGAGTCAACGCAACACACGCAACCGGCCACACTCGTCTACACCTAGATGAATACTGAAAAGCCAGAAAAAAGGGGGTACAAGTCTCAACG
>CAKNXH010060642.1:108193-129769 GCA_932178445.1 Andricus quercusramuli
TCCATGGATTCCGTGAATTCCCTGAATTTCATGAATCCCGCAAATTCCGCGAATTCCATAAATTCCGTGAATTCCATAAATTCCGTGAAGTCTGTAAATTCCATGAATTCCGTGAATTCTACGGAGCCCGCGCATTCCATAAATTCCGCGAAGTCCATGAGTTCCGTGAATTCCATGAAGTTCGTGAATTCCATAAATTCCGTGAATTCCATCAATTTCGTGAATTTCATCAATTCAGTGAATTCCAGATATTCCGGGAATTCCGTGAATTTTGTGAATTCCATGAATTCCGTCAATTCCATAAAATTCGTGAATTCCATGTTGTCCCGAGCAATAAACGACGGTAGTTTGGCTAAGTGCGAGATTGTGAGACAACAGTGTGCTGATTTTAAATCAGGTTGGTAAAGCCTGACCAATTATTTGTTTTATGGGATCGTTAGCCACTTGTCAGCCCTACGCGGACTGTGTTAGGTTACAGCGTTTAAACAACATGAAATTCAGTGTGAACAATGTTTATTATAAATAGAACACAGGATTAATTAGAATAATTATACAAAACTTACGATTACCTTCCTACGCAAGAAAGGGCGAAAGGGATGTTGTGCTGGTCGACTGGATCTCCGTGTTTATCGTAGAGCAACGACGGAACTCTACCGGATGTTTGTTATATTGAAAACGTGCACGAGCAATTTCCAGTATTGGTAGTGCGATACAGGGTCCTAAAGAAGATACCCAATCCACACTTGAGTTCTTCTCGCGAACGTTTAACACTGCGGACTTTATTCGTAAAAGACTCACTTTATGACGACCGAAGGTCTCAGCCGAAGGGACTGTAGTACAAGACTTGAACACACGTTAACTACTCAAAACAACGCGACTTATTCAGAGTGTTTCTTTGGTCACAATGAGATAGAAGACGCGACTTTGTCGAAGTTTTGCGAAGAGCGAAGTGAACAGTATGACTGCGTGATACGTAAGGACTCTTGGTAGGGGTTGCGCTGGGTTTATATACACCTTGGACTTCGTAAAAGTCACGTACTGTGGCAAAACTGCACAATGTCACGTACTGCGACAAAACCGCACAATGTCACGTACTGCGACAAAACTGCACAATGTCACGTACTTCTTGAAATTGCAATAGATCATATTGATGAGTTTCGGATTACTTGAGTAAAGATTATTTATGTTCCGTCTACTGATACTTCCGGTGGTCAGTCGTGTCTTCCCTAGATCGGCTACATGTCATTGGATATGCGCGAACATTGATACTACATGCAGTGACTAATACTATTGAGCGTCGAATGTTTTACGCTAGCGTCATCAACCGTGGACAGTGGTCACGCATCTCGTCTCTTGGCCTTTCAGAAGTTTAGATTCTATATACTAATTCAACTATAGGTGATATCTTTAGTCAGACACTTTGGTCTCAATCTTGTCTGACTGTACGCATGTTTCTCCACTAGGTGGGTTATACTTTAGCAGTAACAGTAATATGAAATTATGTCGATAAATTATTACCTTAATTTAGACATACGCGTGTATTCATGTTCCATATACTTAGTTTTGACTTTGCTATTGGATTATTAGGAATATGCATTCATTTGTATGTTATTAAATATACTTAATTATCTTATAGCGGTAGAGTCTGCAATTACAATCTCTTATTAACCGAACCTATGCTAAGTTATCGGTGTTCTATGAGTTCTTATCCCTTCATGGTAATACTTTAAGTATCTTGTCGTCTCTTTCTTACCGACCGTACTACAGTTATGATACCTAGGTTCAAACTCAGAGAAGATCGGTAACGCTATAGCTTGTAGTTGATGGAATTAGCCTGACAGACGTAGCGTAAGGTGCGTTGCGCCTAGCTAGGCGTTATATCGAATTTTTGTAAAATTTCGGGATGTAACAGTCCTCCCTCCTTAGAATCATCATCGTCCTCGATGATTTAAAAACTCATGGTATTTATTAGAACTCCTTGTTGTCAAATTTTATGGTCAAAATTTTCAAATAATTTACAAGTTAATGATGCACATTTTGCTTTATACTTTGAATTAAATAATAGTGCACTGGGGAAATTCAATAAAGAAAAAAAAAACTAAATTATTCATTCTTGAAAGGCCGACATTGCACACGAAATGTGACAGTTCTAGGTTATGTTGAAAATCCAAGGTTGCCCATCGCGCATGCACAAGAAGCGCGGATAGAAACATCAATACCTGTAGATGGCTGTCTTTCGGATATAAATGAACTAAAAGGAGTCCTTAGTTTTAGCATTATACCCTTAAAACTGTTAAATCAAATTTTAATTAGGACTTTTGATTTTTATAATTGGATTCTAAGAAAAGAGGATCGTTCATAATATTGAGTTTCTTCTATAAAATGTTGTCGTAATATACTAAAAATTATTTACTAGTGTGCGTTAATGCATGTATATATGTATTAAAGCTTAGTTTGGCTTCCATCAATATGCCTTATTCTATGCTTAGCCTAAAATGCGCATACTTTCAAACGCAACGCCGAGTCCCAATGCACGTGTGTCATTTCAATCCTGCTCCGCAGTAGGCATTGCAGGTTGCTATTATGCGTACTGTAGTCTGTCTAACGGATTAGTATTCTTCTTATTAAGTTAAGATGAAGTCTGTGGCTTGTTAGTCTCGTGGTAACCCACTTGATTGTAGAGCTCACCGACCAGGGTTCGATTCCACGGACCCGCGTGAATTTTTATTTTTGTTTTATTATAAATTTTTAAATTTTTCTATAGCAATATTCCAATGCCTATATTATGGTATTTTGTTTCCTAATTTTTCGGGTTGCAAAATCGTATATTTAGATTTCACGTTACGTTCTGCGTGATTAAACATCACGAATTTCGTTCTTATATCGCTATCTATATCCATATAGATAGCACCTATACATGTACGTCTTAATTTCCACCTTATGGGTGTGTCGATTCTTCTGTCCAGGCGGTGCTTGGTTCCTTATCTCTGTTGGCTTGTATTTCTTGTGCGGCCGGCCATAATGAGTGATGACTATGTGTATTGTGGCTTCGTACGTTTTTGCTACTGCGCTCGCCATTTTGTCGGAATTCTGTTGTGTTTCTACTTTTGCTTTTCTCGTAATGTGGTGTGCGTTTGGTCAGCCACACTACGAGAGAAGCAACAGTATTTTGTGGACTTTGGTGGATTCTATGGTCAAATTTAAAAACAAAAAACAAGGTGCCCTTGTGTCTCCTCCCTTCTTGAAATTTTTCATCGTCCTCGATAAATGTGAAGTTTTGGTTTTCGAGCATTTGTGTTGAATGGCTTCTGCGGCTAGTTTCTCACTCACTTAACGAATTTTCTCGATCCGTCACATAATTGCTTAGATAAATTACCCACTTATGCCTTTTCTTATCACAAGCATATAAAATAGAACTTCTGTTTTCTTATGTTTTCCTAAAACATGTTCCTTAGACTCTGTATTTAGAGCTTCAATTATATTGAGGTCCCAATAATGGTTTTATAACTTGTTATGTAATTTTATAACAACAACAGTTTGCTTTTAAAGATTCTGCAATGTGTATGTAATCTTTATCCATCTTATGGAATTTGTCATTGATGATAATTTGCAAGGGGAGAATTTTGAAATGGTTGGATTTTGAGTAAAGGAGTCAGTTGGTCCGTAAAAATTGAAGTTACAGATCTTCTTTTACTGCTACCCAGCGTTGTCTTGAAGTGAATCATTGAGGTTAACATGGATTTCAATCGCCGTGTTCTTATCGTGTTGTAGGCGTTCCGTGGCCGGTGAGATCTTGTGATGAAAGGATTAAATTTCATTTGAGGAGCAGCCATGATGAGATGGTGCTATCATCATATGTAGTTAGAAGTGTAGTGTTCCTTTGCATAGTTTTGGAGATTCTTCTTCCGGTGGAAACAGCCTCAAGTAGTCCAATATTAGGATGATGCAGCATGATGCCATGTTGATATCATGTTCCAGTTCCATACATTGGTTTCTTCACGCCTAGCGAAGCATTTTGAGTAGAAAATTTTTGAATTTTATTTTTCGTCCTTCCCTCCTTAGAATCGTTCCTCGTTGTCGATGAAATTGTCCTTGTTTCGATGGACAACGAAACAAAGGTGTGATCTGTGTGGTGTAGACACCTCGTCGCTAAAACAGCTGAGCAAGTGATTACTTGTCTGTTTTTCTTGAGAAGTTCCCAACTGATTGGGTATATGGATTAGGAAAATTAGGAAATTTCAACAATCTTGCTTAATCACATGTAATTTTGTACATACCAGAATCTAATTAACAGCACCTGTTATTGCTATCTAATTTTTTGATATTTTATTTAATTCGGAATTTTTTCACTACTCTTGTTTTTATACAAGTGTGTCTGAGTGTATAAAAACACTCAAAAACGATTTGGCTAAATTGAAAAATTTTTCGTTGTTTCAACCACAGAATGAGGTTTTTACAAGGATAACCAAATATCTGGTTTAACAAAATTTTCATGTATGTCCAAGAAAACAGTTTTCTTGGTCCAAAAATTCTTTTTCGGGGTGATGTTACTAAAATTTGATAATATAAAGGCTAAAGTGAATATTTCGATTTTTAGCGATTGTAATCTCTTGTCTTCAATTAGCATATGGTTCGTCTTGAGAAAATTCGAAAGGATCAGTTAGTATACTTGTCAGTACCAATTTGGGGTTGAATTTTACTCGTTTTCGCGCTTGACATCAAAATTTCTATAGTTAATTTTTGTTCCATACACAAAACAATTAGTACCAAGTCAATACGTTCAATTTTGAAAATGGAATTGGCCACTAGACTTATTTAAAGTTTGTGTAAAATGGAATCATCTGACTGGTTATTGTAATTTCATATTGGATTTAGATAACATGTTCCTCATATCGATTTCATAGACCTGGGGCATTAATTTAAGTATGCATTGGTGTTCTGAAATCAATACTATTTTTCAACAATGTTCCTCGAGTCCCATTGTTCAGTATTAGGAATATATTTCTCTAAATTAGTGATCCTTTATTTAAACCAGATACATGTCTTTAATTAATTCGAAGAATCGTGCTCCTGAAATAAAATATTAATTTCTTTGAACTCAAAAGGTCCAGCTTGTTGCATTTGTTTGGTTCCAGGAATTAGATTCTCTAAATCAATGAGTGCGCCTTTGAATCAATTAATTTGTCGGAAAAATTTTTTTATTTAAAATTTTGTAAAAGGATATTTCAAATTTTAGCAGTTTTAGAAATTCATAATTTTTTAATTTTTGGAAAGTGTAATAATCTAAATAGATTGCTTCAGAGTCACCCATTCAATCTTCCTTTAGTTATTCTCATATTAAAGAGACAACTGTCTAGTCCAAAAGATCTCTAATTTAGGTGAAATATTTGTATGTAGAGGTATAGAGAGAGAGAGAGAGAGAGAGAGAGAGAGAGTTGATACATTTTTACCCATGAAGCATTTCCTTGGGCAAACGTTGGTGTTGTTGCTTCTTCTACAAAGGAAAGATGTAGGGGAAGCACGGGCAAGTTGAATACCCCGGACAAAACGAATTTGAGCTATTTTTTTGAAGTGGTAATAGATGGCCCTATGTTACTCTTTTTTATCGACAGTTAATTGGAGCGTGAATGATAGAACACTGCTGGTCAGTTATGACAATCGGAATTACGTCGTTGTGAAACAAATTTAGAAATTTCGATCTTTCGTTACGATTTTCAGCAAGGTTTGTATTTATTTTTTTTCTTTATTATGTTTTACCAAATCCTCAGAATGTTACTTGGTAAACTTACTATTAAATTCAGCATTTCAATTGTAAAAAGGTTAGTGATTATCGTGTGTTAACACCTCTTGACGTCGACTTTTATTCTAAAATGTCGATCCGGGCAATATGAATAGGGCAAGAGAAAGGTAGGATTAAGGGCTAGTGCGAATATGGATAGTTCAAGAAAAACTGGTGCAAGCAAAGCTGGTCGAAGCAGGGCAAAAAAACCGAAGAAAAATGTCGAAACTAATGAGAATAGTAAATTCGTATGCTTAGTTTTCGGTGACTACTTCACTGAACCAGTGCAACAAGATTGGATTCAATGCAACCAATGTCAGCAATGGGCACATGCAATGTGCACTTGCTATTCCGGTTTCGGAAGCTTTTACTGTATTGATTCCGATGACTAAAACCTTAATTGATGTGATTCCTGATTCGCTATACCGTCCTGTGGTATTCGTCTTGCCCGCCTATGATATTCGTCTTGCCCGGGGGGGTCGGGCAAAACGAATACAAAATATTATTTAAAACAAGTTAATACAATGGATTTTAATAAATAAATTTGGTTTTTCTATCATTTGTTTTATAAAACTTAATTGTAAACTGAAAATATTTGCAATAAAAACTGTTCCTAATTGCAATATTTTACTTGTTATTTAATAACTTTCTTTAACATATCCGTTTTGCCCGGGCTTCCCCTATTAATAGATTTTAAGGATGTTGATGAAATTTTATCGTGAAATTTTCTGGGATCGTCTTTTGTCTAGGTTTCGTATGCCTATCCTTAAATTCTTCCCTCGTAACTTGTCGAAACAGCTACGCTTGGCACCTAACTCACACTCAGCTTTCAGCGGACGTGTATGTCGAGTTTTGTAATTTACTACTGTCTTCAGAGTTCCTAATTTAGCTAAGGCTCCGGTTGAATTTTGTGATGGAGTTAACAGAGATTGTGGTGATCCACCGATCTTTTGTTTTGTTGTAGGCTTGGGGGTTAAAGGAATTTTTAAAATGTTTGAGGGGGTTTCTACCTGATAACCGAGGAATTCCTCGGTTTCATCCTCTAGAATTTCGAGTTCATTTAGTTCGTTTTCAGTCTGATTTATAGTTGAGTTCATTCTTTGATCGACTATCGTGTCGCTATCTAGTTCAAGTTCTTCTACCGCTTTCATATTGCATTGTTGTTTTAACTCCGTTCCTTTATAATCGATTATCTGATCCTGCGGAATTTTTGACTCTTTATCAATGAATGGGATAGTTTTTAATGGGTTCGAATGAATAACTATATGATTATGCCGAAATGATATTTTGACATATTCTTGTCTGAGGTATTCTCTTCCTAGAATTCCACCTGTGTGTGGAGGAAAATCTAGAGAGACTACTTGAAAGACTACCAAGGATTTTTCTATAGATAGCTTTACTGTGCCTATAGTGGGAATTCTTTCTTGAGTTAATTCTGTTATATCTATAGATTGATCTTCGTTTACTAATAATTCTTCGTCTAGCAAATTTAATTTTATAATATTAATATCGGCTCCTGTATCGATTAAAAAGGAAACTTTCGTTTTATTGAAACTAAGGAGTGAAAGTTCTATTGCTGGGGATTCTAAATTGAATTTTGGATCTAATTTTCTCAGTCTGTTCTCATGATTTGTACGTTTGTATGACGCTTCTAGTTCTTCGTGCTCGTCGCTGCGTCTGTACGGCGAGCGGGACATTAGTTTAAATGGTCTGTATCTTTTGAAAAACGGGGTGAATCCTGTGAATAATATGGCTCAGGATATCCTGTAGTTTGCAAAGGGGCAATTGGAAAATAAGGGTTGATTGCATACGGATACTCGTGTGGAGAATTATGATTATACGGATAATTATTAAATTCTTGCGTGTCTGAATTTGTGTTTGGTTTTGAATAAGAAGCATCATAGGGGTGTGCAATCGTTGAAAAACTAGTATGATGACTACGATTATAATCATATGAATCCAAATAACTGGGGTGAGAATATCTTGTTTCATGATAAGGGTTTGTAGGATATTGAGAATTTAACTGTTGCCTGGCTTCATACTCGAGGGCGACTTTTAAAGCTGCATTTAAACTCAAAGGGTTACGTGCTTCTACTGAGCTTGATATACTATTCGGTAAACCACGGTTGAAAGCTTCGAGGGCACAATCTCTTAACGGGGCTAGGAGTTGTTCAACATTTGGGTATTTGTCTCCAAGAGCTGCTCGAGCTCCTGATTTTAGAAAAATGAGTCTATCAAAAAATTCACTAACATTTTCCTCTCGTTTCATTCTAATTGTCGAAATCTCATGTAAATAACATTAGTACGTTTACGGGGTGCAAATCGCTGTTTTAGGTGTTTAATTAAAGCATTAAGAGTCGTAAAATTTCTTCCGTGAATGCTAGTCCTGGCCGAACCCTTTAAACGAGCTAAAACCGCTTTCAGATACTGTGCTTCACAATTAGATGGCACTGATGATGCTCCGTTTATAATATCTTGAATAAAATCTCTAACGGACATGTTTTTTCCGTCATAAGCAGGGATCTTCATAACCCCTTGGTGTATAGCGAAGCACTCTGCCATGGATGTCATCATGGCCTCACTGAGTGTGCGATTAATATCTTTAGTAAATTGTGTTTGATTAGGATCGTCAGGCATTTTGTAAAAGTTGTGATAAACTCAATATACAATTTATTTAAAAACGGGTGATGTCAATGAGATGATATCGCTCAATAACTGTGCATATATTCAATTCATGAAACAATCCTAGGAATTTATTCTGTTGTAGGGTGTGATGTTATAATTGCGTTCACTCAGATATTCGTTACAATACCAGTGGATTGCCTGACTATGTTCGCGCGTTCAGTAGAAAAAGCGATAAAGGTTAGACAGTTGCGCTAAGACAAGGAACGAATAGAAGAACTTGAATTAATTTGTTTTCGCGATTGCTCGAGAAATCTTTTTTAATCGTAAACGTAGAATATCAATTCTTTTCAATGCATGATTGGCCTTGATAAATTACTTTAATCAAATACTGCAAATTCTATTACCCACGAGTGCTTGAAAGTGCTGCTGCAGTGTAAGTAAACGGTCTGATCGTAACGCGTATCCATCACTGGTGAGCGACCGCTCTCGTGGCAGCGACAAGTTGAGTTGTTATAGACTGGATAAATAAATTATGTGAATTATAATTTCAGAATTGCATTTGATTGGTTACAAGCTGATTTCAAAATAAAATTTGGAAATATGTTTTAGCTAGAACTTCTGTTTGAAGGAATGAAGTTATAATTTTGACTTTTAGTTGTTAAAATTGACTGAATATGCAATGAATGAATCTATAGTAGAACTTCCATTCACGGGTGATCAATCCGTGAAAGAGAGATTCTGGCAAGGGATTCAAGCTTGTTTTGCAATAAAAGACAATTAAAGATGTAGAGGATTGTAATTTGCTTTTTTGAGAACTGTAATTTTTACACCACAGTTTCAAGTTGTCTTTCAAATTGTATTAATTTGCACTTTTAGAGTAATGAGTGTTAAAAGGGTTCAAAATCTAGAAGATTTAAATTTTTCGAAACAATTAATTTATACCCTTTTGTTACTGTTTTCACTTAGATCGAAATATGGTTGCGAATAATTTCGAAGAAACTTGGTATTTTTTAAAAACCGAAATGTAAATTTTGAGATTTAAAGAAGCATTGAGTTTAAATTTTGATTAAAACACTGAATTTAAACGGAAGTGACAAATCCCACCGCTGCCACAAAAAATCAGCTGTCACGTCCCGAACAATAGGCGAGGGTAGTTTGGCTAAGTGCGAGATTGTGAGACACCAGTGTGCTGATTTTAAATCAGGTTGGTAAGGCCTGACCAATTATTTGTTTTATGGGATCGTTAGCCACTTGTTAGCCCTACCCGGACTGTGTTAGGTTACAGTGTTTAAACAACATATGAAATTTAGTGTGAACAATGTTTATTATAAATAGAACACAGGATTAATTAGAATAATTATACAAAACTTACGATTACCTTCCTACGCAAGAAAGGGCGAAAGAGATGTTGTGCTGGTCGATTGGATCTCCGTGTTTATCGTAGAGCAGCGACGGAACTCTACCGGATGTTTGTTATATTGAAAACGTGCACGAGCACTTTTCAGTATTGGTAGTGCGATACAGGGTCCTAAAGCAGATACCCAATCCACACTTGAGTTCTTTTCGCGAACGTTTAACACTGCGGACTTTATTCGTAAAAGACTCACTTTACGACGACCGAAGGTTTCAGCCGAAGGGACTGTAGTACAAGACTTGAACACACGTTAACTACTCAAAACGACGCGACTTAATCAGAGTGTTTCTTTGGTCACAATGAGATAGAAGACGCGACTTTGTCGAAGCGTTGCGAAGAGCGAAGTGAACAGTATGACTGCTTGATACGTAAATTCTATTGATAGGGATTGCGCTGGGGTTTATATACGCCTTGGACTTCGTAAAAGTCACGTACTGCGACAAAACTGCACAATGCCACGTACTTCTTGAAATTGCAATAGATAATATTGATGAGTTTCGGATTACTTGAGTAAAGATTATTTATGTCCTGTCTACTGATACTTCCGGTGGTCAGTTGTGTCTTCTCTAGATCGGCTACATGTCATTGGATATGCGCGAACATTGATACTACATGCGGTGACTAATACTATTGAGCGTCGAATGTTTTACGCTAGCGTCAGCAACCGTGGACAATGGTCGCGCATCTCATCTCTTGACCTTTCAGGAGTATAGATTCTATATACTAATTTAACTATAGGTGATATCTTTAGTCAGGCACTTTGGTCTCAATCTTGTCTGACTATACGCATGTTTCTCCACTAAGTGGGTTATACTTTAGCAGTAACAGTAATATGACATTATGTCGATAAATTATTACCTTAATTTAAACATGCGCGTGTATTCATGTTCCATATAATCAGTTTTGACTTTGCTATTGGATTATCAGGAATATGCATAAATTTGTATGTTATTAAATATACTTAATTATCTTATAGCGGTAGAGTCAGCAATTACAATCTCTTATTAACCGAACGTACGCTACGTTATCGGTGTTCTATGAGTTCTTATCCCTTCATGGTAATACTTTAAGTATCTTGTGGTGTCTTTCTTACTGACCGTACTACAGTTACCATACCTAGGTTCAAACTTAGAGAAGATCGGTAACCCTATGGCTTGTAGTTGATGGAATTAGCCTGATAGACGTAGCGTAAGGTGGGTTGCGCCTAGCTAGGCGTTACATAGAATTTTTGTAAAATTTCGGGATGTAACATCCATGAATCCCCCGAATTCTATGGATTTCGTGAATTCCCTGAATTTCGTGAATTTCATAAATCCCGCAAATTCCGTGAATTTCATAAATTCCGTGAATTCCATAAATTCCGTGAATTCCATAAATTCCGTGAATTTTGTAAGTTCCGCGAATTCCGTGAATTACATGAAATTCATGAATTCCATGGAGCCTGCATATTCCATGAATTCCATGAAGTTCGTGAATTCCTTCAATTTCATTAAAACCATTAATTTCGTGAATTCCATGAATTTCGTCAATTTCATGAATTCCGTGAATTTCATCAATTCCGTGAATTTCATGAATTCCAAGAATTCCATGAATTTCTCAAAGTCCATGAATTTCTCAAAGTCCATGAATTTCTCAAATTCCATGAATTTCTCAAATTCCATGAATTCCTCGAATCCCACGAATTTCGTGAATTCCATGAATTAAATGAATTTTTTATTTATTTATTCTTATTTTGAAAAAATCATAAGCCCAACAGTCAGTGACTACAAGAAAGGTTATCACATAGTAATATTGCAAATACATGGACCAATAACAGGGCTACCTTGTACAATTGCTGAGATAATTCTTAAATAGTATATTTTCAGACAGTCGAATTATATATTAGGTAATTATAAATAATAACGACGATTTTCTATTGCGTAGTAGCGTTAATGTATTCGCTTACATTTTTTATAAATGTCTAAAGAGAATCATTGAATAAGTCAGTGTATTTATATTTTTCCAGTAGGAGGTTCAATTGAGTAGGTAATGAGAAGGCAGGAGAATCCATTTCCCAGTTAGAGTTTGGCATCGGAAGATACAACAAGGGTTGTCCTCCTTGGGCAGTCGCTTTACTTTCGCGACCAGGTGCATTCAACGGCAGCAAAGAGAGGATGTATGGACACTCGATTAGATTATGTACTACCTTGAAGAAAAATACTAAAGACGCGAATATTCTTCTTTTCTCAAGTGTTTTACATCAAATTTCCGTACTAGTTGCTCATAGTCTGAACCTGGTGGCGGATAGTGACCACTCCGCTTGTATTCCAAAAATTTAAGAAATCTCTTTTGACATTTTTCTATCGCAGTCACATATTTTTGATATTGCGGAGACCATACAATGGAAGCATATTCAAGTTTCGACCGGTCCAATGCACTGAATAAAATTTTGGGCTGTTGGGTAGACTTGAAGTTCTTGCAAGTACGTAGGATAAAACCAAATTTTACATTTCGCTATATTGAGATCAAATGAGTTATTAATACACCAGAGTTGAAAATGTTCAAGATTTTTGTGCAAAAGTGCACAGTCTTGGGTAGTAGATATGGGTAAGAAAATCTTGGTATCATCTGCATACAGTAGGTAGTAGATCATTGCATCAAACACTGTCCCTACATCGTTAAAATAGATTGCAAATAGTAAGGGCCCTAAATTGGAACCTTGTGGTACGCCAGATGAAGGGAAAAATGGTGCTGAGTTATGTCCTCCGTAATGAACGAAATTCTTTGTATTTAAGATGTAAGACTGTATAAGTGCAATGATATTATCGGGTATATCCAATTTCTGTAATTTAGAAAGATCAGTATATATTACATCCACCTGACCAAATTGATTGAGCTTTGAACAGATAAGCTGAAGAAAAGTGATAAGATTGGTTACGGTTGATTTTTTTGGTAGGAAACCATGATGGGCAGAGGATAAAACTGGTTTAAAGGCCCCCTAAATAATGTCGTACAGACAAATTTCAAAGACCTTAGACGAGTTGTTTAAAATAGAGATAGGCCTGTAGTTTAGAACATCAGCTCTGTCCCCTTTTTTATGAACCGGGCATAGCCTTGTGACCTTCCATTGTGTTGGAAATTTCCGTGTGGAGATTGCTAGATTAAATATAATGGTGTAGGGAACTACTAGGACAGACACACAGTCTTTCAAGATATAGCAAGGTATGCGGTCAGAGCCTGCTGTCTTTTTAGAAGGAAGAGACTTAATTGCTTTTATTATATCAGTGGGGGATATCTGAGTTACATCGCCAAGAAGATGCATATTGGACTTGGGACATGAATTAGGCACGATTGGATACTTAGGGATGTTGTACACACCGCCAAAAAAGTCTGCATAGGCATCAACAATATCAGTCTGTGACTCAAGTTGTTGTCCTTTATAGTGCATAATTCCAGGTATTCGCGTTGTACGTGAAACCCTGTTTACGTGTGACCAGAATAAAGTAGGATTTGGATTACTTATCAAGGCATTTTCAACCCTGGATGTATAGTTCTCATATGCCCTAATGATATTGATTTTTAAATTTGCTCTAAGACTTTGAAATTGAGTAAGAACATTACTTGATTTGTATTTTTAAATACATTTATGAATGATTTCATAAAATATGTCACAAGCCTGGTCAGAGGTGTCACATCATGTCAGCATAGACCAATCAGTGTTCGATAGTGATACGTATAACGCAGGGAAATTACATTTTTTAAAGTTAAAGTTGCACGCATTTTTTTCATAAAAAAATTGCAATCACGACTTCCTAATTTGAATAACTCAAAACAGATCATCAGTGATGGATGATATTTGTCTTCCGCCAAAATGGGATTTAAGCATTTCGCAAGTTTTAAATTTAAGTTAGAGAAGATAAGATCCAGACATCTGGAATTACAATTTTCAATGTTGTTGAATTGTTGTAAACTGAAAAAGTCCATTAAGGGCATTAGCGCACAGGATTTAGGATCGTCTACCGTTGAAGACATGTGAAGTAGAAAATATGCAATGTTAAAGTCACCTAACAAAATAACTTTTTGGTCCCATAAAAAGCGCAGATCAATTATCATATCAGATAATTGTTCTAATTGGGCAGTTGTCACATAGGGTGCTACATACGCTAGTAATATAAATATCACATCATTTTCTATTTTAAGCTTAATACATGTTATATCTATTTCTGGTATATATTCTTTAATGTGATTTATATTAATATTGCACCTATTGTACTTTACTTTAACAGCGATT
This sequence comes from Andricus quercusramuli, assembly GCA_932178445.1. Classification (NCBI taxonomy): domain Eukaryota; kingdom Metazoa; phylum Arthropoda; class Insecta; order Hymenoptera; family Cynipidae; genus Andricus; species Andricus quercusramuli. Next base: position 122,282 of record CAKNXH010060642.1, read on the forward strand.
AACGTGCCTCCACCTATTTTATTAACTCTGTCATCCCGATGTACATCAAAGGAATTCACATCAAATATTTCTTCACTAAAGGTTGACGGCTTTAGCCAAGTTTCTGTACATGCTATTAAATCGTAATCAAATATGTCTTGAGATAGTATTAATTGGTTTATCTTGCTATTAAGGCCCCTAACGTTTTGATAATAGAGTTTAATAGTCTTACCAATATCTACCATACCCCGCCTTCCCTTGATATTGTTGCTTGATCTCGAGCTTTTACAATTTGAAGAGATCCGTTGCGATAGACTAGCCGCAGACCCCTCTCTCCTTGCGTAGTGCGTTGAGCAAGAATTTTTTTTACTTCCTTGTATTCTCGTTGTTCCAGTGGTGTTTTGTCGAGCGAGATAGTCATACCTAGGATAGATCGTTGATGAGGTTGATTCTGCGACACTTTGAGGTACTTCCGATAAGCCTCCATGGCTGTGGATTCCAATGGAAATATGCATTTGATTGGCCTCGGTGTTGTGGCATTCTGGGAATATTTGCCAATTCGTATGAGTACTACTTCAGAAATTTGTGTGGACGGAGATATTTTTGAAAGAAGATCAGTCAGCTTAGGAAAGTAAAACTCCTTACCTACTGATGGAGATGGAAACTCATCTGCATTAAATATAATAAAATTCTTTTTCCGGGGGGCTCTGTCATTTATTTCCCTTATGCAGTCTAGTTTGACTTTATTGGAAAGGCTTTGCGTATTAACACTCAAGTTATCCATTGTAGCTTTGACATTAATCATTTCGTCTTCTAGAGTACATACACGAGTGTCTATACCCGACAACTTTTCATCTAACGAATCAAATCTAGTGTTAAACATGGCAGTAAAAGATTGGACAGTTTCTTGCGCATTGTGTACCTCATTTAGGACTTCGGCTTTCAGCGTCTGTAGCATCTTGGCCATATCATCAATAGTTATGCCCCGTCCAGAAGTAGGGGAAATGGATTTGCTATGCTGGCTATTATTTGAAGAGCAACACTTTCCATAAATACCACCAGAAAGAGGTTTAGTTAATTTAGAACAACCCGGGTGGTAGAAAACACCGCATGAAGTACATTCACAAAAATCATTTTTTATTTCCTGTGAACAAAAGTAACACGTGCGAGTTGCCCCTGAGGGAGTTGTTTGACTCATCGTGAATGTTGTTTTGTAAATTTTTGGGGGTTTATAATTCAAAAGGCACTGTAGGAAATAAACAGTTTCAAACGTCATTACACACTTCGATAATGTAGAGCGCGCGGTCAGACTTTGTATACACAACAAGCTGTCAGCTGGTGAGGCCCAGAGCTCAATTTTAACCACGTAGAAATCAATAATTTCCAAAGTTCATCACGTGATCCATTGTCAAAGCCAAGAGACAATTCAAATGCCGCATTTTTAGAGATTTTAGACTTTAGAGAAACAGCAAACTAAATCTTTGAAGTTGAACAATTGGTTTCTCAATTTCACATTTGCAGGTTTTCTTAGCTTTCAAGATTCCACATTATAGGGCACAGAACACGAAACACTGACTCACCAGTAACATAATCCATCGCCATGACACTCAAATAGTCGAGTCACTCACAAATTTCGCTGCTTTTACAATAATAGGCACCATCAATGAGCCCCAGTCAATCACAGCACTAGCATTATCCCAGATCTTTCACAAGGCAACAATTCACATATCAGAAAAACTACAGAACTGCACCAATTGTGCAAAAACCGACGAGCAGAGCACAGAGCGACCGTCTGAATCCGCCATTTTTACATTATTGTAAACCAACATTATTGGATGGGTGCGATTCTAGTCCAAAAAGACCCCAAGACGGGTAACGAAAATTTAATTGAAGTTCTGAGCAGAGCAGTAAGAGGTGCTGAAATACACTATACAACGACGGAGAAAGAATGCTTAGCTGTTGTGTGGTCTGTTGAAAAGCTCATATGTTATCTGGAGGGAATGCCATTCACGGTCATCACTGACTATCAGGAACTCAAATGGCTTCATGCTTTAAAAAATCCGGTAGGACGTATGACACGATGGGCTATTTACCTATATCAGCATGACATGACGGTAGAACATAGGTAAGGAACGACAAACGAAGCTCCTGATGCGCTTTCGCGCATGTTCGATGTAGATGTAGACCCTCTAGGTTTGGAAAAGGGCTGTCGAAGAAGCTGTTCAAGCTCAGATCCAATTGAGCTCCATCTGTGATCGGGACTGGTACCAAACAAAATTTGATTTTGTGAAAAACCAACCAGATAGATTTTCCGAATGGAAAATAGTGAATGATGAATTGTTTTATTACCGTCCCGATTATGAAAAAGCTTTAATCGACGATGAAAATCCTTGGAAAAAAGTTGTCGAACCAGATCGAGTCATCGAGATTTTGCGTCAAAATCACGATGCCACACAAGCAGGATATCTTGGTCGCGACAAAACCTTAAACAGAATTCGACAGAACTATTACTGGCCAGGAATGACTCTGGACGTAAAGTCCTTTGTTGAAGATTGTGAAATATGTGTCAAGGTCAAGTATAATTAGAATCCTTTGAAAGGACAAATGACTACTAGACCTTTTCAGTCACCATGGGCTCAATTTTCTGTCGACACCGTCGTGTGTCAAACGCGTACGAAAAGGGTAATTATAACTTAATAGTTATCCAAGACTTATATACTAGGTACATAGAGTTATTCCCAATTCGTCAGAGAATAGGCAGATCCGTCGTCAGAACTCCTCAGACGATCTTCGATCGATGGGGAACGCCAAAATCGATTATAACAGATAATGGTAAGTAGTACGTAAACAAGCAGATAAAGGCTTTGTTAATTGCGAGGGGAATCAAACCTATAACGACACCTTTAAGTCATCCACAAAGTAACCCGGTCGAACGTGTTAACCGAACGATCAAACCCATGATTTCGGCATTTATAAATGATAACCATAAAGAATGGGATGAAAATCTATCAAAAATTCAGTTAGCATACAACACTGTGCCGCATTCGGGTGGTAGAGTGTCACCCTCTTTTTGAATCACGGACGAGAAGCAATCGTGAATCACACTACACAAACTACGCAAAATCTTCAAAATGTAGACGAAGTCGAATCAATTAACTATTGGATAGCACGTATGAGTAAGATTGACGAATTCCGTCGTAAGATGGAATCTCATATGAAGGAGAGTTCCGATAAACGGTTGGCTAAGGCCAATTCAAAAAGAATTGAATCTATAGATATAAAATTAGGTACCGAGGTCTATTACCCGAATAAAAAATTAAGTAACAAGGCGGAGGCATAATCATCCAAGTTGGCACACCGATATGTGGGACCCGCTTTTGTCCATAGAATTTGTGGACCGGTTACCGTCGAGTTGACAGACAAAGTTGGCAAAATAATAGGAAAATATAGTATAGCCAATTTAAAAATTCCTCGTCGAAGCTTGCGTGTTATGTAATGTAAATTTGCAGTGTCAATATGACAGACGCTCAAGCTCCAGCATTCAGCAAATCTTCGGTGAACTTCATCACTCAGCGGTTCAGCAAACTTTAGTAATATCAGGCTGAGATCGAGGTCAGTGTCTCTGAGCTCAAGCTCAAGATTGGGCATCAGAAAACCATCGACAAAAGCGGCTGTCCAGGAACAACTATCCCCTGAAAAGGTCGTCAGAATCAGGCACCGTCCTTAAAACTGCCGATAATTCGACTGCGCTCGTAGTAACATGAACAATTGCTGGCCAACAACTGCTGAAGGACCTAATGAAGAGAAGAGCTAAATTAGTCGGAAAGTTGGAGGCACAAGGGTCAAAAGAGCAATACAAACGTTTTCCACTTACGTGGGAAAACAGCACATCACTGATGGCATTCATAGCAAGTCAAGGGAACATCGTTTTAGGGTTGCAAGCTGCGATACAGATAGGTTTGCCTGAGTATGCAGAACCGAAGGTTTCAACACAGACAACTGCGTATAATCACATGAGATAAAGCTTAAATAAGAGTTCGGTTGTTGTCCAGGGTGTTCAAAGAACCTGGAGTTGTATTACCCTGAATACTCTGACTGCAATATTCGTCATCAGGATATTTAAGAATGGCTTCAATCAAGCTATGGCATGTAGCCAGCAGGGATGGTGCCCTCTAGCCATCAGCACCTGATTGGTACAGATGATCAGGAGTTAAAAAGAAGTGAAGGCGAAATCTGACGATCCCAAAGATTATCCGAAACAACTGACACGGCTTTTCATCCGAGAGAATGCACTCTAGATAGTCACAAGACCTATAGAACCAGAAGCAGAATGTGTAATCCAGCATTTATCGACGGATACCTCGACAACACATTGAGGGCATGACCTGAATTCTACAACGGCCAGGAGATCAAGGTGATAATTTCGTGTAAATACAAGAAGACTATTTTGTTCTCCTTATTATTCGACAAATTTTAATAGTGTCATTACTTTCTTTCGTTCGAATTAGGTAAATGAGTATTTTCCAGAGAGCAAACAACTTCAATATCAATGTACAAACTGGCATTAGCAGACAGAATTATTTCAACGAAAATCTTACACGTCGATATGTAGTCGATAGAGCATTTTTATAAAATATTAATACAACATGAGAATTCCTGAAAATAGGTGGGTAAATCTTACCGACTCTAGATTTATGTTACAAATCAAATTTTCAGATATGGCATAGAATCGACAAATTATCATAACATCACATTATGTCGATCATAATTCTCCTATTTTCAGTGTCACAGTCGCCAAACTCTCACCTTCACGTAACGGTTTGAAGGGGGAGAATGTAACAGGAAAATAAAATTAACCAAGTTACCGTAGCGTCAAGGCGGGATTTTGTATTCGGAAACCTAATATTTAAAATTAATTTTATGAATTATCACGAATTTGACAATTCCGAACGAGCAGCGATCGACAGCATGCGCGTGCGTGATTCTCGTTTACGGAAAAGAAAACTAAGCGAGAAGGGAACGAGGACACTTTTGCGACAGCCGTTCGAATGCGATCTTGAAAATTTGTATTACATCCAAAAGTCGGTTTCCGACACGACTAACATAATAATTGTACAACGACGAGACTAAGGAATATATAATTTGTTGCGAGATTAAAATTGAGGAGAATATCCATATCAAAGAGAGACAAATCAACGATATAATGTAAGTTTAAATCTAATTACACTTTCTTCTCGGAATTCTCTTTCGCTTAAATTTTATTTGGAGTCACCCAATAAACCCTCTTGCGATGTTATCTTATAAAAAATTTACAATATATTTTGCTAATTTTAAATAAAATTAGCTGGCGCCTGATGTATATTTCAAATAAATTATTTAAACTAATAGAGTCTTGGCAGCCAACTGACTCCAGGCCGCGTCAAGTGAAGGTGGATTCATTGTATATAAAGAACATTTTAAATATTTCGAGCCTAATCTATCATAAAATGAATCTGCTGTCTCACCGCTATCATTTCGGATTTCCAAGTTAATCTTGAATAGGTCTCAGTTCGGATTTCCAGACTGGACTTATCAAATCTTGAACTAAGTTCCTACGTCAATCCGGTTCAATCTGAACATAAAGAACTATTGTATAGTCAGATTTCCGATTTCATTTTCAACTAGTTTGAGTTCGGATTTCCAAACTGAACTTTTTAAATTTTAAACTAAGTTCCTACGCCAATCCGGTTCAATGTGGACATTATCAACTGTAATCTAATCGGATTTCCGAATTCATCTTAAAGTAGTTTCAGTTAGGATTTTGCATAACTGTTATCATTTCGGACTTCCGAGTTCATTTTGAAATTGACTCCATTCGAAACTTCAAACTGAAAGGTATCACTAGGGGAGACCGGCAAATGTTAAATTTATTTTCGTTCATAATTTTTGTGATGAAAGCTCATTACCTTAGTATTGGTTTGCGAAACACATAATAGAGTTTTAAAAGATCTGATTTTCTGGAAAAAAAGGCATTATACAAATTATTATTAGCATAATTTAAAAAGATTTTGGAGGGAAATTAAATTTACAAACATATAATAAATGAAAAATAAAATACGAAAAGTATCTGTAGGTTTCTGATGATTTCTAATCGAGATGCCACTGAGGAAAGTTTTAGCACATAGAAAAATCTGAACGCATCTATATGGACGGTTGCTGGATTGGTCCTGATTGGAATTCCAATCAGAAGTTCAGTAAGCATCTGTATGGATCTATATGGACACTCAGAAAGTTGCATTCTGGTATGTTGCGTAGCGTGTAAGAAAAGGAAATATATTGGCCAGTTACTTCCAGAAGGCCACAAGCCAGAGTATTATATGTTTCCTTCATGTGATTCTTTATGTTTGAATAAGACCAGAAAATTATTGTCTTGTCGAATGAAAGAGGAATTTATTCGTACTCACTAAATAAAATATGAAAACACGAAAATTCAAATCAGTTTTTTTTGCAGTCATATACCTAAGAATTTTATCTTTTACTTAGTTGACTTGTTTTATATTAGTATGATTTTCGATGCCCATGACGTCCATCGCCTACTCAGTATTTAGAACTGAAACGAATCCACCACCAAAGTCTATCGGAACCTGTTCGGAATGCCAAATCGACTAAACGAACCAAATTGAAACCATTCCATTGTCCATTTGGAATTCAGTATTGAGCCGAATAGATCACAACAGTCTAACAATTAGTTCGGTATTCCGAATTGAAACCATTGCAGTGTCTACATGGAATTCTGAACTGAGCCTAATGGATCACAAGCACTTATCAGCGAGTTCGGTATTCCAAATTGAAACCATTCCAGTGTCTACTTAGAATTCCGAACTGAGCTGAATAGATCACGACAGCGTGACAACGAGCTCGGCATTTGAAATTGACATAAATCGATGTAATAACTAACTAAAAATTATTCTTAGTCGGTCAGATTAACCAAAAAATTGTTAATAATGCTATAAAGAAACTAATGAAAACGAAACTCATTTTTTCGTTATTTGCAATGATTAGCTACTTAAAATCCATAGACAGATACTAATGTGCAATTACAATTATTAGTCAAAAATAGTCGACTTTTAACAACTATTTAAACATTTTTTGTAAACAAATACTCATTTCGACCATTTTTTCATGATTTTATTGCGTAATCAACTAAGCCTTTTCATAAAATAATGACAAAATGTGCAATTTGTCTATAGAAAATATTTACTAAATTATTCTCAGTCGGTTAGATTAACAAACAAAAAAAGTGCTTTCTGAGCGAGTTTCCCTTGCCTCTCACATATTGGGGTGCTTTCTGAGTGAGTTCCCCTTGCCTCTCACATATTGGGGTGCTTTTTGAGCGAGCTCCCCTCGTCTCTCACATATTGGAGTGCTTTTTGAGCGAGTTCTCCTCGTCTCTCAGATATTGGAGTGCTTTTTGAGCGAGTTTCCCTTCCATCTCACATATTGGGGTGCTGTCTGGATGAGTTCCCTTGG
>CAKNXH010060642.1:140638-155297 GCA_932178445.1 Andricus quercusramuli
TATATTAATAAGACCCTAATGCCAATACAAAGATTCTTCTTCACAATATTATCAATATATTCTTAAATATTCGTAACGACTAGGGTTGTAAACAAATATATTCTTTGAAGTAAGTATTGGTTGCGTTCTTTATTTTTACTTTTTGACACTTGGAGAACGATTTATGCACCTTGCAGAGAAATTTTCAAGATGGTTTCATTTTAAGAAAGCGATAATTTACAATACAAAAATAAATGTTTCTGGTAGCTACATCTCCTCGCCTCTTATATTGTTGGTGTTTTTCTGTCAAACGGATTTCTGTGAATTTTTATGTTTTTAGGCATTCTTTACATTTTAATTAATATGCATTCCAGAGATATTGGATTCACAGGGATATGCCAAAGATATCATTTTCTTGTGAGGGAGATAAAAAATATATAGGCGTGGGACTGATAATTGTAAAACTTTCACTGTAGAACCTAGAAGAAGCAATATCGCGTTTTAAATACAGAACTAATACAGATGCCTAAAATAAATTATTTAAAAAAAAAATTATTAAATTAATTCAAATTAAATAACTATTGTTATATAATTAATATTTAATGTATTATATTATTATAATATATTAAATAGTTAAGTAAAATGAATAATAATTAAAATTATTGATTAATTAAAAACTCAAAGTTTAAGTCTTTAAAGATTCTTTCAGATTCACTTTAAGATTCTGTAATACATTTTAATTTTCAGAAGTGAGTGTATCGAAATATGACGCTTTTCGTACCGGAGTTTCGGTACAAATAGCCCTTTTTCAAACTATTTTTCTTTCCAGAGCTTTATTTTACTTGGGGGTTATCTTGCAAATCTTGGCATATGAAACTATTGTTAAATTTTGAACCCTTAGAACTTTAGAAACATTAATTTTGAATTGAGTTTTTTAAATTAAGATACGAAATTATTCATTTGTCAACAATTGCTTTGAAAATCGATTTAAAACGTTTTTGTCTTAAAAATCTTCAACAATTAAATCTTGCAATTTGAAAATGAGATGTAGGAGCTTGTGATTTGGCATGGACTAATTTTTGGTCACAGGCTACCATCTGGCACACGTTAGGCTGAATTTGAGCCAAAGGCAGTTTTCACAAGCTTATTCGGCTATACCCTTTATGCAATGAAGTTTAAGACAGTGTAAGGTGGTCCACGCTTTAGTAAGGGGTTTGAATATCACTGTGTCAAACTTAATTGAATAAATTTTAAACTAAGCCCGATCCCATAATTCCCTCTTCCGTATGGATTTAAGAGAGCCAGATCTATATTCGATTGTGCCTCTTCGCTCACCAAGATTATGCGGCGTTTGAGAGACGGCGAGCCTACTCTGGCCCTCGCAATCCATATCATAGGGTCCATTAAATTCAGTTCTTCCCGGAGTCCTCATCGAAAGTCTTAAAGAATTAGCTGTTGCAGCTGAAAATTCGTTTTCTTGTTGTTGTAAATTCATCTGTATTCTATTAGACAGTTTATTTTCTTTCTAAAAAATTCAACTACTTGGTTGGAATCTAAAGAAACATTAATAAAAAAATCATCTTATTGGCTGAAAATTGAATTATTTTGTCGAAAAAATTTTATTTTTGTATGAAAATTAATTTTTTGAATTGAAAATTCAACTATTCCATTTTAGGTTGAAAATTGATAGTTTTTAGTCGAAAATTCAACTATTAAATTTTTCATTAAAAGATTCACCTTCTTTTATTTAAAATTGAACCTTTTGGTTGAACGTAGAACTACTTTGTTGAAAACTCATTTTATTTCTTGAAAATTGAACTATTCTGTCAAAAATGATTTTTTTTGCATACATTTTTTTTGCCTGGAAATTTAACTATTCCAGTTTTGGTTGAAAATTCATATTTTTTCAGTAAAGGATCCCGCACAAAATACCAAGAAAAAAACGTTCAGTCGTTTGAGCTAAAACTAGCTGGAATGTATTCTTTAAGGTGTCCCGAATAAAAGTTCTGATAAGCACTAGGTCCCAAAAGTCCTTAGGTTTCGAGTTACAGGTACTTGAAGGTTATAAAAGGACGATCTTTATATTATATGATTTTCAACTTTCTGAGCGCTATACTGACTTAATATCGTGATTTCAGACTAAGTGATCAGAACAAGAATTCTAGGAATGTAAGTAAGGTACCTTGTGATGTTCTTGTCTGTCTCCTTGACCCGCATTCTGAAGGTCTTTTGAAGGTCAACTTTTTTTCAAGAAATCCTTTTTCTCACTTTTCATTCTTAAAAAACGCGTCTAAAGGTTAAACCCCGGCAAGTCCATGTCGTTGACTCTGGGTAACGCTTAGAACGGGTTACACTGAACATAATAAAATAAATCATACTACAGTAACAATGTAATCTTGAAACTATTTATCAAGTTTACAGTCAATAGAATTCCACGTTTATCGAGGGGCCGTCCACTCTAGAATCGATTCTACGTGAGCATAATGATTCCGCCTGAGTCCAGCTGATTCTTCGTTGATTCTTCATCGATTCCTTCGTTTCTCGACGAAAATCTTTTGACGAGTGACTGATTCTGAATCGATTCTAAGTGAAGAAAATCACTGATTCCTCCAGTGAACGGCCCGTCGACGTTTATTTAATTTTCTTCAACTTTTATCTTATTTTCTTCGAAACATGACTTGGAAGTTATTTTCCTCACAAACCCTTTTTAAACTTTTAGGATACTTGGAAAGATGAATCCATCTGCCCCTGAAAATGAACATCTAAAAGTGCAATTTTATTTTTTAAGAATGAAAAGTGAGAAAATGAATTTCTTGAAAAACAGTTGACCTTCAAAAGACCTTTCAGAATGCGGGTCAAGGTCACAGATAAGGTCATCAAAAGGTAGCTTACTTACATTCTATTGAAAGAAGTTGTTTTTTAAAAATGAAAAGTAAAAAATGGGTTACATTGAAAAAGAAATGAGTTGACCTTCAAATGTCCTTCACAATACGGGTCAAGGAGACAGACAAGGCCATCACAAGGTACCTTACTTACACTCCTAGAACTCTTGTTCTGATCACTTAGTCTGAAATCACGATATTAAGTCAGTATAGCGCTCAGAAAGTTGAAAAGCAGAGTGGGACGATGGTCGTGGGGGTTAAGGCGTAGGCTTTGGACCCACTCCGTTGGCTTGCGGGTTCGATTCCCGCCTCGCACTCTGGAAGAGCCTCGGTGGCCCATGCGTTGAACACTTGCCTAGCAAAGGAGCTGTTCATCTCCGGAGAGTGGTGGGACCGGTACCTCTAGAGAAAAAGGTTCATTAAGTACTTGAGGCTGTTGCTCTTGGTGGTTTGGAACCCACCTTAAACTGTAGGTCCCCCTCCCACCACCAAGAATGTGCGTGGGGTGTATGTAAAGGAATAGGGAAGAGATACAAGAAAAATGTAAACCCTTAGGGGACACATTAGAAACTTCCAAGTTGAAAATCATATAATGTAAAGATCGTCATTTTATAACCTTCAAGTGCCTGTAACTCAAAACCTAAGGACTTTTGGGACCTAACGCACATTAGAACTTTTATTCGGGACACCTTAAAGAATACATTCCAGCTGGTTTTAGCTCAAAGGACTGAACGTTTTTTTCTTGGTATTTTGTGCGGGGTCCTTTATCTTTTTTGGTAGAAATTACAAATCTTCCTAATTGAAAATTGAACTACTTGATTGAAAATTAAACTTTTTTTCCTTTCTTTTCTACAAAAATTGGTTTGTTCAACTCAAAATTGAACTATGCCATTTTTGGATTGAAATTTATCGTCTTTAGTTGAAAATTCAACTATTCGGTTGAAAATCTATGTTATTATTCGTTTGAAAATTGGTTTATTCTGTTGAAAATTTGTCATTTTCTGGTAGAAAATTAATTTACTTTGTTGGAATGTCATTTTGGTAAAAAATTTTAATATTTTGTTGAATTTTTTTTCAATTCAACTGTTTGGTTGAAAATTTAACTATTTTATGGAAAAATCCAAAGAAAATTCGTTTTTTGTTGTACTTGAAATACGAACTATTCAATTTTTCGTTGAGAATTCGTCTTTTTGTCGAACATTCCGATTTTCGTGTTGAAAATTCAACTATTTTGGGTGAAAGTTTTGGTTGCAAATTCAACTGTTTTGTTGAACATTCGCCTATTTCGACAGAAAATTCGTCTTTTTCGATTCAAAATTCACCGTTTTGTTAAGAATTAAACTGACTTCAAAAAAATTCAATTATTTCGTTGGCAATGCAACTGTTTTTATTTGAAGTTTGATCTTTTCTGTTTAAAATTCGATTATTTAGTTGAAAATTCATCTTTGTAGGTTGCAATAAACTCAACAGCTTGGTTACAAAATCAACTTATTTGTTGACAGTTTCATTATTTCATTGCAAATAAACCTAAATTACCTAAATTATAAACAGCAAAAAATATTGAATTTCAAAAGTTTCATTATATTGTTTTTTGAAGCTGAAAAAGAGATAAACTTTAAATATTTTCTATCGTAGCGTCGTGATGTTTCGTCGTGATAAAATCAACAATGCCCAAAAAAAACCTTTTGTTCCATAAAATCAGATTTTCGGGGCGTAAGAGAAATTTCGCATGACACTTTTTCAGTTCCACTAGACCTACGATTTCTACTATCTTCCGTGGAAAGTATTATTTCTTAACTGTAAAAAAGTACCTGGAAAAATGTATATTTCTGTCCTGGTAAACCTGGAAAAGTCCTGGAATTTTTGTTTTAAGAAACGCTAGACCCTGATTTAATAAATGAACTATTTTGTTGCAAATACGTATATTCGGCTGACTCAAACTACTTTTTTCTTTGAGATTAACATCTTTTTTGTTTAAAATATGAACTATTACATGTTTCCCTCAGAAGTCATCAGCTCTTTGGGTTTTTTATTAATGTTTCTTTGGATTCCAACCAAGTAGTTGAATTTTTAAGAAAGAAAATAAACTGTCTAATAGAAAAGAGATGAATTTACAACAACAAGAAAACGAATTTTCAATGAAATAGTTAAATTTTTAACCTTTAACGAAATAGTTAAACTTTTAACCTACAAAGATGAATTCTTAACGAAAACGTCGAATTTTCAACACAGAAAATTAATTTTCTACCGAAACAGACAAATTTTTAACAAAAGACACCTATTTACAGAGAAATAATTTAATTTGTAACTAAAGATAGTTGCATTTTCAACGAAAAAAGATTAAATTTCAAGCAAGAATATTAATTTACTACCAGGATAAGACAAATCTGCATGAAAGTTTAAACGAGAAAGGTAGAATAACTTTTAATTTTAATTTAATATGAAAAAGACCTCATTTTTGATCTATGTTATTATTATCTTGCATATGAAAAGAGCTGAATATTCAAGAAAAAAATTTAAAGTACATTTTCAGTGTACAAAATTAATTTTGTACAAAAAAAACGAGTTTAAAAAGAAATGTTTTTTTAACAAAATAATTCAAGATATCTTTTCATGACAGTACAAAGTACCTATCACGCCTGGATATCAATCCGAGCTACACTCCATCACAATTTTATGATTATAGCTCTTTTCCTTTTCCAGATGTGGTTAACAGAAAAAAGTTACACACACAAACACACGCGGACATCTTTCCAAAGGGACGAATTATATCTAAATATGTCAAAAAAGTATATTCGAAAATTTAGGTCATTCCAAACCCCCTCTATGAGGAAGCGATAATGAACTGATTAATCGTAACTTGAGAAATCAATTAATTAAGTACTCCGATGTGCAATTATCTGAACTCATGGAATCTGCATTTGTCTTTCGCTAAAGACCAAAGTAAATCGACCGCCGACAATGAATACTGTCACAATCTTTAAAATTGTGCAAAACATGGATGGATGAAATTTTTATTAGCTGATAAAATTTGAAAATGATATAATTGAAAAAATGGGAAAAAAGTGCTAGGTAAATCGGCCAATATTCTCAATATTGAAGGTAATCTGAAATAAAATCGAGAATAAAATGCAAAATTACCAAAACTCACAACAGAAATTGAATGGGTTGACCGATATTTTTCTATCTTTTTTTGATCGTCTTGTAATTATGTAATGAACATAAAGCAGCATATAAAAATTCAATTTATTCATATTTTAATAATTATCAATTTCGTTCAAGCGGCTCGAATCGTGTCAGGATGCAACAATCGAAAGGGCGGTTGATTTACGAGCGACCCCCTGGGTTCAGCATGCTCGAGAACCGTCACGGTGAATTATCGTGAATTCTATATGCATTTGCAGAGCGCCTGTTTCAGGTTCAACGGGGGTACTTTCCCGGTGGCGGATTGCTCGTTTCCAGGCGCAGAAATGAAGTACATTTTCGATTAATTGAAAAACAAAAAAAACAAGACCATTTTTCGAGAAAAAAAAACTTTCTTTTTGTGCATTATGCTCTTGAGATTATGTGGTTAAAATATTACATCGAACAATTCATCCGTTTAGCGGGATTCATGTCAAAACGAATACATGGGCTAAAAATAAGGCTTGAGGAAGCGCCTTAATTACGCTGTCCGACATCATCGTTGACTTTAAACAACTCTGGGTGATTCTTATAGGTTGTTTCCCGTAAATCACGAATTCTTTCACCAAACTGCTCTAGCACATCAAGTTTTTGAGAAAAACGGGTTCAGAAGGTGAAAAAACACGTTTTTGGCACTTTTGGCTACTAATAAAACAATAATGAGACATACTAGGATCTTCTACGGGGGCTCAAATGAAAGTTTAAATTTTTTAATCTAAAGCTATTTTATTAAAAACTAAAGGACATTAGCATGGAGCCGTTGTGAACCGTTTTTAGTCGCTCGCCGTAGCCTATGCATTTCCCTTCGTATGGAAAGCACGGGCTGTGCGTGAATAGAAACATCTCCTTACGGGTCCATGATAATGTCTTCTAATTTTGGGTTATATAGCTTTAAAGTAATACGTTCAAGCTTTCACTTCAGCCACCGTTGAAGATTCTAGCATGAGTCATTATTGTTGTATAAAGTAGCAAAAAAGTTCCAAAAAAGTGTTTTTTTTTTTACACTTAGCCCCGTTTTCTCTATAAGAATCCTAAGAAGATCACAAAATACGTGATACGTATTTCAGAAATCTTGACTCCCCCACCACCTTGCGTGATACGTTTTGTATTATTCTTAACATGGAGAATGATATTTTGACGGACCTAACCCCCGCCACTGAAAGTACCAGGTATTTACTGAATTACCCCGAACTTTAGCTGGAGGAATAATCCTCTCATATCGATGTTCCAGCGATTTGCTAAAAAATGTAATGCGGAGAAGGGGAAGCTAAAATGGGGAAGAAAAAGAAGAAAGTTTAGACTTAGGGCTGAGAAATCTGGTTTGGTATCTTCCTTCAGCTCGCTGTTGGTGGTGCTGAAATTTTGCGTCAGATCTTTCAGACCGGCATACTTTGACGATGACTGGGAAGGAGCTTCTTCACAGGTTCAAAATTAATTGTGTTTCAGATGGGTCAATTAAAGCATAAGGATAAGGATCTGTATGGACGGATTCCATTAACGTTCCGCTTTCTGTATTCCTGAGATGAAATACAACTTTAATCTCCTCTTACAACAGGGTTCCTCTGTTAAGTACGCGGAGCTCTAGGCGATCTTTTTTGCCCGAAAATATATTTTGAAAATAAACATCCTTCGATCTATCATTTATTCGGGCTCTATATCGGCAATAAATGGCATAGAAAATCGCTTTTCGGGATATCAGGGACCGACCTTGACCCGAAAGATTGGAAATCTTCTTTACCTACCTTTGACGGTGGGATTGCCAGTGAGTTTGCTTTGGATTCCGGCCCATGTGGGTATCGAGGGAAATGTGCGAGCTGATAAATACGCTAAGTCTGCAAGCATGTATGTTAAACTTTAGAATCAGTACTGGATTGCACGTTGGGGATGTTTTGGGGTTGATGAAGGGGGACTTTGAATTTGAGGTGAACCCTGTCGGGAGGAGCCGGGCAACCAAAGGGAGGAGTACTGCAAGCGTGTTTCGTATACAACTAAAATACCATGAATTAATGGCTTACGTTGCCCGCGACGTTTTATCATCCTGGTGATCAGGCTGAGATGCGCGCATGTTTGTACGGGTGCCCACTTCCAGTGGATCGGTTGGAACCTTTCTTCAGATTGTGACTGTAGCGCTGAGTAGAGTGTCTTCTTTTTCGAGCGCCCTCATCTATCGGAGGGCCGACCGGCTTCCTTCGGATTCCTTGCACGGATATTCCCATGTGTCTTCTCTGAACAGCCTGATATTATTGATCTTCTATTTGACCCGAATGGTGAAGTAATAAGTGAGTTGAGCGGGATCTTAAGTAAGTGTAACGTTATACTTGAGCTTCTCCGGCTTGGATGCAGTTGTGGTAAGTCATTTCACGCTTCCTACTCCTACCTTTCTTCTTCTCGGAGTGAAATGTTTAACTTACTAGGCTCTGTTATTTGCGTATTATTATGACATAGAATAATCGCGACTATTGAACATTAATGTGGCCGTGTCAAATGAACTCCTATTATAAAATTAACATTTTATCATTTCTGCCTGTTAGTTCTGGCCATTTGCTGAATTGTAAGAAGCCACAAACAAGAAGAAGAAGGATCGTTCCTTTCGTCACTTTCGCTCCACGAGATGCATCTGCATGCATCACGCTATGCTGATGCCACACGAGTGACGTTGGAGGTTATGTACACACCTATATAACGAGAAGAATTTCTTTTTTTTTAAGAGGAAAGTCGAGTATAGCGCGAGTGTTTTGTGCCTGGGTGCTAAAAAAAAAGTACAAAAACATTCTTAAAGTCATATGTATGTATCCCAAAAGGAGAACAAAGAAAAAAGTGGTTCGAAATGATGCAACGTGACACTGAGAATACCTCTGAACTTTGTTTATATTTTGTTGCAAAGATCATTTTAACGTAGGTATTTCTTATGTTTGATGTAAAAACAGTGTTTTGAATTCTTTTCCTAGTACAAACATGTGGCTGATCTTAATATACACAATAGTTTGTATTTTATTTAACCAATTTTATGTAAAGATGAACAAAAATTAAGACCTCAGTGAATATATTTTTTATTTATTCTCACGAAGATATAACTGTTCACAAGAATTAATTATGATTTTAATCGTTTTATTATATGTTTTAAGGTGCATTAATATTTTGCATACTTATTGATGTTAGACCGAGGATTGCTGATAGTTGAAGATATTCATACAAAAAGTTATATTTAAAAAACCTGATTATCCTTTTTTCCTTGTATTACTTAACACTAATATACTATCCTGCTAAGACATAATTGTTTACAAAAACAATTGTTCAAATATAAGTTTTGAGATAAGCATTAAATGCTTTGATTTTAGAAAACTCACATGTCTCTGTTTACATAAAAATAATAAAAACTATTGTAAATTTAAAAAAAAACCAGTTACTTGTATTGGAAAAATAAATTACAACACTATTTTTACTGAAGAATTAAGCTAAAGTGATCTCTGCAAATTATAAGCTAAGTTAGAGAGTTATTTTCAGTGTTATGTTGCATCATTTCAAACCACTTTTTTCTTTGTAAACCTGATGAATTTTCAGTCCGATGAAGTTTGATGAAGCTTAAACACATTTCGCCATGATCTGTCATTTACACTTTTAAAAAATTCACTTTGGATAATAATTTTAATATTAATTATTTCTTTCTTGTATGCAACGGTTTAGAACTTGAATGACCTCTGATGTCTCACGTCATCTGAAACAATCAAAACTCGTAGAAATCTCGTGGTTTTTATTCATTTGTAATCGTTTTTATTAATTACTAGCGGACCCAACAGACGTTGTCCTGTACACACGTCTCAAATTTGAAAATATTTAACTTTTTACATTTTCCAGTGGTCTGAATTGTGAATCTAAACCATTCTCGAATCCACTGGAACACACACACAAAATTTCATCAAAATCGGTCCAGCCGTTTAGGAGGAGTTCAGTCACATACACACGAACAGGAGAATTACATATATAAAAATTATCGTTATTTAATTATACTTTTTTTTGTGAAGAAAAACAAATCTTCAGAAATGACTATTGTCGGTTCACGTCCATTCTATAGGGACATCTGCGGATATATAGGATTGCCACCCCTAACACATCCACACGGAGCCCCGAAAAATACCCCTGAATCTAAAAATGTCAATTCTGCAAGAAATCTACAACTTTGAGCACTTTACTCTAGTTTTTTTTTTGCTAAAAATGATTATTGTTGGTCTATTGGAATAATTATAAATATTTCAAAGTAATTTTCAGTTATTGCAAAAAATTTAATTTGATTGAATAATTATTTATTAATATTATATTATTATTTTATGTAATATACTTTATACGGTTTAGGTACCTCAGCTCTATTATTTCACAAACACTTATTTGTTCAAACGAATTAAATTTTATTGAACAATATTTTTCCAAGAAATTTAAGAATTTTCTCTTTTCTACAATAAATATTACAACTATTGATTCTTGAAGACATAAGTATTTTTTTTATGATTATAAATTGTTTAAACTATTAATTATTAGTTATTTCCGGTATTTTATCGTGTTGTCCTAGAGAAGTACACTTTTTAAAAATAAATTTCACTGGTAAAAAAAAATCACATAAATTGCCGTTGAATGCGACATCATTTCCGAAGTATTTTTTTGAAACAGTTGCGTGTGAAGTTCGATTTCCCGTGCCTGCGTAGCACATGCGAAGTGCCCGATTTACATACTAAGTTAGAGAAATTCTTCACGAACTCTTGAGCTGTTGCTGAATATAAATGCTTTTTCTTGATTGGCTATCAGCACAGTGTGAAGTAAATCGACCAGTTCTTTGCATATTGCTGATGGCCAATCAAAAAACAGCATTCATATTCGGCCACAGCTCTGCTTTTAATGAAGTGTCAGGTTAGATATTCACTCCAATATCCAGGTCATTACCACATACATGACAGTAATCAATATTGAGTAATAAATGTAAAATTAGTACGAGATATAGTGATTGCGATGGTAATACACCACCAGATATCATCGAAGCGGCGAAACTGTTTTGATGAGCCTTCGCAGAAATTTCAGCCATCGACGAAAAGTGAAAATATCCCTGAAACTCAATTCGGCTGATTTGTTTAATCGACCTTTTCGGGCCCAGTTTAAAAAAAAAGTATGTGGGACGCATGCGCGTAGGTAAATCTCGACTCATGTAATTGCAACCTTCCCACTCGTCTCGAATCACCTACTTCGCGCACTTCCCAGCGGACACGTTCTGTAAATGTTACATAACCAAAAGGGAACACTTATACATAACATTGTTACAATCGTGTGCCATAACAATTACAGAACATAAAGGTCACACTGTTCTGTAACGCTGTTACTGTATAATATCTTTGCTGTAAGGATACGTAACAGTTCTGGAATTCTGTTATGTAACTAATATAGAACAGAGGGATAGAACAGTGATAGAACTTTTATGTCACTGGAATGTCACAAGTGTTCCAGGAACGGAACCTAAAGATCACGTTGTTCTGTAAAGCTGTTAATTTAGGGATATGTAACAGTTATAGAATTCTGTGATGTAAATTATATAGAACACGCTGATGGAACTGTTATGTCACTAGAATGTCACACGTGTTCCAAGAACGGAACATAAAGGTCACATTATTCTGTAACGCTGTGACTGTAAGGATATGTAACAGTTCCCGAATTCTGTGATGTAACTAATATAGAACAGGGTTATGGAACTGTTATGTCACTAGAATATCACACGTGTTCCGAGAACGGAACATAAATGTCACGCTGTTCTGTAACGCTGTTACTGTTAGGACATGTAACAGTTATAGAATTCTGTGATGTAACTAATATAGAACAGAGTGATGGAACTGATATGCCACTAGAATCTCACGCTGTTCTAGAATTGTTACAGAACGATTACAAAACAAATTTATATCGTAACACTGTTACATATTTATTACGACACTATTACAGAACAATGTTCCTTTGTAACCCTGTTCCTAAATTGTTCTAAAAATACTTTTTGAAATATAACACTGTTCCAGAATTGTTACAGAACAAATTTACATCGTAACACTGTTACATATGTGTTACGGCATTATTACAGAACAATTTTCTTCTGTAACCCTGTTCCTGAACGGTTCTAAAAATACTTTTTGACATATAACGGGGTTCCAGAATTGTTACAGAACGATTACAGAACAAATTTACATTGTAACACTGTTACATATGAGTTACGTCACTATTACAGAGCAATGTTACTCTATAACCCTGTTCCTAAATTGTTCTGAAAATACTTTTACACATATAACGCTGTTCCAGAATTGTTACAGAACGATTACAGAACAAATTTACATCGTAATACTGTCTCATATGTGTTACGGCACTATTACAGAACATGGGTATTTTGTAACACTGTTCCTAAATTGTTCTAAATATATTTTTTTACATATAACGCTGTTCCAGGATTGTTATAGATCTCTGATAGAACATGGTTCTGTAACAGCGTTATAGAACTGCTACATCCATTTAGGGACCACATTACTCGGACCATCGTCTAAGTATGTTCTTAACCTGTTACAAAACCTGTTCTTTTCCGTTCTAGAACTGTTACATCACAGTTATATAACAGTGCCCGCTGGGTTGTCGCACAATATACTATTTGATGATGAAGACGAATCTTTCCTCCGTTTTTTGCCTCAGGTTTAGTGTAATTGATATTTGCAACTAAATTTTTTTATTTTTAAAAATGTTTAAAAGTTTTTTAGGGGCTCAAAATGGAAATTTTTTAGACATATGTCGGGTCACTTTTATACTTTTTTTCAACCCTTAACGGTCAAACCTCCAAATACACCTTCAGATATTTTTGGCTGAAAAAAATCATGAGTGATGTTGAAACAATACAAAGTAG
This sequence comes from Andricus quercusramuli, assembly GCA_932178445.1. NCBI lineage: Eukaryota > Metazoa > Arthropoda > Insecta > Hymenoptera > Cynipidae > Andricus > Andricus quercusramuli. The sequence goes on from CAKNXH010060642.1 coordinate 153,593, forward strand.
GAAAAAAATATCTCAAAAGTCTCAGTGATAATAAAATATTCGAAAAAAAACATTTGAAAGGAACGTAGACAATCGGAAAAAAAATTGGAAAGCCCGTGGGGTATGAGACACCCCGTGTGACCGTTAAGGGTGAATTCCGATGTCAAATATCACCTCTTTGTCAAGAAACTCAGTTTCATAATTTAAAATTACTACCTCTGGGGAAATTGAAAACTTCTTTTTACATATGGTCTGCCATATTCACAAGCCCATTTGAATTAGTTAATAATAAAAAAAATGAAATATTAAAGAAAAGCGAGCACTTTCAGTTTTTCATGCACTTTTTCAATTTTCCTTAAGTTTTTCAATACTATTTCAAGAACTGTTGTAGCTGTTGTAAAAAAGGGGTGATATTTGAAATCTGCATAAAAAACACTTTGAAATAACTCGACGTATATGTCTAAAAATTATTTATTTTGAGCTCTGAAAAAATTGTAATTCTTTTTTTATTAAAAAATTGTGTTGCAAATATCTATTAAACTATATCTGATGCCAGGTGTAGGTTTCGTGCAGAATTGACATTTTTGGATTTAGGGGTACTTTTCAGAGTACCGTGGGGTGTATTTGGTGTATTTTGTATAATGTATATGAATACACTTATATTGATATATAACATTCTCCGTTGGAAAGTCTTCTGCAAGTCCTATAACTTTCCCCTAACATTTTACTAACCCTGCAGAAGTTATTCCAAAAACTGCAAAAATTTCGAGTGGCTAGCGGCGCCTGTTGTAATCAAAATTTCGGAAAAACAAAAATATGCAATTTTTTTCAGATTTGCAACTAAATTTGGGGTAAAAGAATGTCTAATTTATAAAAGCTTTATTTGGTAGTTTTGCCATCTTTATATTTATATTACTAATTGTGATTATATCAAACCTAAATTTGTAAAATGAAAAAATTCTAAAACTTTTTATACATTTGTTACGTTAGACGTAAAAAGATTTCAAAGGGTACGTTTTGACACCTGGTGCTGGCACGGCATGGTGGGCTTAGATTGAGTTTAACCAAGAAGAGTTTGCACACCTCGTTTTTCTTTTGAAATTATTTCAGTGATGCCTCACGATTATTTTGAGAGTAAAAAAAAATCGGGAGGGATTGTTGAATAAACTTGATTTTTTATTTTTATTTTCAGGTTATTATGTATATTTTCATTTTAAAAAACTCCAAACGTGTATCTTTTTAGTTCAAACTCTGAAGTTTGACATCAAAAACAGTAAAGAAACCCATTAAAGTTTTAGATAGTGTGAAAAAATCCAGTTTTTATCAGTCCTTCTCTAAAAAATAGGTATAACACGAAAATCAAGAAAGCATTGTTGTCGCCTTTCCTCAATGCCGATTGGGTAATTTGAAAAATTACTCTAAGGAAAGAATGTTGCCAAATTCACACCCATAATTAAGAAGTCAGTTTCAGTGGAAGGGCAGTGACGAAGAATATCACATTTGTCTGCAAAATTTAAGTGACAAAAATTTAAGATTTACTAATGTAAAATTGTATTATATAACCAAAGCCAGACATATTCAGCAGAATGAAGTTCGATCAGTCCACACGATGGGGCGCTCTGGCCAATCACAGGCATCGTTGAGAGTACATTTCGATGGGTCCTAAAAGAAACTACGCAACTCGCAGCGACGGATAGAAACTACGTATCTGGCGCGCTCCATACTC
>CAKNXH010060642.1:155697-198032 GCA_932178445.1 Andricus quercusramuli
GAGTATGGAGCGCGCCAGATACGTAGTTTCTATCCGTCGCTGCGAGTTGCGTATTTTCTTTTAGGACCCATCGATATAAGAACAACATAACCTGAAACTTCAGTTTTAGGTTAGCCCTGAAGAAGTGAACTGCAATGTTCACGAAACGTCGGCAAGATTCGTAGTCTTGCAGACGATTGAAACCCGAAACACCTCCTTTTAATTTGTTATAATGATTCATCATGAAAGCATTAAATCTTTTATTTTTAGATATCAATCAAATGTTGTATTTTTGCAACAGGAGAAAATGACCATTTTCCAATATTTGCATTGCATTAATTAAATTGGAATGATTACTTTTTAAATCAAAACATACTAAAAAAGATAAATTTTAAACAAAAAATGGAAGAATTACATTTACAATTAAAATAATTAATTTTCAACCAAGAAAAAGGGAATTACCAAGAAAATAGTTAGATTTTCAACCAGAGCCAATGAAAGAAATTAATTTTCAACCTGAAAGATACATTTTTAACAAAATACATGAATTTTCAACCAAATTTAAATTTATAAAGGAATTTTTAACCTAATAGTTTAATTTTTAACAAAATAAATCAATTTTGAACCAAAAACGTGAATAATTAGTCACCAAGAAGATTAATATTCTACTATAAAAAACAAAGTTACAACAAAATACAGAAATTTTCAACCCAATAGCTGAATTTTTAAGTAAAGAGGATAAATATTGAACTAAACATGGAATACTTAAATTTTTAGTTAAAACAATTTATTTTCACGAAAAAAATTTCAACAAAATAGTTAAATTTTTAAGTAAAGAAACTTATTTTCGATGAAAATTATGAATCTACAAAAAAAAAATATTCAACACATTAGTTGCATTTTTTATTAAAAAAAAAGAATGATGTACAACAAAGACAAATTTTTAACAAACTAGATGAATTTTCAACAAGAAAGTTAAATTATCAACCAAAAAAGATAAATTTTTGACAAAAAATGAAATAGTTAAGTTTTCAGTTGAAAAAGGTAATTTTCAATACAAAAAAATCTCATTTTCAATTAAAGAAATGAGTTTTCAACCAAAAATATTAACTTTCTACCTATTTTATTATTTTTATCATTATTACCTACGATATTTTCTTTCTATGTTAAAACAAACATGGAATAGTTAAATTTTTAGTTAAAAACATTAATTTACAACAACAAATTACAACAAAATAGTTGAATTTTGAACCAGAGAAGGTTTTTCAGTCGCTATACACGAATAGCGAAAATATTGAAAATTTTATCAAATCGTTATATTAGGAAAAAAATCCTATAACTAATTAAAAATTGACAAGTTTTTTCAAACAAGAACTGATTAAAATACTCTATAAATTCCAAATATTTCCGTTTTCTTTCTGAGATGTATTCATTTTGAAAAATAATAATTTTTAATAGATCTAGCAAAAATTTACAAGTTTTGGTAAGTTTTTGTTTTCAAAATTATCATTTAAATGTAAATAGTGCAATGAAAATATAGAAAAATGGTTATTTTTCATTTATTTATAAAAATACTATTTTTACTGTTATTTAACAATAAAATTACTTGTGCTTATGTCGAATATAAATTGAAATACTGTTGTATACTTTTGTCTTGATTAAATAAAATGTTACATTATATATCCTTAATTTAGAGCATACTTCTTTAAGTTAGTCTTATCTAAAATTGAAGTTTATAAAATTCCCCGTAAAACTGAGAAAAAAAAACAGTTCTTGATCATATAGTTTATGAGATAAATCCTTTGATATTTTTTTGAAAAATTTCTAATAAAAAAATTACTTTTAAATTTGGTGAAATCGCATATTTCCTGTGCACTGTAGACAAAAATATTCAGCATATGTGACGTGCGCCGAAGAAAGGGGGCTTACTCTGGAAAGCGAGATTTTTCAGGACGAGCGGTCGAAGTCGACCCGATAGACGCAACTTTTAGGAGAGAGGGAAGACTAAGGAAATCTTCCCTCTCCACTTGCCACTACATTCTCACGCATATAGCGGCGCTGCTTACGGACGGGGTATAGATGAGACGCGGAGATGTAGTGGTGAGTGGTGGGAGGTGTTTCGCGGGATCTCGAGCTCTCGAGCGAAAGCACGATTTCTCGGGTACCTATCAACTCAATTATTAGCAATAATAACGCTCGGAAATTTTTTTCGATGGTTTCATTAAAAAGAGCAACTCAAAAACTATCGAAAGGTGTAAAAACCTCGATTTCGATTTTTTTAGAGTAAGCCCCCTTTCTTCGGCGCACGTCACATATGATTTAAAGTAGACTTAATTTTTATAAAATCTAAAAAAATGTTGTTTCTCATACGTACGAAGTCATCGCGTGTGGAAGAATACCCAGTGTTTATGATTGTTCGTTAAAAAGTAAGTTTATTTTAATTTAATGTCGCGTTTCTACTGCAATTTGTATTAAAAGTTATTTTTATAATGATAAAAGAACATAAAAATCTGGAGACCTTAAATAATTCCTGGACTTATCCATAAAACTCAAGGGCAATGATTTTTGGAAGAAAACTTATTTTTATGGACATATTTCAAGAATGATACTTACATTATTACTTACATTATTATAGAAACAATTTTTAATGCAAATTGCAGTATTTTTCAACATTACATGAGATAAAAAATTATTTTTTTATCAGTTTTACGGGGAATTTCATGAACTTCAATTTTAGTTGAGACGAGTTTAAAGCAGCATGCTCTGAAGCGAAGACATATTTTTTAAATTGATAAAAACTGCAATTTTTCGCACTTTATCGAAAATTTTAATGAGTTGCGGATGTCCAAAGATATTTAATGTTTAGATACTTTTTTTCGATGCTAAACTACAAAGCTTAAGCTAGAAAGTTACCTGAAAATAAAAATAACTAATTTTATTCAGCAATCCCTTCAGCGATTTTTTTTTCTTTTTGGTCTCAAAATAGTCGTGAGGCCGCAGTCCCATGGATACATATTAGCAGAGTATCAGATTTGCGGAGTAGGTTTTTTCGACCAATCAGATGATTGCAGGGAATTCGCTGAAAAGTTTTCTGAAAGAGATAAGTTCAAGCCGTGCAGGGACTAGGGAATAGTTTAGCGCCTGCGCTCGTGATTTTTTCAAATATTTGAAAAGTGATAAGTGAAAATGGAAATTGGTAGTTAAAATATTTTTCAAAATGAGTAATAACGACGGAAATCAGTCTGGGGTAAGTACTGATATAATAAAGTAGAATATTACTATGTTTATGTAAAGAATTTGTGCAAAAAAACTAAATGTGAGGTGTTATAAAACATATTTTAAAGCTGAAAGTGTAAGCTAACCAACAGACAAAAACTTGCAGTTTTTGCAAAAGTATACAAAAATAAAATAATTTCGTGAACAATTCCAAAATTTATGTACTAAATTTATTGACGCAATGTTTTCTAAAAAAATTGTGAAGAAGTTCGGTTTACTTTTTCGATATGAAGGTTAATCTATATGGCTATCCTACAATAATTGTTACCATCTTCTCAAATGAAAAAAAATAAAAAAATTTAGAAACCGTTCGCTTCAGTTGTCAATATAATTATTGATTTTAAACAGATATAACAACTAAACCAATATAATAAATATTTTTCTCTAATTTTGTGTTTTAGTTATGAAGTTTTTTTTGCAACATAATTTCAGGAATAGAACTTCGCTGAACCGTGTTCATCTTGTTGAGAAGTACTAATTCGTGTTCATTAGGATGCACCCTACTATAGTAGGGTGTAGTTAGCTTATGAGTAGCTTATGATGACCAAATTAACGTATGAGAAGACAGTTTTGGAGTACAAAAAATGGTTTCCCCCAAGAAGTAAATAAGTGTCTTTTCAAACTTTTTATATCAGTTGGTAAGTATAATGATAGGAAGGAACAATAAACATTACCAGTGACAATCAAACATCGACGTAGAAGTTATATATTTTTTTACATTGCTTTTAGAGAATTATTTCAATCTTTAATACGAAAGCTTGGATATAGTTGATCTAATTTCTTCTAAATTAGGGACATAAGCTTTTCTTTCTTTCTTTTTTCTTGCTTCCTTTTCCTAATGAAGAGCACAAGAAAAATTTTTCTAGTCCGTTAATTTGTAATCTGCAGATTTTGAAACCGATCTATCCCGTGATGCATATTAGCGAAGTGCGGAGTAGAAGCCAGCCAATACGAATGTCTTCTCTTGTATAAATTGTTTTTTGTTTTTTCTTAAAACGGCGTGCTATTGGCAGTTTCCTATTTGTCAAAACCTGTAAACCGTGAAATGTACGGTCATGGGACAGGTAGATGATAAAGTGTGATGATTAGCAGATTAGCAGAATTCAAAATATTCGAGAAATTTCAGAAATTCATAATATTTCAAGAATTTAGGAAATTCCGAATATCCCAGGAATTCTGACAAGTTAAATATTTTAGGATATTGAGAAATTCAGAAAATTTCAGGTATTTTCGATCATTTGGGCAATTCAAGAAATGCAGAGAATTTAAAGCATTTTAGAAATTAAAAACATTCAACGAATTAAAAAAAGTCAGAATATGCAAGGATTCAAGGGAATTCAGAAAAATCAAGGGCTTTTGAAAATTCAAGAAATTGAGATTTTCACAGATTTCGAGAATTCAAGGAATGTACGGAATTCAGGGAATTTAAAACATTTAAGGAATTCGGGCAATTCAGCCTATTTGAGGAATTCAGGAAATTCAGAATATTTAAGAAAAAACCAGAATTTGAGTGAATTCAAAGATTCTTAGCGATTTCAGAGCATTTAGAAAATGTAGAGAATTCACGAAATTCAGAATATTGAAGGAATTCAGGGAACTTATAGAATTTTAGGGATTTCAGAGCAATAAAGGAATTCAATACAGTCATGAAATTGAAGGCCTTGAAACAGTTCACAGAATGCAGGTTATACTGAAAATCCTAGGAATGTCAAGTGTTACACAAAGGCGAAAAACTACGCGGAATTTCAGGGAAGTCATGGAATGCAGAGAATTTCAAGAATTCAAGGAAACCAGAATATTTACGGAATTAAAGGATCCAGGAAATTTAGAGAATGTCAAGGATTTCACAACATTCAGGAAATTCAGATAATTTCAGAAATTTTATAGCATTAAGGGAATTTAAGGAATTCAGCTCGGAATTTAGAAGATTCAAGGAATACAGCAGATTCAGAGAATGAAACAAATTTCGGGATATTCGAAGATTTCAGGGAATTCTGAGAATTCCATATATTTTAGTGCATTTAGATAATTAAAGGAATTCAAAGAATGAAAACCATTTTGGGAATTCAGAACATTAAAACAATTCAGGAAATTAAAAATATTTGAGGATTTCAGAGATTCCAGAAAATTTTAGGAATTTAGGGTTTATAATTATCAATTTTATTTTATTCCATGCCCTTTTCCAACTATGCCAATATTTCAGGACGACTAGACACAGTCTAAAAAAATATTTATTACGTCGGTTTAGTTATTATATCTGTTCAAAATCAATAATTATATTGCCAACTGAAGCGAACAGTTTCTAAATTATTATTTTTTATTCGAGAAGATAATAACAATTATTGTAGGATAACCACATAAACTTTGGAATTCTTCACGAAATTATTTTTGTATACTTTTGCAAAAACTGCTAGTTTTTGTTTGTTGGTTAGCTTACCCAAAACAGGTTTAAAATATGTTTAAAACACCTCACATTTGGTTTCTTTGCACAAATTATCTACAACATAGGAATATTCTACTTTATTATATCAGTACTTACCCCAGACTGATTTCCGTCGTTATTACTCATTTTGAAAAATATTTTAAACACCAAATTCCATTTTCACTTATCCCTTTTCAAATATTTGAAAACACCACGAGCGCAGGCGCTACACTATTCCCTAGTCCCTGCACGGCTTGAACTTATCTCTTTCAGAATACTTTTTAGCAAATTCCCTGCAATCATCTGATTGGCCGAAAAACCTACTCCGCAAATCTGCTACTCTGCTAATATGTATCCATGGGACTGCGCCCTCAGGCTATTTTGCTTATTTTGACACTTGCATCTTTTGTTAAAATTTAAACACAATATTTGAGCGAAAGTTGTTTAGCGCAACCACTTGTGCGGATTCTCCGCTGATGATCAAGTTGAGGAAATAGAGTTGTAAACGGTTATATATTTTTCTTCCTTTTATTTTGCGGATAGAAATTAGAAGAAAGGCTTTTTCTCAAAAATACTGTTTATCAATATTGATTTTATATCATATTTTCATATATACAAGCGTTGGAAAATGTACCGACCTGCAAGGATGTACAGATGCCATAGGTGGTCCAGGAATATGTGGATGTGTCTCCATAGTAACAGTTTTTCTTGCATGATCTTGACTCACATCTTCGTACATTTCGTCTACACTGAGTGGCTGCCGGTTCTAAAAATATTTTTTGAAATACAAAAGTTGTATCAGTTAACATTTGTATAAATAAAAGGGCGCAGCAGGATAATTATGGTGATACTGCTCGAAGCTGGGATCGGCCCATACTTTGAAAATTAGGCAGTTCCACATAAGTGTTCTCTTTATTGTACCAGCAAAGGACGAACCGAAAACTATCAGAAGATGAGCTAATGGTAAGTACTCTAAATGCCACAAGAGGTAGAACTGGCTACTTTTTGGATTTGTTTCACGGGATATTTTTTTTAACAAATGAATGCATTTTTAATTTCAGATACATTAAAAAAACACACGGGAAACTGGAGAAATTCATGGTAAAATGACTGTAAATTATTGAATTTCACGAAATTTTATATACCATAAAATACGGGAAATTTGGTTAATTTCCGGTAAATTTATAAATTACTTATTTCCGGAAATTTGAGGTATCCAAAAGTTTCCAAACTTTTCGGTAATTTATATGCCATTTATGGTAGCTTAATACTTTAGGTTGATCCAATGTCAATGTCTGTTCACAATTGGTCTGTCAAGTGTCAACTCGTAAAGCTAGTAGTGAGGTAACGTGGTTCTACGGGATTCCCGCATTCCAGGAGAGTAATTTTGGAGCGAGAATCACAAGTGCAGCGGCTAGGAAAGGTGACTTTTCTCTAAATGCGCAAGGACAGCAGCTAGAAATAGTATATTGTGCTACAAATGCGGAAGGGAGTTGTAGGAGTGTCGGAGGTGAATTGAAGGCGAGCCGGAAACGACCCGGAGATGAAACGGTGGTAAGTACTGGAGACTTTATGGGCGCTATAACTGCCTATTTTCTGCACCTGTTTGCACAACGAAGTGAAGTTGCCCCCCCCCCCCAAATGAAAAATTTTGTATCGTGAAACGTTTAGTGGTCGTTGAGGAGGATTTGGTAGTCAACTCTTATCGCTTGGTTATTATTATTGTCGTGTAAAGCAGAGGTCTATGCACGAGTCATCCTCGTTGCTAAAGTATCACGTAAGTCCTTCAGCATGAACTGGCAGCAAAAACTCCAATTCACTGAATACGGGCCTGTGAAAATTTGTCTTTATTAAGGTGGGCTTAAGAGCCTCGGTGACTCAGACGATAGAGCGTCACACTTCCATGCAGGAGGACTGTGGTTCGATCCCTGAGACTGTACCAATGGACATTTTTCCATGTTCTTCTATGGGGTCTTTGGTGGTTCGAAGCTAACTTTAAACGGTTGGTCCCCTCAAAAGAGGCTGATTACGTACCAAGGTAGAGGCCCCATGTCGAGGGAACTAGCCTGGGGGATCACTAGTCGATTTTGAGAAGAGTCGAAAGTAAGTCAGCGATATTCTTGCGCTTGAGGCACCTGCGGGGGAATCACGTTCGATGGTCGCTGGTCGATTTCCAGTGATGAACACACACGCACACATAGGCATATGCTTGCATAACACATGAGGACAGTGCTTCGAATCTGTGCACGTAACTGATGACTTCAGAGGGATCGCTCCGTCCACCCTAGCCTGGCCGTATTGTCTTTCTGCGGCCTGCTAGGGAGGCTGCCAAATAGCAGAGTGGGTGAGGATCACTTTGCCAGTTACAAAGTAGGAAGTCATTTACTGTGCGATAGGTACGCCTGGAACCTGAGAGGTATATTCTCAGAACGTTGGTAAGAACGAAACCCATTGAGATCCAAAAACACTCGGCGAACATTGACCGGATTCGGCGTACTGCCTTAAGAATAAACACGGGTATGGCGCAATAGGTCTTATAGCTAAAGCGCCAGTGAGGGGACCCCCCCCCCCATCGCCCACACTGACACTAAACTAAACTAAGGTGGGCTTAGAGTCGCTGTATGAATTTAATCATAACTAGTGATAACCAGCGGCTGCATCCTACTTTATTAGAAGTATTCGCATCTACCTGAATATTTGGCCAGGGGAGAGGAAAACTGCAGAAAACCCGCTCCCGAGTTCAGCCGGCTTTTCGACAGTCGAGTTTGAAGGCAGACATTCCACCCTACCCATCTAATGCATATATAATCATCCTTGACGTTAGACATCCCGCTCAACATTAGTTAAAACGCAGCGGATACACAATCCGGTTGTATGTCGCAGATGGTCATCCATCCGAGTGCTATCCACGCTCGAAATGGCTTGACATCTGGACTCTTCCCAAGTTGAGATTCACCTCGCAGCTAATGCCGTCGGTATCATTTGGTTGTTATTCCTGTCTCTTCATTCGAAGAAAAGGAAGCGCGGGGGGGGGGGGGCTAACTTCTCACTGCCGCAAAAGGTTGAAATTTCTCACTTTTTCTTTGTGGGGCTGTTTGGTATTCGTTTAGTAGCGTATGGTAGTCAACTCTGAACGTTAGAAAGTTGATGGTATTCAAAGTAAACGAAGAAATCGTCAAGGTCAAACTCAAAATAATTATAATATCCAAAGAATGAAAATGCAGCCGTAAGAATAATCGCTTGGGAAACACATTTCAACGTTTCGTATTCCAGTGGTCTAAAAACTTTCCGCTTTACAGACGTTTTTTCAATATGGGTGGTGGAAAACATAAAATTGATTATTCTTCAATTGTTCTTCTTCCAATTATTTGCTGACCGCACTGTGATGTTTGGTAGTCGTGTCTCGACATTAGAGAGTGAATAATTGTTTGAAGAATTTTTTAAAAAGTTCCATAGTGAAACCAAAAAATTGTGAAATTTCCACCTAAAATTATAAATCGTCATGTCAATATTTATGTCTCTACGTTAGAAGGTAGACGATTGTTTGAATGAATAAAAGACAAAGTTTTACGCCATGGTCGAACCAATTTTTACTAAAAAAAAATGAGTTATTTTCAGAAGCAGAATCGTTTGGTAATCCCATTTCTACGTGTGGTATTTCGGTGACCCAAGAACTTTTCGATTTACAGCAGTTTTTCTAAAAATAGTGGGGGATGACCTAGAAATGATAAATCATTTATTTTTCTTCTTCAAATCGTTTGGTGGTCGCATTGTGATGTTTGGCAGTCGTGTCTCGCCGTTAGAGAATAGATAATTGTTTAAATAATTAAAAAACAAAGTTTTACGCTATGACACAGAAAGTTGGAATTTCAAAATATTAAGCTATGTTTAGAAGCAGAATCGTTTGATAGTTCCATTTCTACGTTTGGTTTTTCGGTGACCAAAAAAACTTTTCCTAATAATATTACTCTTGCATTTTGTGACGGGGTCATTTTTTTTGTCTGTCACTTAAAATTTCCTTGCTCCAAAAATTAGTAAATTTTTAAATACTAATTCGCGTAAGATGTTAGAGCAAAGGTCAGCATTTCAGAAAACCGCCAGGAAATACTCACGGTCTTGAAACTTTTTTTTGCTTTGTTCTCCTTTATTATTTGCAAACCTTTCCATAAGCCAAATCTGTTATCGGAGGGGATTCAACCAAGGGAGAGGCAAACATTAACTGAAGTATTCGAAGTTACATTTGAATTTGGGAACCTATCGCTCCTGTACCCAACTGGAGGCCGCTGTTACATACCAATAAGGGTAGTGGGGTTGACATGGTATGCCGGAGGAACACAGACAATCAATAATGGGTGAACCATAATTATTAAATTCTTATTGCGGGATCGCTGCATCTTGCCTCCGAAAGGTGCCTTTGCTGCCATGAATTTACTAGGTTATTAATAGATGTAAATGAACTTTGAACACTTGTCATTCAAATCAGTCAAAAACACGTTGACATTTATTTTAATGTAAGCCTTTTAAAAATACTATTTTACCCTTACCTACTACCACTGGACCGTCCAGCGTGACAAGTCCGTGGGCAAAACCAAAAATTAAATGAACCGATTTATTAATTAATTCAAGTGGAATTTGTTAATTGAAATTCCCAACAATTCTTGGCTCTTTTAATTGGACCCTTATGTTTTCCCTTGGGAGAGGAGAGAAAGAGAGAGAGTCTACGGAGGAGAGCATACATTGTGAGCACAGGAAAATTATTGAAAGATAATAATAAATACTCTAACCTGATGGTCACCCTCAAGGTAATGCGACTCCCGAACTGGAACGCGGAACTTCACACTTCGCCCGTCATTCCCGACAGTCCACGTCGCGATTGTCACCCCACGGGTTTTCACAATTTTTGTCCATTTAATTGAATCCTCCCTTTAGGCCGTTTGCACAAAGCGGTTTTTAGCTGTGTGAGTATATAGCCCCACGCAGAAGGATTGCACACAGTCTCCGATATCGGCCTTCTACTGCAACGCGTTTCTCCACTTATCGTCCCAAAACACTCCCTTGCCGGACTCCCCTTAAGCAGACTTAAACCTTCAGGACGACAATGCACGGCGCACAGTGGGCTTTTTTACAAAATCTACTTTCAAAACCTAATATCTCTCGAACAAATTGACCAAAATGGATGTTCTTTGAATGAGAATAAAGCTTATTAACTGCACAATAAGGAAAAATTATAGAAAAAAGTTTTACCGAATTTTTTAACCTAGAAAATGCGGGAAAAGTCCGTCATTTTTTCACAAAAATTACAAAATTGTACTAAAATTACAAAGAAAAAAGTTTTGTTTAGTGCAAGACATCATATTTTATGGATTTTTTAATGCTGAATTCAAATCTGCCAGAAGAAATAGCGTCGCGTATTTCCTTTCCGAGAAAAATGCGGTTAAATATGAAAATTCCAATATGGAGAGACACAAGTCGAAAACATGATGGTAAGTTAACGAAGTTTATTATCTTTAGGTTTTGAGGGTCGCGGAATCCAAATATGACGTTAAAATTACAAAATAAAGAATAGCGGATCCAATATGGCGGAACAAAAGTTTTGAAAAATTTAGGAAAATTGTCCATATTTACGTTTTGGAGGTCTCTGAATCCAAATCCGATATTAAAATTTCAAAATTTTGTGGTAATACCTAAAAAATATGTTCTCAGTGTAAATATAGAAGAAGAAAATTACGAAAGTGATGCGAGTTCCCTGAGTAATGAGAATTTAAGCGATGATATAAATTCAAGTGATGAAGATTGATTATTGGAGAAAATAGGCAATTGAGATTAGGACATATGTCGATTTAATTTAACGTGTCTGTAACTACAATTTGATTCCTGCAATAATTATTAAAATAGAATTTTATTAATATTTGTTCCGCCATATTGTATACGCCATTTTTAATTTTTTAATTCTGATTCCAGATTTGGATTCAGTGACCTCCAAAACGTAAATATGGAAAATTTTGTAAAGTTGCCTAAATTTTTCTAACATTTGTTCCTCCATATTGGATAAGCCATTTTTTATTTTAAAATTCTGACATCAGATTTGGATTCAGAACCCTCCAAAACGTAAATGTCGACAATTTTCCTAAATTTTTCAAAACTTTTGTTCCGCCATATTGGATCCGCCATTCTTTATTTTGTAATTCTGACGTCATATTTGGATTCTGCGCCCCTAAAAACCTGATGATAATAAACTTCGTTAACTTACCATCATGTTTCCGACTTGTGTCTCTCCATATTGGATTTTTCATATTTAACCGCAGTTTTCTCGGAAAGGAAATCCGCTACGCTATTTTTCCTGGCAGATTTGAATTCAACTTTAAAAATTCTATAAAATATAATGACTTGCACTAAACAAAACTTTTTTTTTGTAGTTTTAGTACAATTTTGTAATTTTTGTCAAAAAATGACGGACTTTTCCCGCATATTCTAGGTTGGAAAATTCGGTCAATCTTTTCACTATAATTTTACATTATTTTGCATTTGATAATCTTTAATCTCGTTCAAAGAACATCCAGTTTGGTCAATTTTTTCGAGAGATATTAGGTTTTGAAAGTCAATTTTGAAAAAAAGCCCACTGTGCGGCGTGACACGTGTGCGGAAAAGCGGACGGAACAAGAAAACATCGAGTGTTCCCTATTCCAATCAAGCTTCTTACTTAGCAAGGTAAGAGAGCAGTTCGACGAATTCTGACGAGACAGGGCTGTGATCAGCCTCGTTGCCTAATTGAACACAGAATTTGGTAGGTTTTTTGCTGATATTGCACTTGGACTTGCCTAGCGACTGTGGGAATGAAAGCCGGACGTGGTTTACGTGACTAAAAAATGCTGATTGAAAATGTTTAAGAACAAGCAATTTTGCTGGGCACGTGCAGTGTGCACTGTTGCTATGCCGGAAATTAAATGAATTTGTACTTGATAATAAACAACAATCCTTTACTCCTATGATGTATAAATCCACTTTCCAGGCCAGCTAAGGATAATTTCATTGTCAGGTTTTTACGCCCAAGAAAAAGGGATATTTTACTTGTACAATTATTGATATCTGACAACTCAATAGTTTAAATTCGATTTCCTTGATATTATTAGGACCGAAAAAATTGATCAGCATTTCTAATCAGTTATTTCCTGTTAGGATGAAATCAGGATTGTGATCAATTATTTTATCGCCGTATGGGTACGGCGATGCACAATTTTGAAAAATTATCCTGCATGGTGAGGATACGCCTATTCACATTTGGTGTTGTAGCCAGCTTGCCCACAGTTTCGAGAGATACCCTATCGTACACTTCAAGAGGGGTGTCGGTAATGACCATGGATTCACGAGTTCGGGCTCGTATTAGTTTATCCTCGAGACAACTTTCTACACAATTACGTAAGCCCGGCCATGTGTAACGTTCTCGAATGCGACGACAGGTCTTCGTTCCACCTTCATGCCCGGTTAACAGACTGCCATGGTTTTCGGCTATTATTATTAAACGTGATTCCTCCGGCGGCACTTCTAATTTGCCATGACATAATGTGATAGTGGGGGGAACACCTCGGGATATGTCGGACAGCAACTCGGTCATTTTGTTCTGTGTTAGGGTACCTAGCAAATCGCTGGACTTGATCATACGACATGTTCCACAGTCAGAAAACTATCGGCTAATAACTGATGTCGGATTCGCTCGTGGCGCTCTTTGATTTGCCTTCCCCCTATTGGGATTCGAAATCGTGACATCGCATGAACAAGATGGCCACCTAAGTGGGGCGTTTGTGGGTGTATGACAGGTGAAAGACCGGTATTTTGTGAATTTCAAAGGAAAAATGAAACTAAATATCGCTAAAATTTGTCGATTCACGGCATCTAAACCTTCCTGCAGAAATTTTGTTTGAGGAAAAAGAGTTTTGCATGCTGGACATGTCATATTATGTAGTAAAGAAGCCGAAAGACGAAACTTGTATTAAAGCATAATTGCATTTTGTATGCAGACTTCAGTTTTGAGGGATAAACCTCATAAAATAAGAGGACAAATAAGCTTCCACGGTGTCATAAAAGATATAGTGTGCAGTTGCAAAGCTGGATTGGGGAAAAAGTGCAAACACTTTGTTGCAGTCTTATTTTGATTGTGCATGTAATTTGATTAAATATGTCATATATAAATAAGCATGAAAGTGTTAAATACAAAAATTATATAAACTGTAGGACTAGCCGTAAAGAATCGTAACTGTATATCCTTGTGGAAAATGTTTTTTTTAACAAAAAATTCGTAACTTTTAGGTTAGGTTGCACTTCCATAACAAGCCGAATAATAGAAACACGATTATCGGAAATTAATTTTAGCAAAATAGTTGATCGACTTTTTCATAGATTCTAATTCTCTACAACTGACCTTTTTTTAATATCAATTTTAATAATACATCACTTTTTTTAGATTCAAGAAATTTATGAAAACGAACTTCTTGGTCTTTGCAGACTTTAATAGAGCACCCAAACACATAACAAAACAATCTGTTATTGGTCTTTTCGGGACTGAATTTCATTCCTCTAATAGCCACTTCTTAACTAAAACGCGTTTTCTTTGATGACAGTTTCTTAATCACAGCTATTTTTATTATATCGTTTCACTATTTTCGATACAAGTAGCACGTGGCATTTGAAACCCACCCACTTTGGCTAGTAATATTTTTCGCCACCAGATGGCAAACCCAGTTCTGCGGTACCAAATAGGTTTAAGCTTCCTTTCTAATATCGCGTCAGACATTTTGTATGTTTCATATCTACAGTCAAGTTAATAGTCAATTTTCTTTAACCAACATTTGCCATTCGCTTTTTTATTGGCCCCTATACTGGTTCCTTTGGAAGTTTTCATTCACGAAATAAAATTAAACTCATTCATTCCTTAATAGATTAAATAGAGATTATTAATCGTAAATCATTCGTGTGCTGGTACGTAGGCTTGCGATCTGAACCTTGGAGGAGGGTTTCACTGGCTGTTAGGCTTGCCTCATCTCCGTGCATTTTTTATTAATGATTGCGATTTAATAAAATCATTCTAGCTAGAGAGTTGTCCCTGAACATTATTTATTAATGAAAGTCGAGGACACCCCTTTAGTTAAAAATCAATAATCTGTTTTCGTTGAGGATTCAGCTATTTTTTTAAATATTTGTCTTTTGGTTGAAATATTAACTATTACATTTTTCGTCGAGAATTCTTTTCTTTTATTGTTTGAAAATTCAACTACTTGGTGTAAAGTCGAACTGCTTTGATACAAATTTAATTTATTTGTTTGAAGATTCATCATCTTAGTTGAAAGTTCGTTTTTTTCTTAAATAAAAATATGATTTTAAACATTTTTCTTTGTTTGAAAATTAACTGTTTTAACGGAAAGTTGAACTATTCTCTCAATAAAAATTGTCGGATAATTGTAGCTTTCATTTGTTTGCAATGGTTTTATCCAACTTCAGATAAATATCTCTGGGATTTACTGTGAATGTATTATAAGGCAATAAATGTAATTTTATGTATTTAAAAAAAATTCCTCACTTCTTTTACTCTCTTCATTTTTATGATACACTAACCAATAGATATAGCAGTTTTCTGATTTGAAGCAAATGTAGCAATATTGATTTAAAATAAAATTCATGTATTTGGTTGAAAATTCATTTTTTCAGTAGAAAATTATTCTTATTGGTCAGAAATTCATCTTGTTAATTGAAAAATCAACACATTAGTTGAAAATTCATGTATTCTATAGGAAATTTAATTCTTTTGTTAGAAATTTGATCGTTTTGGTTTCAAATGCAACTGCTTGCTTCAAAATTAATAATCAGTTTTTGTTGAGGATTCAACTATATTGTTAAATATTCGTCTTTTGGCTGAAATATTAACTATTACACTTTTCGTCGAGAATTCTTTCTTTTTGTTTGCTAAAAATTCAACTACTTGGTATAAAGTCGAACTGCTTGGTTAAAAAGTAGTTTATTTGGTTGAATATTCATCATGTATTTTGAAAAGATTTCTCAATTTTCCACAATCCCAGTATCATTGATTTAAAATGAAATTCGTCTTATTGCCCAGGTATACTTTGAGTAATGAGCCGTGAGTGCATGCAGACGACTAAGTGCCACCTTGAATTTGGGGAATTCGACGAAAGAAAGGTCGACGCAGGTAGATTCATCTTCGTGCCGGCATTAGAGCTATTGCCCGGGCATTAGATCTAATGCCGTATTCGAGCTAATGCCTACGACATATATAAATATATATATATATATATATATATATATATAGCATAATGCCGGAAATTCGGAATTCATGCCCTAAGATATTTACATACCTCCAAAAAGTCTTTAAAAAGATATATACGCTGAAAACACCAGTTCTCGTAAGATCACTGAAGTTAAGCAGTGTTGGGCGCGGTTAGTACTTGGATGGGTGACCGTTCGGGAATACTGCGTGCTGTTGGCCCGTCGTGGTTGTGGTGGGCCCACACTGTTAGTAAATATCCACCTAGAAACACTACCCGAATCGGGTAGTGAGGCAATGAACTTTCGAGTTCGAACTGCTATCAATTTTTTTTTTATGTAAATATCTTACGGCATGAATCCCGAATTTCCGGCATTATGCGATATGTAGGAGTTGAGTATACAATATATACAGCGTGTTCCAGACTCAAGTGTCCAGACTTACATGGCTGTATAAAAATGAAGCAAATAAATGGAAAAATCCTTTTCCAAAAATTCGTTATAAAATTTTTAAGCTGGACCAATCAGAAGCGCGGTATAAACAGATCGTGCGTGCTGACTGCTATTCTCCCGTCGCTAACCCCACCTCGCCGCTCGCTTCAATAACACTGTGTCGGATTCCCGCTCACGTACGAACGTCTATTTATACCGTGCTCCTGATTGGTCCAACCTAAATATTTTATAACTCAAAAACTAAAACTTTAACTAATTTTTGGAGAAGGAATTTTCAATTTTTTTTTTTAGACAGCTATATAAATCCGGACACTTGAGTCTGGGACTTTATATCTCAAAAAATACGCATCCTATGAAAAAAATATCCGTAATAAAAACTTTTTATTTTCGAGGGAGAAAAGCGATTTTGACAAAATTTACCCCCCACCCCGCCAGGAGGCAGGCGGGATGGGTTTTTTTCGCGAATCGGGAAAAATGTTGCGAATAAAACTTACGTATTTTAGAAAGGAGAATCTGAATCTGTGACAAAGAATTGAGGTTCCCATTTGAAATTACAAAGTTATCACCAGTCCGGCCTCCTGGGGGGGGGGGGGGGCTAAATTTGCTCAAATTCGCTTCTCCTCCTCGAAAATAAAAAGTTTTATTGCGAATATTTTTTTCATAGGATGCGTATTTTTTTTTTAGATATTCCGATATTTCAAGTTAAAAAAAACACCCAGTGTATACATACATATATATATATTCTGCGGGTACTGAGCTTATAGCCCTGTACCCTTTTAAAAAAGACGATAAATCTCAGGTTGAAAATTACCGCCCGGCTTCAATTATAAACACATTTTTGAAGGTCTTTAAGAGGTGTCTATATGACATGATTTTTAACACTGTCATTTTCTCGATGTCCAAGTATCGGCATGGCCTCATTTCTAGGATATCAACTACTACAAACTTACTAGCATTTACAAAGAACATTCATGATCTCCTAATGGAATGCAGCCATGTGGACGTAATCTATATGCACCTTTCGAAAGCATTTGAAAATGTTCTTTTCGCCTTACTATTTTGTAATAAGAAATTTGAAAATGTTAATCATCATATTCTTATGGAAAAATTAGCCAATCTTAATTTAATGCATAAGCTCTTACAGCTTCTTTAATCCTACTTGATTGATAGATCAAATATTAAAATATAGTGGTCACTCGTCTCGCCCATTTAGTGCCTCTTCTGGAATTCCTTAACGCTCCAATTTAGGTTCTTTTTTCCATAATTTATATGAATGATTTTCTCCCTAACTTAATTTGTTACCATACCTTGTATGTATACCCATATCAGGCACACAGTATTGCGATGTGTTGTAAGAAAACATAAGCAACTTCAATAATTTCAATCTATGGCGTCATGAGAAAACTTTTACCTTAAACGTGAACAAGTTTAAGATCGTGACATTTACTTTGCAGAAATCCCTCCTCACTCGCCCCTACCCCTCTCTCTAACTCGCAAAAAGTGAAGTTATGTCGGATGAAACAGAAAACTCCGAAATAGATACAACTTATGAAGGTGTGGCGGCAGCACCGGACGGTGGTGGGATCGAAATAAAACCTGAACACTTGATTGAGGAAAAAACACAGAAGTAGCAGCGCCGTTGCGAAAAAGGGGACCCAGAAAGCTCACTGGTAAAAAGAAATGTATAAAGAACAATAAAGGCGACAGAAAATTAACGAACTTTGTAGTGCACAATGGAAAAAAGTCAAAGTGGGGAGGGTTGAAGAAAGAAACTTTTAGATCAAGGGAAGAACTATCGCGCTCGCCGAACAGAACTGGAGAGAGTGAAACAGAGAATAGGAAAACAGAGGAAAGTATGAGTGAACACGAGAACTTACGTGAAGGCTCTGAAAAAGGTAAACACATGCATAAAAATAAACAAGTTCGAATGACAGTTTATTGGAAAAGGAAATAGAGATTGGTGGAATTCTTGACTCTTGATGATAAGACAAATTAGATGAAAAATTCAGAGAACTTCAAGAATGGATATTACAAAGAGAGCAAGAGGAAAATGAACATAATATAAGACAGGAAGTGTTCATCACCGCGCTGGCTAGAGCAAGGGAAAGGGAGTTCGAGTAGACGGAGGTAATTAGAAATTTGAAGGAGGAATTAAGAGTTGCCAGAAAAGAGTAACTAGAATTAAAAAAAGAAAAATAGTTACATGAACGGGAAGGGTGAATATTAGGGTGGGTCGAAAATAAATACTTCTGGAATTCGAAATCGTATGTATATATGTATTTATGTACGGTATGTAAAAAAATTTGAAACACAATGAAATTAAAAAATTCTGCAAATAAGAAATTTTTGAGCGCGGGTAACTAAACTGCATGTCGATTGATTCCAAATTGATTATGCTTTTTTAGGACCCCAATACGCTACTTTTCCGCTTTGTAGCTATTTCGAATTCCAAAAGTATTTATTTTTGACCTACCCTAGTGAATATTTTGAGGAGAAAAGAACAGAAAAATGTAGCAAACAAAATAGAATTGAAACCCAGGAGTAATTGAGATAAATGAGGATATGGTGAATTCAATGGAAGAGCTTGATCAATAAGACAAACCGGAGTAGTTGCGGTTAGTGAAATAGAATAAGAGATGAATGAGAGACGAATTAGAAAAAATTGCGTGATATTGAGAGGATTCAGGCCATCGGGAGGAAGAAATATGAAATGGGAAATACTGGATGTACTGTGGAGATATTAATTAAAATGGCATCATCGGAAGCAAAAACGAGATTAATGGCGAAAAAAAAGTAGACTGAAAGGAATTATGATTCGAATAGAAGATGATATCACACCAAGAGAGAAGGAGGTCCAAAAGTGGATAGAAAAAGTAAGAAGAGAGCAAGCAAAGGGAAAAAGGGTTAGCAAAGGCTATACAGGGTGTCCCAGACACAAGTGTCCGGAATTTTATAGCCGTATAAAAATAAAAAAATACAAATAGTAAATTCCTTTTCCAAAAATCAGTTGAAGTTTTAGTTTTTCAGTTATAAAACATTTAAGCTGGACCAATCAGGAGCGCCGTATAAACAGCCGTGTGTGCGTGAAAGGGATTCCAACGTAGTGTTCTCCCGTCGCTAGCCCCACCTCTGCGCTCGCTTCGATAACACTGCGTTGAAATCTCGTTCACGCACAAACGGCTGTTTATACGGCGCTCCTGATTGGTCTAGCTTAAATGTTTTATAACTGAAAAACTAAAACTTCAACTGATTTTTGGAAAAGGAATTTTCTATTTATTTTTTTTTATTTTTATACGGCTATATAAGTCCGGACACTTGAGTTTGTGATACCCTGTGTAAGATGGGCAATGGAAACACTGAATTCTTTTGGAATGAAGAAGGAAGAGCGGTGGATAAGAAGGGGTTTCGTGGAAGAAACTAACATCTTTGAATCAAACTACTTGAAAAGTAGAGGCAAGATTATTAATATACTTCAAAATATAACAATGTCGGGATGCTTAATATTAAAAGATATAACACAAATATTGTAATGCAAGCTGAGAATAGGGGGGACGAATTAAGTCTGGTGGGAGATTGGAATGCAAGAGTGGGAGTGGAACAAGGGGGGGGGGGGGGCGAGTGCATTGGGAGGAAGAAGAAATAACAAGAGTGTATCGTAAAGATAGGAAGTCAGGAAATAAAATAGTAAATGATGAGTGAAATAAATTACTAGAGTTCTGGCAGGGAGGGGGATTAAGAATATTAAATGGAAGAATTGAAGGTGAAGAAAAAGGAAATTGGGCCAATATTTGTGAAGGCTGGGGCTCGGTTTTGGATTATACAATAGTAAAAGAGATTGAAAATGAATGACCTATCACAGAGATCAGAACTGAAGCAAGAATAGAGTCGGATCACTTCCCAGTTAAATTTAGCTTATGAAATAGATACAATCAAAGATAAGAAACGGAACAAAGAATTTACGAAAGTTCACAATATAGCAGAGAGATTAAAGTAGGATAGTACAAAGGCAGAGGAATAATAAAAAGAAATGGAAAAATGGTGGAAATCAAGAGAAGAACGTTTAGAAAATTTGGAGTGGGAAGATAGATGGGAAAAGCTTAATGAATGTATATGGAAAGCGGCAGAAAAGTTGGGGTTGATAATGAAGGTAGGAGGGAATGGGGAGTGCAGGGTAAATAATAAGAATAAAAAGGATTGGCTTGATACATAATGTAAACAGCAGAGGTCTTTGGTATAGGATAAACTGAAAAACTTCATAGAAACCAAAGGTGAGAACGAAAAGAAAACTTTAACAGAACAAAAGAAGAAACTTAATGAAATTTATGTGAGGAAGAAAAGAGATAAAAAGAAGGAAAATGGAAAAAGGTAAAGGACACCAGGAATATGTGTTGTTTTTGAAATGAGCTAGAAAATTTTCGAAAAAAGAGAAGCAAAACAGTGAAAGGAATAGAGGGTGATAGATGGATCGAACACTTGAAACATTTGTTAGCGAGATAAACAGTGATAAGCTGGATTCGAATTGAAGTAGAATTAATAAAGGGATTACCAAAATTATGGATAGAAGAAATACATAGAATATTAAATGGAGACTGAACAAAGAAAGTCAAGTGGGATCAGTGCTCCCAAATCTCTCTCATTACTCTCACTATGTAAAATTTCAACATTATCCCAGTCCAACTCATGGTCAACATCAACAAACCGTCTCGTATGTCTAGCAAGAACACTCTTATAACATCGTCCTAAACGAACATCACTTTTTTGCTCCTCCACCCTAGTATTAAGAAGTCTTCCAGTCTGTCCCACGTAAGTCATTTTACAGATCTTGCAAGTGATCTTGTAAACCACACCACTCTTTTCAAATTTATCTAAAGGATCTTTACCAAAAGTTATTATTGAAGCCATTTTAAATGGTATACGGAAAATAGTATGAATATTACATTTTTTCAAGGAATTAAAGCTCAGGATGGTAATATTATTACCAATTGGTACAGGAAAAATACATATTCAGGTAGAATTTTAAATTTCTTTTCGGCTCATCCTTTTCAAAACAAAATTGCAGTCATCAAAAACTTAGTCGACAGGGCTCTAGGTTTGTCCCACATTTCATTTCACAAAGAGAATTTGAATATTGTTAGGAATATCCTTTTTCTGAATCATTACACAAAAAAGTTGGTTGAGTAACAAATCACAATTAGAATTCAACAAATCAAGAACAAACAAAGTAACATTTCAGCTACAGATAATCAGAAGGAATTGAGATAATATAGTTCTTTTAATACTTTTGTTCTTCCTTTTTTTGGTCAAATTTCTGAAACTATTCAATTCATGTTGAAAAAATTTAATATTCATACTATTTTCCGTATACCATTTAAAATGAATTCAATAATAACTTTTGGTAAAGATCCTTTAGATAAATTTGAAAAGAGTGGTGTGGTTTACAAGTTCAGTTGCAAGATCTGTAAGATGACTTACGTGGGACAGACTGGAAGACTTCTTAATACTAGGGTGGAGGAGCAAAAAAGTGATGTTCGTTTAGGACGATGTTATAAGAGTGTTCTTGCTAGACATACGAGAGGGTTTGTTGATGTTGACCATGAGTTTGACTGGGATAATGTTGAAATTTTACATAGTGAAAGTAATGAGAGAAAGAGAGAATTCATGGAAATGCTTTATATTAAAAAACAAAATAAGTCCTCTATTAATTTAAAAACTGAATTAGATAGATTAAACCAAAGTTATTCAAGTTTGATTAATTACATTTAGTTTTCATGAGTCTTGACTTTCTCTTTTTTCTTGTTTGTTGTGATGGATTGGCCTATTGACCCACATTCAGCTCTCAGGTATCGAAGCGATAGCGTCGTCGCTTGGTCGCTGCTCCCACCTATTTTCATTTTCATGCCTTGATAAGGGTGCTGTGTGGGCACCGAAACGTTGGTAATGTACATTGGCATGCTTTTTTATTGTGATTTGATAATAATAAAAATAAAAAAGACGAAAGAAATAAAAAAGAGAAGGAAGGGGATTTGGTTGGTTGCCTTCTCATTTTTCTTTCCTCTTTTTTATTTTTATCGAAAGAAACAAAATTTTTTATTTTGTTTTTTAGGAATTGCAATAGGAGCATTTTATGGTGTTTGTCCAAATTTGATCGTTGAATTCTTGTTTTTTTCAGGAATGCTATATATTTAATTTTTTTTTGCTTTGGTTTATAATTGTTTACAACAAATAATAATTGTAAAGTGCATACAGATATTAAAAATGATTTAAAATTCATATTTGTAAAAAAGGTATTTCTTTCTTTAAATTTAAAGAATTAGTTTTAATAATTTTAGAAGTTTTATTTGTAGCAAGTAATTTTCTTGCACATTTGATCATTTTATATGAGCGCGCCGACAGTAGCCAATCCAGCTGTTGACGTGACGCATGCTTAATACGAAAAGATCCCAAAATTGGGAGCATTGGGTGGGATTTAGAAAAAGAAGGTCGGCAAGAGATCATATATTTGTATTAAATTCGTTCATTAATGATAAACTAACGAAGGACGGAGGATAATTATATGTGGCTTTTATCGACCTGAAAAAAGCTTTCGGGATAGTAGATAGGGATTTGTTATTTGTAAAAGTCAAAGAATTAGGGAACAAGGAAGGAGGTTTGATATGCTAAAAGCAATACATAGTAAAACAATGAATGAAGTGACAGCAGAAGAAGGGACTAGAAGGAAACCAGTAGATAGCATGTAAAGGCTATGGTGGCAAGTTACAAGAAGCGGCAAATGCGGCTTGGGGAGTAATAAAGAGAGCATGGAAATAGAAATGGCACAAGAGGGAAAAAATGGCCATGAGACTTGACAGGAACAATCCAAATTACATCTAGGAAATGGAAGCAGGAAGGAATAGTATTGAAGTTGAGGCAACAAATAGGGCTAATAAATATCTTTTGGCACAATAGACATGGATGAAGACAGGATACCGAAAATTTATTTAAAGGAAGAGTTAAGAGGTCTACAAAACGGGAACCATTCTAGTTGGGGTATGAAAGTAAGAGAGAAGATAGGAAACAAATCTTGATAGGGGAGTAATAATAAGGAGGGATCAAGAAATTCAGAAGAACACGAGCAGGATAGAAAAATGTAAGTATTGTAAATTCTATGGATGTGTGAAGAAGAATTTAGGAAGGGAAAAATATTGGGCGAGAATCAAAGGTTTGTAAGATGTAAGCTGTAGATTATGTGGGGAAGATGAGGAGAACTTACCGCATATAGTAATTTGCAGGGCTTGAAAAGAAATGATAGATAAGAGCTGGGTGGAAAAGTTAGAGTGAAAAAATAACAGCTGTGGAAGTGAATTAACAAACAAAATTAGCTTAGCATTAGCAAGGAAACCGAGCCGCAGCCTACGCAGATATGCAAGGGAATTTGAGACGGTTGCTAAGGAATCTGAAAGGAAAATAACAGAGGAGGATGATGTTGTAATAGATCAAATGTAAAATAGTTCATTTATTTGTAATTCTTAAGGTGTAATATAAAATAGTATATATAAAAAGATACAAGTTTATATGTGTGTTATTATAGCAGCGTTCAAGTAACGTATAATCGGAATGGGGCATTGTACATAAATATGTAAAAACTCCAGATGGGTATGCATGGAGAATAAATTGAATTGAATTGACTCAGATGAAGGAGCATGTACAATAATAAGGAGAGTCACTCACTTTCAATTTCTACAAAGAAGCGAGATCCTGTAGTGTACTGGGCCAAACCGAATCGGAAGCGAAGAAACAAATCCTCACTGGTCTATGGACAAATGAACTGCTACAACGAGAATGGATAAGTCATCAACGTAGCAAGAGAATTCAGGTGCGACGCAAACCGCGGATAAAAACTGATGATTGAGCGAATATTGTGGATACAATTTCGAGCCTAGGAAGAACTGTTGATGGTGGTGCAGCGACCGTCATTCCTATGTACCTGGCATCAGGTGACAGCCAACAATTCGACTTAATCATCGGGAGAACCTTTGCAGAACTTCCTCACATTGCCTACGTTAGAGCACGAAACAAACTTCACTTTTTGGAATCCGAGAAAATTTTTGCATATTTCTCCTAAGGAAATTAATCAACAACGATATGATGTTACGAAAAGTAAATTCTTACCTTTACATGCTGTGAACTTCATTTTGGCAAAGAAGTCATCATAGGAGTTTCAAATAACCTGTTCGAATCTAGAAGCTGTAAACCTTCGGGCGACGATGAACTGGAGAGGATTGAATTGAAG
The DNA here is from genome assembly GCA_932178445.1 of Andricus quercusramuli. Classification (NCBI taxonomy): domain Eukaryota; kingdom Metazoa; phylum Arthropoda; class Insecta; order Hymenoptera; family Cynipidae; genus Andricus; species Andricus quercusramuli. Next base: position 180,366 of record CAKNXH010060642.1, read on the forward strand.
CACACGAATGTCGGCAAACTATCGCAATGGATTTGAACGAGCTGGGATGTATCGACGTAGTCATTATGGAGATTCGTGAAAAACCAGGAAGTACCCATTTCCAGCCAAAACCCCATTAGGCCAGCGAAGATGAACTTGTTAAAAGATTATCCATGCTAATTCCTCTTATGCTAGTACGGTTCTACTGGCAAAAAGAAAGAACGGATAGGATCAGATGGTTATAGACCTTCGACGTTTGAACGCATGAATCGAGCAAAATAGTTTCCCATTGCCAGATATCGACGACAACCTGGCACTTTTTAGAGATTGCAATCTTCTCATCACGCTGAATATAGCCTAGGATTGCCTACAGGTTCCATTGTCAGAAGAGGGTCGCGAAAAAAACAGCCTCCATAGCGCTAGACGATACCGGAGAATTCACCCGGATGATATTCGGTTTATTATTGTATTCTTTTGTTGTAAGAAATTAATGCAAAAAGCTTTAGGTCTTCTTCTTGAACACGTGATTGCTTTCAGTGAGGAACTACGGAAGAGACCCATACTTGTTTTGGATGTTCTCAGTGCAGCAGGTCTCACATCAAATGGCGTCAAGTCTTTCTTCTTAAAGAAAAGTGCCTTTTGGAAGGTATCAGGTAAAGGAATAAAACCGGGATTAACGAAGGTAGGAGCAATTTATGAGTTCCCAGTATCCATCAACATTCATGAAGAGCTAAGATTTTTTGGGAATATGAAATTTCTTTATGCGCTTTGTATACAAAATTCGCTACCGTATTTACCCGAATGACACTTATAGCATCATAGATCTTCATACAGACAAGAAGGGATACACTAGTACGGCTCACGTCAGCCAAGTGAAGATCTGGAAACCAGCATTTTAGGATGACGGCGTAGCGGAAGTTGACGACGATAATGAAACCATAAAAGGGGAACTTGTGTTAAAACAAGAAGATGACATGAAAGAAGAGCCAGCATTTGAAGTGAAAGACGTGTTAGACCAAAAAGACAAACTCCATTACCTTTACGTTTTGATGATTTGAAAATGTTTAGTATTCTCAAAGCCGAGAATAATTAGGATGGCCGAATGATAGAAGCTCGACTTTAATGTCTATTTGATTAGTTAACGTTTTTGAGCATTTGTATTTAAATTACCTTCAACATGCCATCTGGTGACGGAGGAGGACAACTCGAATGAGAGAGGATAGAAGGGGTGGATGTGGGTGCAATGGCTGAGCTGGACACACGAGTCTTTATCCTACTTTTTAGACTTGCGCACACTTCTGATCCGTCGTTCCCTAGGGTTCGCCTTCTGATCAAAGTTTAATTTACGTTAATGTACTGCGTAAGATGTTCACTTCAAGAAAAAGTTAACTCATTTTGCCCGTTTTCACATTTCTGAAAGAAAATCGCTTACAGATGTGCCCGCACTCCAGAATGGTCTAAACCCAGAATCTACTATTCATAATCCACTAGAGGCTCAACTTCTTGACGGATTTTGAAGTTTTGTTAGGAACGCTTAGAATTAAATTTTTGATACGGATTCGAGGTCGAAATTCGAAATTTCGGAAATACTGACCCAATTTGGCGACCAAAAATTTGAAAAAAAACCAATGAGTTGGCGAATTTACATGAAAATTTGTATCAGGGGGTTATTTGGGTCGCAGGGGTAAAGAAGAAGGATGAGGTGTTCTGGAGCTATATCCAAGAATTTGATGTTGTGGGACTGGTAGAGACGTGGGTAGAAAGAAAGGAATGGGATAAAATAGAGCCAAAGCTGCCAAGGGGGTATAGGTGGAGACTCCAGGAGGCGGTCAGAGTGAAGAAGAAAGGAAGGGCTAGTGGGGGAATTATAACGGGGGTTATAGTTGGATTGGAGGAAGAATTTCATGGAGAGGAAGAGGAAGTGCAAATGAAGGAAGTAAAGATAGGAGGGGTAACGTGTAAGTTTGTGACAGCGTACAATAAGGATGAGATGGAAAGAATTAAAGAAAGGGTGGAAGACATGCTAGGCGAAAGAGAGGAGGGTATGCTGGTACTGGATGGGGACTTTAATGCGAGGATGGGGAGGAAAGGGGGCCTTTACAGGGAAGGGGAGAGCTTCGAAAGGAAATCGAAGGATAAGATAATAATTAAGGAGGAAGATATTCTAAGCGACTGAATGGAGGATAGAGGCTGGGCGGTGGCGAATGGTATGGCAACTGAGGACAAGGAGGGAGAATACACATATTTAAGTAAAGTGGGGGTATCATGGATAGACTATGTGGTCATGAATATGCAAGGATGGGAGGAGACGGACAAATGTGCAGTAGAGGGGAGGGTGGAATCAGACCATCGGCCATTAAGACTGTGGACAAGAGGGGAGGGTGGCGGAAGGCAAGGTGGGGAAGAAGTCTCCATAGGGGAGAGGGTGACCAGGACGAGGGATGCGATAGAAAAGTCAGAATGGTAAAGCCGTGGCGGGATAGGAAATGGAAACAGATGAAAAGGAAGGTGAAGAGGAAGTACAAGAAGTGAAAAGAGGGTAATGCGAAAAGGGAGGAGTACGTAGAAATGAGGAAGGGGTTTAGAAGTTACGAAGGTCAAAAGCAGTAGAGCTGGAATGGGTAGACATGGGGGGGATTCCCAGGAGGGTGGAGAGAAGGGTTAACAGTGCCACAGGACAGGAAAATTATACAGAGATTACGCTGATGAGTACGGCGTATAAAGTATATGCGATGGTGGTGGCGGAGAGAGTGCGGAAGGATGTTGAGGGGGAAGGAATATTGCCGGAGACGCAGGCGGGCTTTAGGGCGGGTAGGAGTACTATCGACCATACCTACGTTTTGCAGCACGTGGTGAATAGAGAATTAGCAAAGAAGGGGTCGAGAGTGTATGCGTTTTTGTGGATCTCAAAGGGGCGTTTCCTTCGGTGGATAGGGGCAAATTGTGGGGGACGTTGGAGGGTTGGGGAGTGGAGAGAGGCCTGATCAAGAGGTTAAGGGATATATATGAAGAGACTAAAGATAAGGTAAGAGGAGGGGAGGCGATTTCGGAAGGATTCGGGATGGACGGGGGGTTAGGGCAAGGGTGTCCGCTTAGCCCAACGCTTTTTGCGATTTTAATCAGGGATATGGAAAGCTAGAGGCCGGAGAGGTAGGAGGAGTTAGGGTAGGAGGGGTTAGAATTTGAACACTAGCGTATGCAGATGACAGTGTTGCAGGAAAGAAACGAGGAGGCCTTCAAGGAGATGATGAGCAGGTTGCGAAGATACCTGGATAAGAACACGTTGTAGCTGAATGCGGAAAAGTCCAAGGTTATGGTGTTCAGAAAAGGAGTTAGAAGGGATAAGGGAGGGAAGTGGAAGGGAAAGGCGGTGCAAGAGGCGAAAGAGTTTGAGTACCTGGGCTTCTTGTTTCGAAGGAATGGAAGAGTGGATGGTCACATAAAAGAGAGATTGAGGAGGGCAAATATCGTAATGAGGCAGGTGTGGGGGCTGGGAAAAAGTTATTCGCAGATGATTTCGGAAGGAGAATAAAATTGTTTGACTCACTAGTTATGAGTGCTATTGTATGGAGTAGAGGTGTGGGGGTGGATGGAAGGTGTAGAGGTAATTGGACAAAGGAGAGGTATGTAAAGTGGACACTGGGGTTGGTGAGGAATAAGCTGCTTAGAGAGTGTTGGTGAGAGAAGGAGAATAGGAGAAGAGGTGGGATTATGGAGGTTGAAAGGGAAAGATATTTTAGAACTAATGGACTGCAGATGGATGAAGTGAGGATGCACGAGGAAGGAAGGAAGGTATACGAGATGGTTAGGAAAAACAGCATGGAGAGAGAAAGAAGACAGCAGGGGAAGGGAGAATAAGAGAGTCAAGGTTTAACCGGAATTATATGTGGATTATTCCAAGGGTGAGAACGCAATATTTTTGTGAGAAAGGAGAGAAAGGAAGTCAGGAACTTATAGCGAGGATCAGATATGGGTGCATGGACGGTTTTAATAGGTTCTGGCTCTCTGGGAATAAGAGGATGTGTGAACTGTGTGGGAAGGGGGATGCAAAAGTAGAGCAGTGGTTGGAGGAGTGCGTGGAGGTGGAAAGGAGTGCAATAAGCATGGTGGTACTGATGAATGAAAGGGGGGAAAAAGGGCAGTAGCATGGATGAAGGGGGTGTTGGATAAGATTGAGAAGAAGAGAAACAAGGGGGAGGAGGAATGGAGAAGGAAAGACTGTAAATAGGAAAGGAAGTAGGAATAAGAATCTGTGAATATTGTAAATAATAATAAGAGCAAGCGGTCTTAGAGATAGGGTATGGATGGATGTTAGTTTTTAAGGGTTAGTTTTAAGAAAATTCTGTAAAAAATGTAAGTGTAAGCAATTCAATTTTTTAAGGCCAGCAGGCTGAAAAATAAACGTTTATCTATCTATCTGGTTCATAAAAAGAGTGTCAGTAGAGTGAATGTCGCCTGAAACAAAAGACCTTGGATACGTATGGGCTCGAGCGGGGAACCTCACATGACGACCTTGTGAGGGTCTTTACTTGGGGTGATCGCTAGAGAGATTGAGCAACAACCTGGGTCGGAGCAGTGTTGCGGAACGAACTTTTTAGTTAAATAAATATAACACGACAATTCCAGATCAATCTAAAAATTATATACCTCCTTCTTTACATTGCTCCTTTCCCCCACCGAGCGAGTCACCCTAGCCAGAAAGGGAAATGGTTTAATGGTAGGGCTTGAGCTTTCCTCTAATGAATTTGACGGCTATGTTGGCCGTAGCATTGCTACTGACAGGGTTTCCCATGCCAGACAGGCAGAGAACGAAGAGGCAAGTGAATAAGAGGAACACCAAAACCCATAAATGGAGAGTATTTTAAAAATTTTGAAACGCTTATCGCTACCCGAGGATCGTCGGGGCGCCCCTGGAGCCACCGCTGGGGGCCACAGCATGCGGGACGGTGATGTTGGTGAGCTGCGAGATGGTCACGCAGATCTCACTAATCAAACAGCTGGCCAGCGAGAACATCTGCGCCATACGGTAAGCAGTGAAACATCAACTGGGTCTGCTGAGGATGCTTTGGCTAGCCTTAGCTATTTGCAGCCAACCACTTCAACAGAAATACCGTGGGAGAGCATCAATTGGGATACGACAATGAATGAGGAATTGATGCGTCTCTATTATGAAAGTGCGAAGTTTGAAACATCACGCAAAAAAGGACAACATTTCAGAACGAAATTTGCCGCAAAGTATCCTCAAATAGAGAAAGTCGCATTAAGAGATCTTATCGCTAAGGTGAAGGACATCAGGACAAATCTATTCATCTCAGAAGATCGAGCAATGGAGATTAAACAGCAGGTTGATTTGGAGTGGAAAAACAACGGCAATGAACAGCAGTTAGAGGAAGCCGCGTCACACGAACAAGCCCCACCACATCCTCCGGAGGTAGATGGCCTAATACAACCAGTGCCAGAAGCAGAGGTTCAACAACCAAGGAGGCGATTACAATGGACATACCATATGAACAGAGATGTGGTGCGTTCTTATTTTTTGGCAAAGAAAAGTGGGCAAAGTGTAAGGAGAGAACATCATCGTCTCTTCTTACTTAACCCTTGCTTGCCAGCCCTCCGCGGAGTAACACGCTTGCCACACTGGGGTGTCGGCCACCACAGCCATAAAAACTGTAATAAAAATGAACTATTGTATATTTTTCTTTAAAAATTGGTATGGAACTTCTGAAAAACGTACTTTAAAAGACCATATAGGTTATATAGCCAAAAATTAAATTTAAGCATACTAAAAAATGTGCGGAAGCAAAAAAAAATGAAAAAGTGACCATTTTTACAAAAAAAATTCATATTTTATATATTTTTTAATATTAAGGGCTGAAATTTTAGCTGAGTTTTCTAATAATGTGTCACTATGAGAAAAAAAAAATGAGTTTACAGGATCGTCCAAAAAAGGTATTTATTATGATGAATGAAGGACGAAATTTTACGGAAAAATTAGTTATGCATTTTTGCCAAAAAATTATATTTTATTTATGAAAAAAAAGAACATCTTACATTATTTTTACTAAAAATGATTAAAAAAAACATTATTCTGAAGAAAAACTAATCAATTTGAAGTATAATAGTAATTTTTGACACGCCTTGCGCAAAGCTCGATATTGCGCCCGCTAGCGTATGCTACATAAAGCTTTGCACACGTCGTATCAAAAAATACCGTTTGATACATGTGCGAAAATTAACCTTGTGTACATTTCACACAAGGCTAAAATTACATATTTTATTACTATTTTCTTCACTCTGGAATCAAAATATACTCGTAAAAAAATTCAACCCGAAAAATAAATTTCGATCATACTTGCCACACTGGGGTGTTTGACACCCCACGCAACATTTGAACAGTTACCACAGACGCGTAAACTAGTGCAGCGCTATGTCAATGTCCTGAATAGGTACTGGCAGTCTCGAGTTATTGGCAAATATTGATGTAAAGCGATTTCCTTCACATTTAGGTACTTAAAATTAAGAAGAAAAAAGCCTGGGGTGTAATCCACCCCACAGTGGAAAGTAAGGGTTAAGTACTCAGAACTAGCCACAAGAATAAATGAGCAGAATCTAGCAGTTCAAAAACGCTCAATATCTGTAAACAAATTGCTTTCGGTTGTTGAAATAGCTGCCATCGAAATGGAAGTGGAACAGCAGCTTCCTATTGATGAACTTCCATTGGAAGATGTGGACAACGAGGACTTGATTGCAGCTGAAGGCATAGGTGCTAGGGATAATGAACATCAAGTACCGGATGGACTAGAACCACATCCGGACATTATAAACGATGATATAAACAGCGAAGTCCCAGAAAAAATACAGCACCTTGAAAGGAATTTTGGTCATGCTTTACTAGAGTTCAGACATGTAGAACCAACACAAAGGCACTCACTGCCCAAGATGAACATCAAAAATGATCTGCGTGCACTAATAGAACACCTGAACAGCAAGATTTTACCTATGCATTTGAATGCAACACAAAACGCGTTAGAGGTGCAAACTCTTGTATACTGTGCAGCTGTGGCAACCGTTAGAACGTTGGGCCGCAGAACTAGGCCTATAAATGCAGTCTTCGCCCCAAGACAGGAGCGAGATCCACCATGGAAGATCAGGTTGGATATGGATGTCAGCAAATTAAGGTGCAAATTGGGTCGACTGACTCAATATAAGAAAGGAAATCGAACCAGAAAGCTGATACACCATGTTAATAAAATCATCCACCCTCGGTACATCGAGATATTGACATGAGATTATAGACTCCCAGCGGCAGAGGCCTGAGCTTATTACTGCCAGATTGCGCTGGTACAAGAAAAGTAGTGCAAAAAGGCAACAAAATCGAACCTTTCAGGCAGATGAAAGAAGGTTCTATCGTGAAATGAGTGTAAAGCAAAATAACCAACAAGACACCGAAGTCCCTCAATTGAAAGGCATGACTAACTACTGGTCGGATGTTTGGGGGAAAACTAACAGAAGCAATTTGGACACTGCGTAGTTCCAACTAGAGAAAGCAAGAACAAGCAATAACCCTGAAATGGAGCTGACTAACGTCACAGCTTTAGATGTTTCAGCGGTCTCGAAAAAAGCAAGTAACTGGAATGGTCCAGGTCCGGACATGGTGCACAACTTCTGGTACAAGTACCTTACTAGTGTGCATCCTGCGTTGGCAAAGTTTTTTCAGAAAATCATCGAACACCCAGACCTGATGCCAGGCTTTATGCTCCTTTATACTACGTAGGGGAGACCTCCCTACAGTGGATAGCAAAAATTGGTAGATTTCAGTAAACACAAAATAGGATATATATTAAAGAGCTTTTCTGACACAAATGAAGCTGATATATTCACCCATGTGATATCAGTAAAAATCAATTCGTTAGCGAATAAAAAGCTATTGATATTATTTTGAGGAGGTAAAATTTTGTCGAGTGTTGGCTGGTTCGCCCTACAGTGGACATTCGATTCTACACCTCGAATCAGAATAGAAAGATGTTTTTATGCGTACCCCTAAATTATATTTTATACCGACCCTACTATCAGAACAAAGAAAAAAGTGATATAATTTCGATTTTGCATAAAATTAGCAAAAATATAATGTCAGTTATTTCGCTCATATTTCACAACACGCCTTTCAGTGGACAGGTCCGGTGGGGTTAGGATTGTCACCAATCTTGCCATGTCAAAAGTACCTAGAAAATACCTAAACAGAAATTGGGCATGGTGAGGTTATTTCTACTTGCGGGAAATTTAAAATTACTCTCAATTACATTACGCTGCAGCTATGTTCAAAGTATCAGCTGATTCTGTCTTCTGCTATTTTAGTACCAACCTATGAGTGCAAATTATCTAAAACTTTTAACTGAAAATCCACTGTAGGGATGACGTTGGTATCCATAGTAAGAAAATCAGAGCCTCAAGGATTATATTTATAATAATTTTCTTACATAGAACGTAAGATTCTAGGGTGAAAAATATTATGGTTTAATGGCCAAGGAACATATATTAATAAACAAAATCATTCTGAAAAAATTTAGATACTTGGAAAAAATTACTAAAGTGGAGGACAAAGTTTCTTGGTCATGTCAAAAATAGTTTTTTATACTTTTTTCTTTTATTATAATTAGGTATAACATGAAATTCTGTCTTATGATGCATTTTTATCATTTTAAATCATACCAAATGCGCAAATTAGGTTTACTTTAGGCATTTCGCTTTTATTTACAAATGTGCACTGTAGGAAGCTATCCACTGTAGGGAGGTTTCCCCTATATGTTGCCTAAACAACCAGGCGCTCAAAATCCATCTGAATTTCGACCGATAGCCTGTCTTCCAACAATATATGTCTTACAGATATCATAGCAGATAAGGTATATTCTCAGAGTGACGAGAAAGATATCCTTACAGAAGAACAAAAAGGATCTTGTAAAAACTCCCGAGGAAGTGATGATCTAGTCACCACAGACGCTGTTGCTATGACGCAAGCTCGTAAACAACGAAGAAACTTGCACATGGCATTCATGGACCACAAGCAAGCGTTTCGTTCCGTACCACATGACTATTTGCTTGAAGTCTTAAAAGTATACAGAATTTGCCCACGCATCATTGACTTCCTCAGTCATGCGATAATGCTTTGGGGTACGAGAATCAAGTATTTTGATCATGGACAGCCAAGGATAACTAGATCAATACGCATTGCGACGGGTATATTCCAAGGAGATTCCTTCAGTGCATTATAGTTCTGTTTGGCGTTGAACCCACTGAGAAAAACACTAAATAGCCTGTTTCATGGGTTCCCAGTACATGATAACGAGGATGGTTATCAAGTGACCCATCTTCTATACATGGATGACCTGAAGCTATACGCTAGTTCGCACCAGAAACTGCAGCAAGTGATCCATGTCACAAAGCAGTTCTCCAACGATATCCACATGGAGTTCGGACTAGATAAATGCAGAATAGTGCATTTAACCAGAGGAGAATTAGAGACCGCAGAGCTAGAGAACGATTTCGAGAATGACATCGAGGCAATGGCTGAGGGTAAGTCATATAAATACCTGGGTATTCTCGAATCTAAAGGGTATTCAGCATACGATAGTTAAGAAAAGCCTAACGACTGCCTTCACTACAAGACTCAGATTGGTTCTAAAGAGTTCTCTTAACTCGGCAAACAAGATCAGGGCAATCAACACCTATGCCATCCCTGTTCTCACGTACTCCTTTGAGCTCATCAAATGGTCGAACACTGACCTCGAACGATTAAACAGAATCATCCGCGTAGAAATGACGAAACACCGAATGCACCACAGTAATTCGGCGATTGAAAGGGTAGTTCTACGACGACATAGAGGGGGCAGAGGCACTGTAGATGTCAGAAAACTGTTCGAGTCACAAGTTACACATTTGCGAGACTATTTTAACAGCAAGCGAGATGTTACGCTTTATAACACCATCTGTAAAGCGGATCTTGACTACACGCCCTTGGATTTGTCCTCAGAGGAGGCCTTGAATATCAGGGCAGAAACGATAGAGGAATTAGAAAAGCAATTGAGACAAAAAGCCATCCACGGCGAACACCCCAAAACGTTAGATCAATATGCAGTGGATAGCGAGGCATCCAATATTTGGCTGAGAAAAGGCGTCCAGTATCCAGAAACGGAAGGATTCGACATCGCGATTCAGGACAGGGTTGTCGACACCAGAAATGATTGCAAACACGTGTTACATTAAGACGTAGTTGACCGGTGCTGATTATGTGGAGATACCAACGAATCCACCGAGCACATTATTGATGGCTGTCGCGTAATGAGGTTCATTATGCAAAACTAATAGTAGGTGGCAGCACCGAGCCGAGTACTGGACCCTCTGTCAAAGAGAGACAAAAAAAAATATACCGCTTAGTGTACGGTTGCTTATAATTAAATATATGAGGGTAAATAATCCTTAAATATATGTTTAGTGCTTATATACGAAGTTAATTTATACTTTCGGTGAAACTTATACATACAATGGGATATATGGTGAACTATAGTAAACCTAACCTCACTTTGCATGTGACAGTCAGAAAAGGATTTCTCAAACTTTTACGAATGCTATGTGATAAATATTGATAAGAAAGTTTGAAATATATATTTTGTTATCTTTACAATGTATAAATGGCACGTTATACTTATTAACAAAATTTATTTTCTTGAAATTCGTATCTCATTGACAGAGGGTCTAGTACTCGGCTCGGTGCTGCCACCTGAGATACTATCCAGACGGATCATTACATCCGAGCCAATCGACCCGACATCTTGATGCGAGAAAAAAAAGGTGGAAGAGTCTACATCATTGACATTGCTTGTCCACTTAACAGAAATTTGCAGGCAACCTATACAACCAAGATCCATAAGTATAGCGAGTGAAGGCATGAAGTAAAGACAATATGGAGGAATATGAAACAAGCATCTATTCATCCTATATTGATTTCGGCTACAGGCAATGTGCACGCAAGATGCACTGAACATTTTCAACACTTAGGAGTCAGTAGGGTACTGACAGCAGCTCAGAAGACAGTTTTATGAACACCTGTGGCATTGTGAGAAATATTCTAGACCATCAGGGATGGTAGCTCTAAGAAAGCATCCAGAGGCGACTGTGGTCACCTCCAACGCTCGCGGCCGCTGTGTATGGATAACAGCGGCAAAATACGAAGTCCAAACTACACTTTGCTCCTAATTTTGTACCTACAAATCATCGCAGAAGATTTCAGGCATCGTATCATATTAACTTATAACATCCTCATCTCATCAGTCACTTGACTTAGTCCGTGGCTATGATGAAAAACCGGGTTCATCAGAGAACAAGATTAAAAAAAAATAATAGGCCGTTAGACTCAAAGATTTATAGGTTGAAGTACATAGTAGTGTTGTAAGTATACGATATATGCCAAATAACATTCAAAACTGCATTAGTACTAAGAGGTCAGCATAATAAATACTGTAACCAATGGATAATTTCGAATAAATTATTTGAATGATTGAATAAATACTTGAAAAGTTCCATTTTAAAATGATAGTAAGAGGGCGCTTTCCTGATGGTTAGTGGAATCCTATTCCATAGACATGCCCCTCTAACCATAAACGATCTTTGGAGTTGACATGTTCTACGTTTTGGTATTTTTAAAGCATTATATCATTGTAAGCAATACATCCGTAACCAAAGAACGGGATAATCAAACTCTTAACTAGGAGAATCCTAGTTGAGGTAGATAAGGAGTCTTTATTTTTATTTAATTGATGTAGAATTCTGTAGGTGTTTTAAGAAATAGCCATTACATGCTCTTTCCAAGACAGAGTATGGTTAGGCAAAAGAATGCTTCAGCTTTAGAAAAAAAAATCTCAACTTCTTCTTGTAGCGATTAAAAATTTAGTTTATTAAGAATATATTCCAGATTAGAAGTTTTCATGGGCCAATTTCTAAATGCGAATTCCAGTAAAATGTATAGGTATTTTAGTTCTTTAACGAACAAAAACTTGTAAAATAATTTCTTTATAATAAAGGCAGTAAAAGCGTAATATGTAAATGTCTTTTTAAATACTTAAACTTGATGGAAATCAAGTTAATTTTGTGCGCATAATATTATTTAAAAATAGAATCTCCTTTTAAAATGTTTTAATGTTAGTACGTCTATTCATTTCTAAAACTTAGACTTACGTCTTTCTTCGACCCGGAACTTCAGACACCAATCGCTGCGTCTTTTTAATATAAACACGTGCTACGTCTATTTAACGCTAAAAACTGGCGATACGTCTTTTCAATGCAGAAATCTGTTGCTACGTCGATCTGACTATTTCACTTGTTAGCCACGTCTTTTCTATCAAGGTTTTGTGTTCTACGTCTATTCTTTGTTTGCTTCAAACTATGGTATACTCTTATTTGTCCTTTTGCTTCAATCGAACTGTTTTTTTATTGAAATAAAAGTATTGATCGGTGGTAATATCAATTATTGCATTAATGTTTTTTTAACAATAACTCAGGTTTTCGGATTGGAAATCGTACTTTGTTGGACAAAATTAATTATTCTGTATTGCGAATAAATTCTTATACATGGAAGTGTATCTATTCTATTTTTGTAATGCAATTACACTCTTATAATTAATCATTAAAAATAATGTAAATCTAATTGGTCTCAGACACACAAATAGATGTGGCAGTGCATGAACAACATGAATAAGAATAAAAAAGACGCAATGAACAGAGAGAGAGAGCGAGAGGCACAACGGGAGGCGGACCGCGTAAGAACATTGTCCTCAAATCTGCGGAGGAAGAAAACGAAAGACTCTTTTCGAACACGGAATCATTTTGGTATGAAGCAGTAGGAGAGTCTGCATTTGAGTATGTAAGTTAACGTACTTTTTTATGCTAAGAATATTTTCTAATAATGCGCATTGCATTGATATTCTGTTATTGCAGGTTTTTGAAGAAACTCCACAGAGACACATTTTATCGATTCTTTCGCGAATGTCGAGGAGGAAACTTATTCGCTTAACATGGTTGATGCTTTCGAGGAAGGGCCCCTTTGCAGCGATGACCAGCAGCACTAGATAACCACGGGCAAGCAGCAGTACTGGACCGCGGGCAGGTAACGCTACTGAACCACCCAAAAGCTGCAGTAGGACGGAACCCACAGGAAGCAGTACTCGGAAGGATAAACCAGAGAAAGCAGTAGCAAGTGAGAGAAGTAAGTGCAATTGCAAATGTTATTGTCAATGCTCTTTTTCAGAAAAATTAAGCGTTCCAGCTCAACGGCTGAGAAAATCGATTTCAGAAGCTGTCAAACTAGTGGAAGTGTCCTTGAGTGAATATGAGCTTAAAAAGACATATTACGAAAGAAAACTGGAAATATGAGAGCGGATCACAGTGTCCATGAAGCAAGTGGCCTTTGCCATTCAACAGTTTGCTGCTGTCCCTGAAAAAGACTACCCAGCACATTATCTCGGTGAAGAAGCTTGATCTGAAACTGTAGTTCTTGTAGGAATATTCTTTTTGTTTTAGTTTCATATTCTTATTATCTATACCTTTATTGAAGCGAAATATTCAACCAAATACCGCATTTAGTAATTAGCGAAAAACTACATTTTCTACCAGACTTAGATTATTAGATAGATACCAGTCAAGAATATAAGACCACTTCACTCGCCTCCTGTAGATATACAGTATTTATTTCCAATTTGAGGCGATTGAAGTGGCCTCACACTGATGAACAGTACTTTTAGTAGGCTGCGAAGACTCATATGACACTGTCATTTCGTGCCTATTATTTCGTTAACTGGTTAAAAATAATTAATTAAAAAGGCTTTCTCGTTTTTGAACAAAATCTGGGACTTCGAAACAGGGACGAGAATAACTTCCGAAGATTGAGATAACCACACAATATTCTACAAATAAATCGGAATACAAACGTACATAGAATATTTAAGTTTATTAAATATAGCAAAATTACAAAGTGAAAGAGAGACAGCTGATTCGAATTTAAAAAAAAAGAAAAGGATTATGTTTTCTCAATTTAGTTTGATTTTATACTTTACTGCAAGTTTTTAAATTTTTCGTGCACTGGAAACTCTCAGGTAGCGGAAACTCCTCATCCAGTTCTCCACCTTGAAATAAAGGCAGACCTTAGTGACGAGTTTTTGACAAAATGGAAATATTATGAGTTATTAACCCATTGATTTATATTTACCTAATATATATTCCAAATGTTCAGTTTTGAAACTGAGCAAGTAACTATTTTGGGGATTCCCTCGATAATTTGAAGACTCCTTGACAAACTGGTTTTCCGAATCAGTTAAATTGTCCTCTCATTGACTGGAAAAATACTGGTGCTTGTCCAAGTGTTTATTGGTTTAGCACGGGTGACGCTGATTGTCCTTGACCGTTGCGATGGTTGACAACGAGGATTTGCCAAAGGAGTCTGTTAGTGGGCAGGTAGGCTCAGGAATTTAAAGGGATCTGAAATTCCAATCGAATTCAGTTTGATTGAATTTCTGAAGCACAACACTAACTGATTTTACTTTTGATTTTGAAATTGTATTTCGACTACTTGGAAATGGTTTCCAAATAACCGTAGTCTATCTGGTCTAATCAAAGTTTAAACATTAAATATATAATTAAAAATAAAATATTTTACATCAATTACTAAAATCCTTTCTTTTTACATTTTTCGCATGTTTTTTCATTCTCATGCACATACATTGAGTCGAAATAGAACATTAAAAATATAATTTAATTTAAGATATCTTAAGCTGATTACTAAAATCTTCTTTACGTTTTTCGCTTTTTTTTTATCCGCATGTACATACATTGAGTCCAACAGAAATTTACACGTGTTAAAAGAAATGAAATTTTCATTTATTCTATATGTTTGAGGTTTCATTTTAGTCTGTAGCGATCTTTTACTATTTGCCCCCTTTCGAAACATCTTTCACATGAGAGAGTCCACTTACTTAATTTGATTTTTACTTCCAATATTTGTATTTCCTTCACTAAAATCAGAAATTCCTGTTAACTCTTTCAGATTCAACCGTTTCAACAGATTCTTCCGTTCGCTGGTTTAATTTTTGCTGAAACATTCCAAGTAACATAATGATAAAAAATATGTAGCAAAATATGCTTCTTACGTATTATTGATCAAGAATAATTTGTTCTAAAAGGAGGTTTCCAAGTTATAAAAATATTGATTATTTATTAATGTACTGCTAAGTATAATTTATTTTCTTTTCCTTTTTTTTTATTTATTGATATCTAAGTTATTTTATGGTACTAATTGGTATTTGTAAAGCATTGAAAAGAATTTTTTATACATATTTTTTTTTTGAAAATGAGATTGTTAACTAAATTATCAACATATTTTTAATATAAGTTGAATGTGAATTTAAGTATAAACCTCATGCAATGAGAAAATTTGAAATAAAGTAAGATAGAAGAGTATATACCTGATAATTTCTTAAGATTATAAAAAGAAAATACAAATAGAAAACCATATATTCCATTTTCATTTAATCTATGTCAAAAAAATGGTTATCTTCTTCATCACTGTTTTCTTGTTCATAATATACAAAATGGCTGTCTACAAGTACTTCTTGCCACCTTTGATCTTCTTCATCTTCTTTATTTCGAGTTTGGTTTACAATCTAAATATTGTTTACTTAATTTAATATTAATATTGTTAATTTATTTCGCCTACTGAATGCCACGTTAGTCTGCATTCGTATTCGTGTTTAAAACAATCCTGTAAAAGCGAGTAACGATGGCTACAAAGTTTTTTTATGCCGTCCTTTTTTACGTAGATTGATTCATTTTATAAGCAAAACAGGATGTAGTGATACTGGAAAATTAAGTTTTAATTTTTTATGAAAAAAGGATGAAAATTATATCAGTGGAGAATTATAAATGAAAAATATGGAAGTATAGAGGGATTTCTTGTGATACAGTAAGGGACCGAAAGGATGGGAGTGATCTTTTTTTTTGTATTGTAAGACCCAATAGTCACTTGTCTCTTTTGCTAGTGGGAGGGTAACTTTTAGTAATTTGTTATTTTAACAACAGACCTTTGCGTTTCTTTTCTATAATCAGTGTGATTCGTTGACACAAATTTTCTAGAAAAAACTGACTTTTCCATTACTAAAAGGGTGGAACTTAATTTCTACCTTTTTCCTACTTTATTTGCTGGTTTTCTTGAAAGAAAATTGGTCAGTCTTAAAATATTTTCTGGGATCAACATTTCAGGTAAAATTGTTTTGAGTGCCAAGTGATAAAGAAAATGGAAGGTTTTTTCAAGTCTCAGGCTGAAATTAACAGAAGGGATCCAGGATGGAGGGATCCGTGGCACTTTGTTTTTGGAGAGGGTTTTACCCTGATAACAATGGCTTGTGGCACTAAAATTCAGTGTCCGCTATATTGGTCGAATTTTATTGAAAATCATCAGAAGTCATTAAAAGAAGAGGTCGAAAAACAGTTTTTTGAACAGGGGCTGAAAGGAGCCTTGCATGTAGGAGACCGCTTTTGTGCTCTGTATAAAAATCAAAACGGATACTTTGATCCTAGCGATTAAATAAAATTAAAGAATTTTAGTTAAGAAGGGAATACAATTTTTGTTCAAGGGATTTCAAAAAAAAAAATGAAAGAGTAGTCAAATCCTATTTTGATAATTGTTCTTATTGGTATATAAGAAAAAAAATATATTAGATAGATTTAAATCGTTGTTTCAGATAGATAATGACCAGGTCAAATGGCTGGACGGGGGAAAAAGGCAAACTGTGCCAAAAATATATTTCGTTATGGAAGACGGAGCAAGAATTCGTTGGGCAGACGACTGGGCCTGGGATGAAAGGCGATTCAGGTGGTCGCGTATGCCATCAGTGGCTAAGCATTCAACGATGAATATTGTCACATGCAGTTTGAGGTGGATTTTAGATGGACAATTTTAAGACGTAAATATTTACTCTTTTTGTTGCTGTTGTGATACAAATATTTTTCAGATAGATATTTTTATTAATAATTGGAATTACGTTTGAATTTTTTGTTGTCTCAAGGTGGGATTTCCAGAGATGAGATGGCACTCCTCTGGACGTTATGAGATATTACAGTCACATGATATTACAGTTAAAGGAGTCTCATATGCCATCCCTTGGGAGTGAATTTCGCGAAATTAAGCTGCAGTTGGAAAGGGCCAGATATATGCGAAACGAGCGCTGAGAAGAGGTATTGACCAGAAATTCAATTTCATGGGTCATAGGTACCAACTGAAAGAAAGGATGATTAAAAAGGTGATATTTTTATTTTAATTGAAATTTTTTAAAAATTTGGTTGAAGAATATCAGGTTGGAAATTGATAAAAATCTGTTAATTTCAGATTTCCCGATTATAATAACATATTAAGAAAATCTTGTTAGTTTATTTAGTTGAATTAGGGCTAGTTATTTTATTATTATATTTGGGTCAGTATACGTCAGGAATATCAGGATCTGCAAGTGGTTTTTCGATTTTAGGTAAACTTCGTGAAATTGTAGTGTTATATAAGAGACATTTGGGGTCCAAAGGATTTTTGAAAATTTTCAAAATTACGGGAGTTACGCCATGTTGAATTTCAGCATCACATTTTTTTGAAATATCTAT